>JAOTOM010005179.1:815000-1355000 GCA_034440615.1 Ashinkailepas kermadecensis
GCACAGCTGTCCTCCCGCATTGTAGTTCTCGTAGAGGTACCCTCGGTTCGGTTCTGCCACCTTTTCCTACATTTCCGTAATTCTGTCAGGAAATATTTTGTTGAAGAACTTTCCATCTGCCATATTCACGTTTACTGTTGAATCAATCAAAGCAGATTGTATCATGTGTCTTTTCAAATAATTGTCTGAATGGAAAATCATTTATGTTAACAGATATCGGATGATTGAAATATCTAACATGACCAAACACAACACTTCATATCCAATAACATGACCAAACACAACACTTCATATCCAATACGTACGTCCTGCTTGAGTTCGTGAATTCTTTTAGACAAATCCCTACAGGTCCCCGGCATAAAATATATTGGGATACATTTTGGATGGGATGCTGCGCTTCTTTCACCTTTGAATTTGTTTTAAATCAAGCTGTTCGTAATGACGTTGGGATATGTAAAGGTAGCATTAATATTTTCACAAGGTTTTTTTACATTGTTAGTGCGTTATCTTAAGGTACTATTCCGGGGTGTTATTCCATCCTCTTTGTATTTGAAATAAACATATTTTTCAGGCTGACAGGTAGGCTCTATGAATGAAGAATTCTGGGCATCGCAGATCTTTCAAAACCCTGTGATTTTACATTTCATCATCGATGCATTCACCGGGACAGATCCTTTAGGCTCCAAGAAATATATGTAAGTGAGCTACTGCCATTTTGGTCGGCTGATCGTGAAGCGGGTAACAGTGCATGCATTGGACATTAGTGCAGTATTGGAATTAATGGGCTTCCAATTTATCATCGATTTTAGGCTCGGGACCTCTCTTCGCCAGAATATCCAGAAATTGATTCTATGAATTCCAACTCCACTTTTAAGTTCATGAATCGATGAAACTAATTTGGCCGAAAACAAACACCGAAGTCCACATCATCGAGCCATACCTAACAGAATATCATCCACATACCTAAGCTGAACAAAGTTAGGTGGAGCGAGGGCGGCTCTGGGCAGGTAAAAATGGTATTGCCACTAACTATGGATGAGGAACGAGTGCGTCTTTGGGATCGTTTTTCTGAATGCAACGTCATAGGCGTAATGTTAAATTTCAGGAAGTTTGACGGCAACAGGTCCCTCCGTTCCCACCGTAGCGACGCCCATGCTTGGCGCCTTGTATCAACTTAACCTTGTGTGTAAAAGAAAATGCATGTAAATGCTAGTGTATCTCCAGACCTCAGTATATATCAGTGTATCAGTGTATTTCTAGACACGAAGATATATCAGTGCATCAATGTGCCTCCAGACCTCAGGATATATCAGTGCATTAGTGTATCTCCAGACCTCAGGATATACCAGTATATCAGTGTATCTCCAGACCTCAGGATATATGAGTGTATCAGTGCATCTCCAGACCTCATGATAAAGCAGTGTACCAGTGTGTCTCCAGACCTCAGGATATATCAGTGCATTAGCCTATCTCCAGACCTCAGGATATATCAGTGCATTAGCCTATCTCCAGACCTGATGATATATCAGCGCATCAATGTATCTCCAGACCTCAGGACATATCAGTGCATCAGGGTATCTCCAGACTTCACGATATATCAGTGTATCAGTGTGTCAACAAACCTTAAGATACATCAGTGCATCAGTGTATCTCCAGACCTCAGGATATATCAGTGCACCAGTATATTTCCGGACCTCAGGGTATATCAGTGTATCAGTGTATCTCCAGACCTCAGGATATATCAGTGATTAGGTGTTTTCGGTCTCTTTTTTTTTTTTCAATTCTCATAGCATCTTTGCTTTATAGGCTTAACCCAGATGGCCCCTGCGGCTCTTATTACGCCTTAATCATTTATGACTTTGATGACCTTTATGTATAGGAGAGGTGGGATTATTTCATCAGAGGCGTTTACCGTAGATTATGGGTTAGAAGTATGTAAAGCCTCGGCAACGAGTCGTTGGCGCTCAATATCAAGGACACGCATGAACAAGCTACGTTTTGACTGTACCAACCAAGATGTGTAGGATATATACGGGGGAGAGATTACTACTTAATCACAGGTATTGACTTTATTAAGGAAAAGGGAAGTTGGACAAGACACAGTTAACTAAGATAATCGATTATGATGTCCAGTTTAATATTTAGCAAACTGGTTGGTGGTGTGGTAGTCCCTCAAGTAGTCCTGCGCATATTTTGACAACTCCACTGCCCCCTCGAGAAAACTACTGGAACCAGTCAGCCCACACCTGAACCTCCGCGCCACAAACTCCTGGAAACCGCCCTGAATCAGCTATTGTTATTCACAAATAGTATTTTTACTCTTGAATGTGAAAGAAGGAAGAAAAACGGCTGGCTGAGGAAACACGACTTAACTATTTCCTCTAAAGATCCATTCCAAATCTTGTTCTTGGCATGATTTAACCGGAATATTTCCCTCTTACACTACATCTTGAAGAATAATTTTCCACTCTGACACCCTAACACCAAGCTGATTTTGCGACACAGCCGCAAGTCAGCGGCTAGTCTGTAAAGTATGACAGAGGAGTTGACTAATGACTAGAACACCACGTCAGCGGCCAGTCTGTAAAGTATGACAGAGGAGTTGACTAGAGCACCACGTCAGCGGCCAGTCTGTAAAGTATGACAGAGGAGTTGACTGGAGCACCACGTCAGCGGCCAGTCTGTAAAGTATGACAGAGGAGTTGACTAGAGCACCACGTCAGCGGCCAGTCTGTAAAGTATGACAGAGGAGTTGACTAGAGTACCACGTCAGCGGCCAGTCTGTAAAGTATGACAGAGGAGTTGACTAGAGCACCACGTCAGCGACCAGTCTGTAAAGTATGGCGGAGGAGTTGACTAGAGCACCACGTCAGCGGCCAGTCTGTAAAGTATGACAGAGGAGTTGACTAGAGCACCACGCTGGCTGGCCATCTGTTTATTTGTAATAGTTTCCTTTGCTATTTTTTCCTTGCTGTTTTCATTTTAAGGGTGCTGCACCAGACAGCACCTCACCTTACCACATCACAGCACACCAAACGGCATCTGAGCACAATAAAACACCTGCAGGCTGTCGTCGCACCAGTTAGTAGATATAGTCGATATATGCCATACTTTGCAGATTGACCGTCACGTAGGTATTACCAAGCTGCACACTGTGGCAGGTTTTGATGATATCTTGTTGGGGAAGCAATCCTTTTGCATTGGAGCATATTCTGGAGTGGATGGGGCAGGACATAGTAATTTGGGACAGGTCTTGAATTTCTCGAGAAGTTTTGTGAAAACCGGAGCACAGAACAGCAATAGAAATATTGCAAAGCATGCTTCCCAAATGGAACATGTTGTTGTCCTGTTTGGGGTAGTACTTTGGCTGCCCAAAACATCTCATTCACACCTGTGACACATTGTTCTCTTGCTGTCTGGCTCAAATGGGCGCTGCATGACCGACGCAGTCGATGCGCCTCTAAACTCCAATAACCAACCAACCTGTCTGGCCCACGCAATTCACTTTCAATGGTTGCCTATATTTGCAGCAAAATGTACGTAAGGATATTTTTTGATGCATTGCTCTTAATGGACCAAATTCCGAACCCGTTCTCAACAACATTCACATTTCCCCTACCCCTTATTATTCTGTTCACTCTGACCTCTGGTCCTGATAGTCCAGTTTGGGTTTGCAGTCTTCCCCAAACTGAGTTTGCCTCGATGTCTGTCCAAAACGTATGCTGAAATCTGCCCACTGTAAAAAAAAACTTTTTACATACCTGGGTAATATCGATGCACATTTTGAAGATGCAGGCGGCCATACACTACCTGATTTAATTCACCATCCCCACATCTTCCACCGATAGCAATAGACCAAAGCAAACATGAAGCGCCGAAGACCACAAAAGTCGTTCCGTCTACTTTGTCTCAGCAGTCAGCAAAATTGCACGACAGCTGACGATCAAACCAGTCAGGGCCCCTGCATTGGTAGGCAGAAAACACAACAAACACGTAGAAACACTGGTGAAACTTTTCAAGCGGCCGTATGAACAGAAAAACAGAAGAAAGTAATCAGATGTACATGACGCTCTTCATGTCATGCTACAAAATGTAGCACAAAACTTCGCGTTTAGGATTTTTTTTGAAGATTTATTTTTCTCAAAATTTGTCCAGTGTTTTGGAGAAAAGAAGAATTTCCTCATTATAATGGTGCAGTTGATTGTAACGTTTTATCAAAAAGTTGGGGGAGTGCCCCTAGCTTTGGAGTTGGGTGAGTGCCCCACCAGCCCCAAAAAAACTTGGAGTTGTGGGAGGCGCCCCCTGCCCCTTGCCCCATGTTCCGACTCCTATGAGCTCCTCCGACATTAACTCTAATTTTAGCTTGCTAATAGTTTTTTCTTCTGGCTACAAAAATCAGGTGCCAGTTTTGGTTTGCTATGGCTCTCAATCAGCTCGGCATGTAATTGTCTTGTGTGCTTAATATACTAGTCAGTTTACCTAAATCTTTCGTCAAAATATTAGGTAGATAAAATCAGAAATGCTTTCATCTTTCATCGGAGTTGTACGCGCAGATATTTACAAGAAAATTATGCGGTTGTTTTTGTTTATTTTCATTTGATTTTTTAATTGCATTCACCCTAACTTCTAGTATGCAGCAAGTTGCATTCAAAACTTGCGACCTCCGTTTCCACTGCGCATTAAATCTGAAAGAAAACTGGCAATCTAGTTGCTTTTTCTAGTTAGCAATGTACACAAGCCACAACAAGGTTTTTCTTCTGTTTGCACTCATGTTTGATAGAAAACGGTGCATCAGGGTAAAAGAGGAGAAATTTTGCTCCAGATATTTATATATTTTGGCATATTTCGAGTCATTTTCACTACAAAATATCTTAAACAAGACACTGCTTCCACGCATGGGGAAACGATGTCTACCTTTCTGACATTTGAAAATGAATGCGTGCCGGTGCCCGGGTGTGCATTCATTTTCGTCAATGTAGTCAAGATACTACCATGTTGTACAGCCGGCAACAGCGGCTTGGCGATGGCCTTCTGACCACCAATGGCTATCAATATTGGGGACCAATAATGACTCTACACCATTCACGCCCGCTGTCGGTGTTTTGTCAGCAATGATACGGCTGAGAAACAGAAACTGCCATGTTCTGCGGCATCATGCCACCATGGATTTCAACTACACCCTTCACGAGCGCAGTCGGTTTTCCCTGTACCTACCCATGCGGCTGAGAAACAGAAAGTGGCGTTGTTCTCCAGCATCATGCCACCATGACTTTCATCTCTCTGGAACCACTTCAAATCAGCGGGAATCTGAGGCTCGTGCAACCATTTACGTTGGAGTGTCCTTAAGCTATTGGGTGTAAGCGTGTGCTATTGCAAATATTTGGAAGCTAGAACTGATTAAGATAATGTTACCGAAAATCAAAGACTCTAGTCGGAAGACAGAGGAGGCGCATTAACAGCTGTAGGATAATTTGGCCATGCATAATGGGTTTGATAATGCCTAATATATAGGTACCTTGGGATTAACCAATATTGTGGTTTTCAGTTGCGACTATGATAGTGGCATGATTCAAATGGTGAATGTGGTGTGCATCATGGTGCACGTTAGTCAAAGATGATGAATGAGGCCTTGCTCATGGCCACAGTTTCACTGTTTTCCTTGGCTTATGAAGGTAAGCATTAAACCCTGTGCTTTAAAAGTTTGTTTTCCATATGATAGCTTTACACAAATTATTGAAACATGGAATCGCAAAATAATTACATTCCAATATAAATCTCTTGTTTTCGTTTGCATTTTGAGTACACTTTATTCTCAGAGAATGATGTACGCTGCTTATACGACCGCAAATAGACAACATTGGCATTCTTACGTCATCTTCAACCACGTGCTACAATGCCATTCCTTTGAATTTTGCGCGTGCAATTGACAACTTAGTCTAGCTCCAGCCATATTCTATTGTTCGATATTCGATATGTAGTTAAATCAATTGAAACATTTGTCTCGATTACAATTTCAAGCATTGTTATTGAAAGATGTGTCGGTGATATGTTTGCGCTATTTAGGAATATTTTGAATGATCTGCTGTTTTCAACAATTAGCATGCAAGATATTGCAGAGCTATTTCACGCCGTATCTTCAGATTGTTGAATGTATGGGACAAAATTGCTGGATGATAATGTTAACATGCACCTCAGAATGTACACGATCAATAGGTTTTAAAGAAGATATATGTTGATTTCGGGCTTTTTATATTTCACGATTGAAGTACAGAAGAGTGAAAGCTCTGTGCATCTCCTGAAGATCTGTCATAAAGCTGGCCGGTCGTGACCGAGCTTTCCGTCCTTATGTTTGCCATCTCCTGTGAGAAGCTACAGTATCGAGCCAAAGCTGTGGATATTTTCCTCCCGTTCTTTACATTGGCGACTTCCAGGACTCCGTGGTGGTCTGGGATAGGATGAATGTAGGGCTGTTATGCAGGGGAGCAGGCTGCGGTTTTCCACGAACAAGGAATGCATCATGCTGGTCTTCGTAATAGATAAAGGTCAGCGTTATAAAATATAGCTATTTATTTATTTTTGTTTTCGAATCAAGTTTTATGCATGTTCATACGTGTGCGTGAAACTGCAAACATTTGCCATTTGGTTTAGTTAATATTTTTGGGGACAATTTCCAGCCCAAGTCACATCCGAGGATCCAGCCCTGCTGAATCGCTTCGTTGTTCTGTAACAACGTTGAGCAATACTCAGGGAATTCACTTTATTGTCAAATATTAATGCTGTACCAGCGGACCAACAAACCCCAGTAACCATGGGTGGGGTGCTCCACGTAGGCTCCACCTCTACCAACTTTAAAATATGTTCTACATGTTGTTTGATGGGATTGAATCCTCTATTTTGAATCAAACATTTCCGATGAGTGTCCCTGGAGCTTGGAACAGTTCCAATCGTCATTGCCCCGCAGTTCACAGAGCAGCTGCCAACATTAACAGCAGTAGCACCTCATGTAGAATGTTCCGCTATGACATACCATGGATGTGGCGTGAACCATATTAGTGTTTAGGTCCATTCTTCCATCTAACACAGCTGCAATGTCACCTTACAATATTGGGTGGGTCTGGCCCCACCCCTCACACCCGGCAGCAGAGTCCATGACCCAACACATTGGGCGGGTCTGCCCCCATCCCTCACACCCGGCAGCAGAGTCCATGACCCAACACATTGGGTGGGTCTGACCCAACCCCTCACACCCGGCAGCAGAGTCCATGACCCAACACCTTGGGTGGGTCTGCCCCCACCCCTCACACCCGGCAGCAGAGTCCATGACCCAACACATTGGGTGGGTCTGCCCCCACCCCTCACACCCGGCAGCAGAGTCCATGACCCAACACCTTGGGTGGGTCTGCCCCCACCCCTCACACCCGGCAGCAGAGTCCATGACCCAACACATTGGGCGGGTCTGCCCCCACCCCTCACACCCGGCAGCAGAGTCCATGACCCAACACCTTGGGTGGGTGTGCCCCCACCCCTCACACCCGGCAGCAGAGTCCATGACCCAACACCTTGGGTGGGTCTGCCCCCACCCCTCACACCCGGCAGCAGAGTCCATGACCCAACACATTGGGCGGGTCTGCCCCCACCCGTCACACCCGGCAGCAGAGTCCATGACCCAACACCTTGGGTGGGTCTGCCCCCACCCCTCACACCCGGCAGCAGAGTCCATGACCCAACACCTTGGGTGGGTCTGTCCCCACCCCTCACACCCGGCAGCAGAGTCCATGACCCAACACATTGGGCGGGTCTGCCCCCACCCCTCACACCCGGCAGCAGAGTCCACGACCCAACACTTTGGGTGGGTCTGCCCCCACCCGTCACACCCGGCAGCAGAGTCCATGACCCAACACATTGGGCGGGTCTGCCCCCACCCCTCACACCCGGCAGCAGAGTCCATGACCCCACACATTGGGCGGGTCTGCCCCCAGCCGTCACACCCGGCAGCAGAGTCCATGACCCAACACATTGGGCGGGTCTGCCCCCAGCCGTCGCACCCGGCAGCAGAGTCCATGACGCAACACATTGGGCGGGTCTGCCCCCACCCGTCACACCCGGCAGCAGAGTCCATGACCCAACACATTGGGTGGGTCTGCCCCCACCCCTCACACCCGGCAGCAGAGTCCATGACCCAACACCTTGGGTGGGTCTGCCCCCAGCCGTCAGTCCGCGCCTTTGCTGTGCGGCAATCAGTACCATGTGCAATCTGTTCAGCAAATGAAGCTCACCAGGACTACAAACGCGAAAGGCTTTCTCTTTTGGACAGGGGAATCCATGGTCCAGTCCTTCTTGATATGCAATGATGTGACGCCATACAATATTTGTCACTAATGACACGGTTTTTACGCCATTGATAAGACACAATACCACACTTTTCCCAGTCCCGTAATGTGGTATATGTTAGGCCATTTGTAATGACTGTTAATGTTAGTAGATACAATAAGTCTCAATAGTTATTGATGGCTCTACCTGTTCCAGTTCTCACGCCCTTTCTTGGACCATGGCTGGCAGAAGACCGACCAAAACTGAATTTCACCATGTCGGTGGCTAAAGTTTCTCTAGTCTCCTTGATCATCGCGACTTAAGGCCTCTGACGGACGTGGATTTTTTCAATGCCTCTGGTAGACGTGATTTTTTTTTATTCTTATCGGCAGCTGATGTCTTCGCTGACCATGTATTGGAGGTCTGGCTGCGGGGAAACAATATGTCAGTCTTGACCTGGGCTGAAAATACCATCAGCGAGCAATTAACTCTTATGAACTCTAAAAACCACCAGCGAGCATCAAGCTCGCCTGTACTGTTTCATATTGAGATAAATTTGAGCACGCACAAGCTCAAAATTTGGGCATATGTCGGAATATTTAACGACACTCGGAAGATCTAGAAGTACAGTTGCCAAGCAAGAACTGCGCCTTTGGGTGTTCTGAGGCAATATAACTTAAGGTCAATCTTCACGTTCGTTCGCTTAATTGGAAGTTCTTAATCATGGACGGCGAGTTGCGTGAATTTCGCCCACTGCGATTATGATTACTTTTAGAACATAAGTAGCGGCGCGAGTAGTCAAATGGCAGGTACATCCCGAACCGCATACTCATTTGGATGTTTAGCCCTACTGAATGAATGGCACAAGACATTTAGGGCATGACGTATACTGGACACCAGGTTATAATCGACGTTTCTTAGCAACCGTTGACCGTGCTCTCGTCAGTACATCTGCCAACTTGGTCGTACGTTGCGTCACATCGTGTTCCCAGTTCTGTCTCTGCTTTCTCCCTATCCCTGTCACTGCCTCCGTCTATGCTCTTGTCCCTGCCCCTGTCACTATATCCGTCTCAGCTCTTGTTCCTGCCCCTGTCACTGTCTCCGTCTCTGCTGCAGTTCCTGCCCCTGTCACTGTCTCCGTCTCTGCTGCAGTTCCTGCCCCGGTCACTGTCTCCGTCTCTGCTGCAGTTCCTGCCCCTGTCACTGTCTCCGTCTCAGCTCTTGTCCCTGCCCCTGTCACTGTCTCCGTATCTGCTGCAGTTCCTGCCCCTGTCACTGTCTCCGTCTCTGCTGCAGTTCCTGCCCCTGTCACTGTCTCCGTCTCTGCTGCAGTTCCTGCCCCTGTCACTGTCTCCGTCTCTGCTGCAGTTCCTGCCCCTGTCACTGTCTCCGTCTCTGCTGCAGTTCCTGCCCCTGTCACTGTCTCCGTCTCTGCTGCAGTTCCTGCCCCTGTCACTGTCTCCGTCTCTGCTGCAGTTCCTGCCCCTGTCACTGTCTCCGTCTCTGCTGCAGTTTCTGCCCCTGTCACTGTCTCCGTCTCTGCTGCAGTTCCTGCCCCTGTCACTGTCTCCGTCTCTGCTGCAGTTCCTGCCCCTGTCACTGTCTCCGTCTCTGCTGCAGTTTCTGCCCCTGTCACTGTCTCCGTCTCTGCTGCAGTTTCTGCCCCGGTCACTGTCTCCGTCTCTGCTGCAGTTTCTGCCCCTGTCACTGTCTCCGTCTCTGCTGCAGTTTCTGCCCCGGTCACTGTCTCCGTATCTGCTGCAGTTCCTGCCCCTGTCACTGTCTCCGTATCTGCTGCAATTCCTGCCCCGTTTTGTCGCGTGTCGACCGCTTCCATCGCTGTTCCTGCCCTCCTTTGCCCCATTTGCCATGCCTTACCCTACAGTGTCCATGTTTTCGTTCTCGTGACGTGACCTGATCTGTGCCGACTCTTCCCGTCCATTCCCGTTTCGTCCCGTCCGCCTCGTCTCGTGTCTCGTCCCTCCCCTCCCGACCTTGCCCTGCTCCTGTTTTGGTCCTTGTCCTGCTTTGGTCGGTGCCCTGTTTAGTGCTGTCGTCACCCTGTTGATCTGCGTGCCCCTGCCAGTGTGCCGGGGACGCCCCCGTTCGTCAGCATACTGCCGCGCTGCTCCCACACCGGTAATCATGAAGCTGCCGCTGCACCAATCCCTACCATTGATTGGCACGAGCAGAGCCGCTCTCCCTGTCGCGATGCACGCCTCCCGATGCTTTTCCGACCGAGGGGAGGCGTCAACTCGGTTTAATGGTGCGGCGCAAGACAACTGTGGTGCGACTAATTTCGAATTTTCCCGTCGATTTTCCGACGACGCCATTGGCTGCGCAGACGGCCACGTGACCGGGCGCATCACGCGCGTTGTAAATCGACCAAAGCATCACCTGATAAAGTGGTCGTAAAGATAAGAGAGGCTCATCTTGGCGCCGGCATTCGCATTGTCCGGACCGTGGACGCGCTCCGGGCGCTGACACCCGTCAGAAGGGTTTAAGCTGGCCTGCGGCCATCTGAAGGTAAGCGTGGCCGGCCTGTGGCTGATAGGACTGCGTCTGCCGGAGCGACTCCGGGTCGCGCTGAGTCGTGCTGCCGTCGGACTTGGCCGCCGGCGAGAAACCAACACCCAGCCACGTCAGGCCCCAGCACACCGTGCATTCAATTTTCTGCTTAGTCATTCGTCTTATGGAATGACTTTCTGTTACCTTATCTGCGTTGGTCTCGTGCAAAAAGCGACCGGCGGAGATTTATTCGACTCTTGATAACGTCACCTTCGTTGAAAACTTTTATTCTGAGCCACGTTTTTGCCGCATGCTACCCTTATTATTCTTGCAAAAAGCTGCTGTCGGATCGGCTCCGCAGAAAACCGTATATCAAATCTGACTGTCGGGGCCGGCGTGTGCTGCACCTTGGAAGCTGGCCAAGTGCGGCGTACATGCAAAACAGGTGTCTGGCGGGCTCCCATCCCCCACTGAGCTGATTGGAGCGGCTAAAATTCGGAGGTAAATCCCTGACACGTAGCTAGGGATGCTTCTGTCGAGGCGACCACAAGCATAAAATGGCACCTGCTGAAATCCCACGTCAGCATATCACTGATTACAATCCGACTCTCTTTCAAGTAGGTAGCATATCCCTGGATGTACCGTAGATAAAATGGCGGTGATTCTCCACACCAATTATATTTGTGGGTGCGCTTGGTAGTTCGGACATTGCCACGAATGTGAAACTACCGGTTTCCTGCGTGCTGCTGACACACCTATCCGAACACACGCGCTGACTAAAGAGGAACCTACGCTTGAGATGGTTTTTTTGCTTGGAAATGAAATGCTTCGCGGATGTCATATTTTTGGCAATCCTAAAGAGAAGCGCCGCTCTGCCGCCCCGTTGGATCTGCCAGTTTTTCTTTTTCGAGCTGGCACACCAAGTAAACCAATGTACAACTTAATGCACATGGCCGTAGTTCTGGCAGTTATAAACTTAGGGTACCCATGCAAGCTTGACATAATCATCCTATGCACCTAGTTATGAAGCGGTTATTAATCACTTAAATTTCAGGGCTTGCACACAATTGAGAAGAAGGCACCAGTATCAAATTACCCAATAATGGTCTGGGATATTTGAATGGTAATCACTGTGATGAATGTTGGCATGATCTAGCAGAGATCGCAAGCATAGTGCTTGTGATCGAGAACCTCTTTGCTTCCAACTATAATTGACCCCGAGGTTCATGCGGTCAACAAATAACGACTCTATTTTCTCTGCACCAGACCAGATAGGTGCATTCGCCCGCGTCGCTACGCTAGCCACCCGGTATTGCACGTCCATGCTGGTGACAAGCGAAATATAGAATGTCCTCCACGACAGCCGCATGATTTTTGCCACGAACAATATGGTCAGGGCAATCGGGTTGAGCCGGATATTTACGCAAGTAGAGTCCTCACCTTTCTTAAGCTACATAGCCAATGTCAGGTGAACAAAACTGCTGGCTCCTGGAACACGCCTCGATCTCCTTGTTGTAAGACGAACTTTAATATTACGAAAGATTATAATACGAAGCGGATGGAGAAAAGGGGAGATAAAAATATCGATGTAACCGTGTGTTAGGCCGTGTGGTGGGACAAGATGAGTCGATGCACTCACAGCCATCAAATAGTGATGCCTGAAACAAAATATCTGAAAAAATAGTGATACGAGCTATCTGAAAAAGAGTGATGCCGGCTATCTGAAAAAATAGCAGGACCCAATCTATATATACACGGCAGATTTGTGTGGACGTTGCCAAAATATGATATCATAATTGTATGTAGTGTTGTTTTACTCCAGGTTCCTTTTGAGAGAATGCATGTCAGCTCCTACACTCCAGAAGGCGTATCCGCTGGCTCCCGATGTTCTTCAAATATCATCTAGCTGACTAATGCCAATTCGATTTGCTGCAGAGTTAGCGGGTTATGTGTGTTACCGTGCATATAAGTAAAGTATCGTCTGTCGCTTCAGAGCAATTTATATAGTCACATTCCACCACATTCCATTTTCTTTCGTTCCCATTTCAACCTTTTAGGTTGAGTAATGAATGCGAACAATTGTTCTACGTTCGCTCATGTTTCGAATCGGTGGGTGGCCAATACTGGTCGTTTCCAAGGGTAAATAACGGTCATTCTTTGTCTCGACGGTTTCCCACCCCGTGGTTTCACAGATGGCAGGGATTATGTAGCCATTATGAGGGCTATGTGCTGTATGGTAGGCGTTCGATCTTAGACAATAGCTGGTTGGTCCGCCACTCTTCTTACGAATACAACAAAATGGCGCAGCTCAGCATTGAATGTTGAATATGTGAAGACGAACTATAAATTATATGCCTCTTTTTCTTACATATTTAACAATTCTTGTATTGTGCTAATGACATGTGACGGTAATCATATCGCACATATCACTTATGCATTGAGTTGTTATGGCCTCCAAACAAAGCGGTTCATAGGTTCCCGTTTGAATGCTGGCGAACATTAGGGAGCCCATAGCTAGTGTGCCCACAATTATGATACCGCCAATCGTTTGATGGAAGGTCAAGCTTTTCCTCTGATCCCTCATTTATTTTTGTTTTCGTTGCTCTCGCAGGCGCAAATTATATGTAACATGAAATTACAATGGAAAGTATTGCTATCAATGAAGTCCAACCCCATTCTTACACGTACCGAATGCCTGCGCAAATGTCTTGCAAAAGCCCCCCCCCCCCAGGATGCAGAAATTCGGAAATTATCATGGGAAACACTTCTCAGGGGAAAGCATTCATGTTCGAAGTCAAATATTTTATTGTCTGGACACCTTTCACCAGCCAGTAACAATTGCATCCCAGATATTCATGATATATAAGATGCGTCTAGCACCTGACGATGATATACAACTGAAAGCTCAAGGCATTGATCAAATGTTATTTTGCTCTATTTCTACTTTTTCCCTGTCAATGAAAACCAACTTTATACTTGGTTTTTACCTCTTGCTGACCGCCATGAACTCTGTCATGGGAATAAAGGCACTTCTCAACAACTTAATTTCATTTTCTAAAGGAAACACCGAATATCTCGATCTTCATCTGATGCCAGAGACACCTGAGAATGACACTGAGCATACCAATCAACTTCGTAATTGTCCTGGCTATATATGTTCACGTCTTTCAGCCATGCTTGTTTCGCTATTCCCCTCGACGTGTTATTTAACTATCGCTTAGGATGTGGGATTATTTTAGTAGCTCGAGTAAAAGCTTGCAAACATGAAATTCATTTAATATATGTGCCATGTGAAGGTGTCTCGTCGAAATCGACGCAATGGAGTATGAATTAGGTGGTAAGCTTTACGCTATGTATTAGTACATCCAACGAAATACCTGTAATTTTCAAGCTAATAACGATTGCAAACTATGGGTATTCCCACGACCTAGCAGTGCCAAGCTGCGACCACCCACCGCTCCTGCTGCCTATTTACGAGGTGTTCGGTTACGACCTCAGAAGTGTTTGATCGTTCAAGCTTACTTCGGAGCTGCCGCTCTTCCACCTTGCCTGACCTACAGCAAGCGTTTTACAAAGAAATGTCGCCATTATTCGACGCGGACTATTCACCAACCACGAGAGCACCCATTTGCGTCAGGCCGGATCGTAACACTGACTTTACGACACGCGGCGGCCGGGCATCTTGCTCGGCGCCGCGCCCGCCCGGCACATCCCACTACCTGTTACGGCTCCGACACTGCCGTACTGCGGCCCACGGCCTGACGTCAGCCCATGTTACGGCTGCGACACTGCCGTACTGCGGCCCACGGCCAGACGTCAGCCCATGTTACGGCTCCGACACTGCCGTACTGCGGCCCACGGCCAGACGTCAGCCCACACCGTGCTGCAGTGGGCCCACCATGGGTACCGTACTGCGGCCCACGGCCAGACGTCAGCTCACACCGTGCTGTAGTGGGCCCACCATGGGTCAGCTGCCAGACCGTACTGTAACGGGCCCACCATGGGTCAGCTGCCAGACCGTACTGTAACGGGCCCACCATGGGTCAGCTGCCAGACCGTACTGTAACGGGCCCACCATGGGTCAGCTGCCAGACCGTACTGTAACGGGCCCACCATGGGTCAGCCGTCAGACCGTACTGTAACGGGCCCACCATGGGTCAGCTGCCAGACCGTACTGTAACGGGCCCACCATGGGTCAGCTGCCAGACCGTACTGTAACGGGCCCACCATGGGTCAGCTGCCAGACCGTACTGTAACGGGCCCACCATGGGTCAGCTGCCAGACCGTACTGTAACGGGCCTATTCAGCGCACTAAAGCCACCATGGGTCAGCTGCCAGACCGTACTGTAACGGGCCCACCATGGGTCAGCTGCCAGACCGTACTGTAACGGGCCCACCATGGGTCAGCTGCCAGACCGTACTGTAACGGGCCCACCATGTCAGCTGCCAGACCGTACTGTAACGGGCCCACTATGGGTCAGCTGCCAGACCGTACTTTACGGGCCCACCATGGGTCAGCGCCAGACAGTAACGGGCCACCAGGGTCAGACCCGTACTGTACTGCGGCCACGGCCAGACGTCAGCTCACCCCGTGGTGTAGTGGGCCCACCATGGGTCAGCTGCCAGACCGTACTGTAACGGGCCCACCATGGGTCAGCTGCCAGACAGTACTGTAACGGGCCCACTATGGGTCAGCCGTCAGACGTCAGCCGATGGCGGCAGTTTGGTAGATTTGGATCCTTGCAATACCTGGCTGGCAATGCAAAGGGGTAAGTCTAGAAGCTTAATCATGACTCATAGGCCAGGTGTCTCATCCCTTTGGCTTGCTGAAACCCGTTCTATTTTCGCCAAAACACCCCCTCCAATAGCTTCTGGTGGGCATCGTGCCCCACGGGCAGTCCCCAAACACTTCTTTTTAGGTTATCAACGTTGACATTTGTTATACCACATATATGGTTTTCAAAGCTCCGTCTGTGCTGTGGCTGAACCTCGAAAGGTTGGAATGTATATATATCTTTAGGAAGCATTTCTTCGGGGAAATATGAATAATCTGGCATTTCCTCTGATTATCTCTCCGTGATTACCGTAATTCGGCCGGCATGTGACCAGAAGACCGTAATTCGGCCGGCATGTGACCAGAAGCTATTGTCCAGTGCGTTGGTCCATGAGTGACCACGGATTGGTCATTTGACTGGTAGCATATTGTTTGAGCTCATCGCACCTACTCAGTGCTGTCGCTTGTGCTATGTGCTCTTGGGTATTTTATGGATATAGTAAACTTTATAGTGCGGCTCTGTCTCAATGGGCCGTGTAGCCGGATTCCGCTCTGTCGTAAAGTTGGAGGTAACGAGGTAACAACGAAAGGAAATGGTTGAGGTAGGTCAAGGTCGATTATAACTTTTCCTCAGACCACAAAATGTACGCTGACTGACAAACTTGTGAGATACTGGGCACGTCATGTGCTGTCGACGATGGACCCTACTGTTATGAGTGCATGGTGAAAACTTGTTTTGTCGTTACATGTCCAAGCAAGTGCACATATAATCGTCAAGTTTGGAATGGGCGGTTTCCCGAAACTGCTGAATGACTGTGGGATGGAAGTTTCCGGGGAGGACGTGGGCGCTGGCCGATTCCGGTCCAGCCGCCATCTTGCGCGGCCGGGCCGACTTTGCCGACTTTGCCGACTTCTGCGTGTGGGGAGCAGTATGGGTGCCGCCGCACTGCCAGGCAAACAGGTCGGGTAATATTACAGGGACATTGAACAAGCATATGGCAACAAAACACCCAGTCGCTTACTTGGTGCTTAGCGAATATATCTACCGATTTAAGAAGTCGGCAAACGCTTTCGCCCATGGTATGCATGTCTCAAGAAATTGTGATCAGTTTTGACCATAAGCTGGCAGTTGCACTTTGGCCCCCATTCAAGCGACTTCTGATCTTTTTCTTGGTAATGGTCGCCAAAAAAGGACGCTGATGGGAGAGACAAACGCTTAATTTCTGGTCAGCACATTTTTGTATTCAGTTACAGTACGATCCTTGTGATTAGAGGAAGCGATGACGCGTAGCTACAGGGTCGTATACATCCTGTACGCTATGCATCTGTCTTACTTGATGTGCTACGTTATGTGATGTTGTGTGTATTATATGCCATATGCATAGCAATGTTTATTTTGAACAATTCCTCATGGAATGTCTGTGTAATAGTTGCCAACAGTTGTTTTGTGATATTTAAAGTAGTTGGCTCTTTACCCGTATTCATACCTGTACATAAATAAATGCGTTTCACCTTCGTGTACGTTACAACGATATTACATATACAGTGGTGCCGGAATTGTCTCAACATTTGGGGGCAAGAGCAGGGCATTTTGGGGAATAATTACCAGGTGACAAAATTCGTTTTTATGAAAGGTCTTGAGTAACTGAAGTACGATTGGTCTTCATCAGGAAGAACGGGACAATTGGGGAGGGGGGGGGCGAGAAGAGCATAATGACTGGATGAGAAAATCAAAGATCGGGCTGTGAAATCCCACCAAATTAGCATGCTAAGAAAGTCCCTTGGCAAGAGCCATTTTCCAGTCGATTCTTTCTATGACGGGGTTGGGGGATGATGTCTTCTCTTCCAATTCCTACGTTCATGTGCATATCTGGAAGAATGCTATAAATGTTGTACAATTGACTAAGCTAATTGATATTTCGGAAGCTCAGATCTGGACCACAGAAGGAAAAACTAGATATAAAAATTGCTGGAATTATGTTGCGTGAACCCTCAGTGATGTTCTTTATTCATGATAGTTGGTATGCCAACAGAGGGGCAGACTGACTTGAAGTTACCAGATTTTTTTAACAGAATACATTGTTTTACTGAATACACGGGCCATCAGTTCTTATTGTAGATATTCGCCTCTTCTGTCGTCCCGGCTTCAATGGATACCGCTTGTTTTGTCGGGAGAGATTCGCGGTCAATTGCCGTGGCAAGTCGTTCTACAAACCATAATTATCATGATAGCTGCATTTCCATTTCGACTGATAATTTCTTGTCAGGGGTTTGGCTGAATAGTCAACGTCCGCCATGCGGATGCATTGCAATGGTTAATAAATAGTCCTGTCTGGCCAGCTTCCAGCTGGCCATCACTGAACATATAATGCCACCTGTACAACACATATACCATCTGTACAACTTGATTCCCGTATTGAGACGGCCTGCACTTTCACTCAACAGTGTATACTCGACAGTGCACACTCGACAGTGTATACTCGACAGTGCACATTCGACAGCAGTTACTCGACAATGTCCACTCGACAGTGTATACTCGACAGTGCACACTCGACAGTGTATAATCGACAGTGCACACTCGACAGTGTATACTCGACAGTGCACACTCGACAGTAGTCACTCGACAATGTCCACTCGACAGACACTGTTGCCAGCAGAAGGCATTCCAGCACAATATATTGCATGCCCTACATGGGTGGATTGCTCGAGTTCCTGTAATGTTGTTTGCCATCATTCATTGTAGAAGAAGAACATTTCATGCATTTGCAGGCAGTCTTATGGGAATACACGAGCTCAAATCGAGCATGGGAACACTCCAACCCCTCTCTAAAACAGCGTTGCAAAATTTCACCCAGCATAACTTGTCGTTCGCTTTGAGTTGTCATTAAATATATCAGTAGAACCGGCGGTCTGCACATTTTTTCCTCCAAATGTTTGCAAACGTATATGTCCAATTATCTTCTCAAAACTTGTTCAACATATCAAAAATACACTCCGCGCTGTGCTGTAGCTTAATCCTGAATGTATGTTTTACATGCATTCAGGCTGCCCGAGGGCAAGTTTTCACGTGCTTCTTTAGCGATATATTTTATTGAATAGCTGCTTCTTTGTCGCTGAAGCGACCTGGCTTGGCATGGTTACTTCATGTTACTTCATGTTACTTCATGTTACTTCATGTTATTTCATGTTACTTCATGGTTCCCTTGGTTTTGTTCTCGATCATTGATGGACATGGCCCCTCAGGAATAATGGGAATTTGCATTATAATCAAGTATATAGATAATTAATTTGGCCTTGTTCCGAAATGCATGGCAGAAGAAGCGATGTATAGCTATCATGCTAAATCTGATAGATACAAAGACAAAGATAAAGACGTGTATTCCGGCCAGCCACAATAGACAAGTGGCTATTGCAGCGTTTGTCGAGTTTCAAAATAAAGGTCATCAGTAAACAAGGGCTGTCACAGGCGCACATCAAAACATATAACAATTGTTCATACCAGCGGTACGAAAAGAGTCAGTAGTTACGATCAGAATGTATGATCAGATATATTGAAGGTTGCTTGATTGCTTGGCAATCCGATGTAATGAAGTCAGAAAACGTAATTATATATCCACTATCGAATGAGTAAAAACAAAAACAAAAGGGTTGGTAGATACCAGGATAGCGGTTAATTGTGAAGCTCCACTACCTGAATTACTTCTCAAATTGGCATCCTATCGGTTCTCAGTGTGGAAGTCGTTCGTTTAGTTCCTAACACAGTCATTTGATCAATACATAGCTTTTCGCTTTGCACTAGGCTTGGATTTGGCTTTCACCGTACACCGAACACGGATTCATAGACATTTCCATGACATCGAATTCAGTCCGAGTCGGCAATGCATGACTCCGATGCATTCTTCCATTCCGATGTACTCCATTTGAACGAGATTAAATTATTAATATGACGAAGTCCAAGCGTGCTTACTGCCCTGCGCATACGAAAGACGTTCAAATGAACGTTCTAACCTGACCCCATCACGCTTTTGCAACCTTAGTAAATTTTTGCTAAAAGGCACCTAGTACGTCCTGATTTCATCACTCAAAATTTGACATTTGCTCAGTTTCATGAAAATCAACACATTTTGATCCTCGTCCAATCCTCGGCTCTTCAGTTCTCCAGGTTTGCTTGCTCTCGCCATGATATTTCGTCTGACGTACTCGCATTCCTTGTTTCAAGAAAATGCTTCATGACGGCATTTTCAGCTCCGGTACGACTCACCTTACCTCGCCACATCTATAACCTCTATAGTGACCCGTCCGGCTCACCTTACCTCGTCACATCTATAACCTCTATAGTGACCCGTCCGGCTCACCTTACCTCGTCACATCTATAACTTCTATAGTGACCCGTCCGGCTCACCTTACCTCGTCACATCTATAACCTCTATAGTGACCCGTCCGGCTCACCTTACCTCGTCACATCCATAGCCATTACGGTGACACGAATCTATGTCTTGGGTTAATAACACGACACGGCAGTTGCAGTCTACCTCTTGGGTTATTGACACGGCACGGCAGTTGCAGTCTACCTCTTGGGTTATTAACACGGCGCGGCAGTTGCAGTCTACCTCTTGGGTTATTGACACGGCACAGCAGTTGAGTCTACCTCTTGGGTTATTAACACGGCGCGGCAGTTGCAGTCTACCTTTTGGGTTATTGACACGGCACGGCAGTTGCAGTCTACCTCTTGGGTTATTAACACGGCGCGGCAGTTGCAGTCTACCTTTTGGGTTATTGACACGGCACGGCAGTTGCAGTCTACCTTTTGGGTTATTGGCACGGCACGGCAGTTGCAGTCTACCTCTTGGGTTATTGACACGGCACGGCAGTTGCAGTCTACCTCTTGGGTTATTGACACGGCACGGCAGTTGCAGTCTACCTTTTGGGTTATTGACACGGCACGGCAGTTGCAGCCTACCTCTTGGCTTATTGGTACGGCACGGCAGTTGCAGTCTACCTCTTGGGTTATTGACACAGCACGGCAGTTGCAGTCTACCTCTTGTAATTGATTTGGTAGTAGATTGATAACGGAATGTGCGCTGATACACTACCAGCAATGCCACCATCACAGGCACCCACTCCACTCCACTTGCCACGTTTTACAACAAACTCCACATCACATCCAGGGTACAAAACCTCTTGAACGACAGATAATCACCATCACACCAATTCCTTTTCATTCTCCCGGTGGACATTCTTATTAATCTAATTTGGATCTCATGTGCATCTAAACTAAGAACGGGTATAAAGATACATGTATTCTGTACATGTATGAGTGCATGTAGTATGCACATACATATATATATATATATTATAATATAATATATATACATACATATATTAATCTACCACGGTCAAATAAAAGGAATTTCGATTCAAGGCAATATGAGGGCAAGTCCCCAAGCATAGAAGAGCATGCCATAAAATCAAGCACATAGAGTAAGTGAGCACAGTGCCAACTTTGAGGACCACTCCCACAGTTCTTCGCCGCTCCATCTTTCACCTGCCAGCACTATCTACTTTTGCCTGAGGTAGAAGGAGGATTCAGCGAAGAAGAGGGAGGAGGGAGAGGGCATCAAAATGACGTGTTTCTGGAGACCTTTCAAAATGACAAAATTAGGCGGCCCGATATTATTCTCACAATAAATATAAAAACCTAGGGACGAGGACGGGTCCCAGACTTGTCGGCGACGTATGACTCCCAGTTTTGTGTCTGGGACACCGCAGTACTGCAGCCTGGCCCGTGCTCCCGCTCGGTCAATGGTCCACATTGTTAATACTTGTATTAACAATGGTATTCTAGCGAACAGAATGTGTGGATTCTTTTCATTCGCAGTGTGATATAATGTATAAACAATATTTGTAGAAGACAAGCAGCGAATAGGACCAGGCACAGCCCAATAACTAGCATTGTGCTTTCGAGCCAAATATTCCGATTACGCATTGGACAATTTGGAAGCGATAATAGCGAGCTACCAAACTTTACTTGCTGCCTTGTCTGGACTGTAGCATAATGTGCTCATTTGAACAGTAATAGCCGGCTACCAAGCTTCCCTCGTTGCCTCGTCTGGACTGGCGGATAATGGACGGTTTGGTAAGAGCAGTCTGCCAAGCTGCACTTGCTGCCACGACTGGACTGGGGAATAATGGACGGTTTGGTAAGATCAGGCAACCGAGCTTCGCTTGCTTCCTCGTGTGAACTGGTGCATGATGGCCGGTTTGGTAAGAGCCGGCTGCCGAGCTTCACTTGCTGCCACGACTGGACTGGGGAATAATGGACGGTTTGGTAAGATCAGGCTACCGAGCTTCACTTGCTTTCTCGTGTGAACTGGTGCATGATGGCTGGTTAGGTAAGAGCCGGCTGCCGAGCTTCACTTGCCGTCCCGCCTGAAGCGGCGTGTTATGCGCCCTTGGCCTGTCGGCGGGCAGACAGCTGCGGCGTGTGCACAAATCAAATGTGTTTTTGACTTAAAGTAAGACTTCACTTGCGTGCAAGGATAACATCTTTGTGTGCCTTGGCTTTCCCCAGTTGATTTAGTGCGAAATATTGACAGACATATGACCTGGCACCACTGCAAAACAGACTGTAAAAACGCTGCCGGGCCAGCGCAGTTGATAGTTGCGAAATTGATTCTGGTTGAGATCATTGGTGCTGCTGGTGCCGGCTAACGACGCTGCCGGTCGTGCGCAGTTGGCCGGCGTGGCGTCTTTATGCACACGGCGCATGCAAGTCCGACGTATTCCGCCACTGCCTCAGACGGCCATCGTGGTCTGGATGGGGGCGGCTTCAGGCCGCAACTCCCGCGCTGAGGCCCGGCCAGGCCGATGCCAGCTGCTCAGACGGCCATCGTGGTCTGGATGGGGGCGGCTTCAGGCCACAACTCCCGCGCTGAGGCCCGGCCAGGCCGATGCCAGCTGCTCAGACGGCCATCGTGGTCTGGATGGGGGCGGCTTCAGGCCACAACTCCCGCGCTGAGGCCCGGCCAGGCCGATGCCAGCTGCTCAGACGGCCATCGTGGTCTGGATGGGGGCGGCTTCAGACCGCAACTCCCGCGCTGAGGCCCGGCCAGGCCGATGCCAGCTGCTTTTTGTGTGTGCTGGAGGCTGGCATCGACGCGCTGGTGTAGCGGATGTAGCGGATGCCTACACCAGCGTACATTAGCTGGTCGTAAGGTGTCGTCCCGGCTATCTCCATTTGTGATGTGGTTATGGACTAAAATGTCTGACTGTGACTTCTATGCTATCCACAGATACCATTTAGTTAGTTGGGTCCAAATGATCAACGGATTTTACGTTTGCCAATGCCATCGAGTATTCTTGATGGGCGTCGATGTCTTAGTGTAAACAGTACACATATAGACCGCGTCGTCTAGCAATTCCAAGCGAAAAGTGCACGAACTCCGAGGTCAGGATTGTTTTTAGACATTTGACGTGATGACCATCACCATGAGATATTACGAGGCGGCTCACAGTCGTGCTCGTCTGATGCAGCTTTGAAGTAAGTTGAAAAAGCAAAAGTAGTATGATGAAGCGAAACATCTGGAACCCGGCATATCTGGTTTTCTTTCTGTACGCCTTGACATTTGATCAATGGGTGGCATTTGTCTCAACGACTGGTGCCCTTCTCGGTGTCACCGCCAGTAAATCTTCCCGTAAATACATTTTAATGAAAATCCCCCTTAAAAATGCGTGGCCAAATGATTTTCCGCCGTCGATTCTGGCAGAAATTAAATTCTTTCCACGGCACCATATCAATCAATACCAAGGGCTCTTTTGGGTGATACATGTCCCATCGAAAACGCATCTCCATATTCCAACGGCGAAGACCAGATTTTTATTCAAATCCCTCACGACGAACTTTCGCTATTCGTTTGACTGATCGCGAAACCATCTATCTTTCCGAAGACTTTCCCTCTGGCCTATCCACATCTGGCCAACTTTAATCGTGGGATATGCCATTAGGCAGATTTAATTCATTTTAGTTAAATTTGCCGACATTTTAATAGCACTCTGGAGAGATCAGTGCAATATTGCGATGGGTGTGGCGATAGTCTGGACGAGATCCTGCGACCAAGCTAATTAGTTGTCTGCCGTCCACCACACCCGTATGTTCTGCTCCCTGTAATCTGTCACAGGCTTAGCACTAAATGCCCGTTATAGTCAGCACGGTATTTATTGTCGCCATTCCAGTGACTGCAGAGTTTGTCTGCGATGGAGCTGTCCGATGCTGTGCATTGCTGATGTCATTCGCAACATAATCCAAAGAATGTGTGAGCTGATGTATTAGTGCCATCAAGCGTGTCAGCACCTAGTCAATGCCATCAAGCGTGACGGCATTGTGTTGTGTAAGCAATCGGTGTCAATGAAGCAGTCATTGGAGGTGTTCCCACTGCATAAGGAGCATCATCAGCCGGCTATTGGCACCATCCGGAGTGTTGGCAGGCCGTCACCTGGCTATTGGTGCCATCCGGGATGTTGGCAGGCCGTCACCTGGCTATTGGTGCCATCCGGGGTGTTGGCAGGCCGTCGCCTGGCTATTGGTACGTCCTCCCCAGCTTTGACGTGGCGTGAGGTGGCGTAGCGCGAGACGCAGCCTCCACGATCGCCACAAGTTGGCCCGTTTCTGCAAAGCTGCCCAGTGTTGGCGCTGGGTGGGAGTTCACTGCCAGTGCTGGCGCTGGGTGGGAGTTCAGTGCCAGTGTTGGCGCTGGGCGGGAGTTCAGTGCCAGTGCTGGCGCTGGGTGGGAGTTCAGTGCCAGTGCTGACGCTGGGTGGGAGTTCAGTGCCAGTGTTGGCGCTGGGCGGGAGTTCAGTGCCAGTGTTGGCGCTGGGCGGGAGTTCAGTGCCAGTGTTGGCGCTGGGCGGGAGTTCAGTGCCAGTGTTGGCGCTAGGCGGGAGTTCAGTGCCAGTGTTGGCGCTGGGCGGGAGTTCAGTGCCAGTGTTGGCGCTGGGTGGGAGTTCAGTGCCAGTGTTGGCGCTGGGCGGGAGTTCAGTGCCAGTGTTGGCGCTGGGTGGGAGTTCAGTGCCAGTGTTGGCGCTGGGCGGGAGTTCAGTGCCAGTGTTGGCGCTGGGCGGGAGTTCAGTGCCAGTGTTGGCGCTGGGCGGGAGTTCAGTGCCAGTGTTGGCGCTGGGCGGGAGTTCAGTGCCAGTGTTGGCGCTGGGCGGGAGTTCAGTGCCAGTGTTGGCGCTGGGCGGGAGTTCAGTGCCAGTGTTGGCGCTGGGCGGGAGTTCAGTGCCAGTGTTGGCGCTGGGCGGGAGTTCAGTGCCAGTGTTGGCGCTGGGCGGGAGTTCAGTGCCAGTGTTGGCGCTGGGCGAGAGTTCAGTGCCAGTGTTGGCGCTGGGCGGGAGTTCAGTGCCAGTGTTGGCGCTGGGTGGGAGTTCAGTGCCAGTGTTGGCGCTGGGTGGGAGTTCAGTGCCAGTGTTGGCGCTGGGCGGGAGTTCAGTGCCAGTGTTGGCGCTGGGCGGGAGTTCAGTGCCAGTGTTGGCGCTGGGCGGGAGTTCAGTGCCAGTGGCCGCTTCAGCTGGGCGTCATGCTGCCGTGTCGAGGTTGCTGGTGCTGTGAGCCGATGGCGGGCTGTTCACCAACGTGTCCAGTCGGCTGGTGGTGGCTGCTGACGGGCTGTGTAGCACTTTCAGGGAGGTGAATGCATGGGGATGACATTGACGTAGCTTTTTTAAAGAGGGATTTCGTTTCGGAGCGAAAGAAAACGTTTCGGTTTGTTGGACGCATATGTTTGTGCTACCTAAGGATGCCTTCGCTTTGCACACACACACACACATGGACACACGAACTATTTACACTGCAGATGCTTCAATTATCGGCGGCTTTGCTGGACGGTCTGGGAGACGCGCCTGCCCCGAAGTCGCCAGACGTAGCACGTTATACGTGCGGCGAGGCTACCTTGATTTCTGAAGCATACTCGAGGTACTCTAGAGGCATGCCACCGGACCGAAGGACCGTTTAAAGGCAGGCCATGCCCTGTGAGTCGGACGCCATGGGCGCTGGTCGGCCAGCGTTACTTACTGCCGTGTCATGGCAAACACCTCCCAGTTACTGCCATCTCTCGGAAAGGGGCCGGCCGGGGAACAGCTGCCCTGGGACAAACACCTCCCAGTTACTGCCATCTCTCGGAAAGGGGCCGGCCGGGGAACAGCTGCCCTGGGACAAACACCTCCCAGTTACTGCCATCTCTCGGAAAGGGGCCGGCCGGGGAAAAGCTGCCCTGGGACAGACTTCAACCAGTGACTTTCCACACTGAAAAGAAACGAATTGGCCGACTGCGCCACCTAGGTAGTTACGACAGGAGAAGGGCATGGAACTGCTGCTTTAGAATATCCTAAAGAGAAGTTGATGTCAAGGTTCGTGGACACTGGTTTCAGCCGTTAGTGCACAATTCCAGTACCTCGCTGGTCGGCTGCCGACCCGGTGGTTGCGTCTGCCAGAAACTATGCACCACTAAACACTGGCAGAATAATTCAAATCAAACGTGCTGCAAGGGGTGTAATCTTTCAACAAGTGTGGTCCGTGCACACACATTGCGCCATTTTTTTCCATACCCTACCTTCCACACGCACCGCACAGCTTTATTTCCAGAAAGGATTGAGCCACTTCAACTTGGTGTATTTAGACATCAAGCAAGTTGATTGCTTCGAAGCATGTAGGTTTTTTTTTGTAAGGCGAGTCCGGTGTCAGAATTTTACAAACCCGTCCGAGGAGAACAAAATGTTGTATTGCATCTCCACAGGAATTCAAGGAGTTTTGCACATCTCACTCATAGTGCGTTTCTTGGCGTTGGGTTCTCCTGCAAGCCGTTTGTCTGCATAAAGCAAATGAGCAATTCCGTTCATTCTCGAATGTCGAGAAATGCAACGCAGCTTTTGGGATTCAGGTGCAAGACACGACGGGAGCGAGACAAGCACTGTAGCCTCTTGGCTATCGGTTCCACCATTGCATCCACAAGACACCACGGGAGCGAGACAAGCACTGTAGCCTCTTGGCTATCGGTTCCACCATTGCATCTGAACTCTGAACGTCTGTGCTCCTTTTAAAAAGTTCTTGCCACATCATCCTCGCACGAATATTACATTTTTAAACCACGTAATCGAACAAAATTGCGGCCAAAACTAAACTGCAACAACTGTTGCTGCCTGCTACATCCACAAATATGATACCCGCGTCACTAGATTCGCTAAATCTCATCAAGGCTCATTATGCGGGCAGCGGTTAAACGCATTTATCTTGGCTGACAACTGAACGTTCCATTGGCTGAATTCCACACGTGTAAGTTCGATATGATAACCTTGCGTAGGCCGCTGATGCCATCAAGTCTAATCTGGTCGGCCGCCTCCGCTGGCCCGGTCCCCTCCCCAGCCGAGCGATCTGGTCGGCGGGCTCCGCTAGCCCGGTCCCCTCCCCAGCCGAGCGATCAGGTGCCGGGTGACTCACCCGGCGCGCCGACCAATCAAACGCTCGTATTTCAGTGACGTAGTTGGAGCCGGCGCAGACGTAACCGGGATTTTATGGCCGCCGCCGAGTGAAAATGGCCGCATTAGAGGAATCTTTATAGTTATGGTTTGTTGTTATATGTTTTCACTTTGCCGTAACTGGTTCAAGGTCACGTCCAGGTCTGATTTGGCTGAATATTCGGCAGTGGGTTGTCACAGCCCACCGGCAGATGACAAGGATTTCGCAACGGTCTGCTTTCCTCACAAAAATGGCCGTGCGTCTGGGCAGCGCACGGGTCGATAGCGGAGATCACGGCACGGCGGACCCGACCGCTGCTGCGGCGGCGGCGGCGGCGGCGGCGGCCGCTGCTGCCAGCCAGGCCAGCTCGCATGTCTGGCCCCGGCTGCCGTGACTGCTGGTGTGACTGCGGTCGTGACTGCTGTCGTGACTGCTGGTGTGTTGTGCTCAGCTAGGTAACGGGGGCCAAGTCGCCTGACCCTGTCGCAACTGTTGGACATGCCACCGGCCGCTGATCCCGACATGCCTGGTAGCCATCGGCCGCTGGTCCCGACACGCCTGGTAGCCACCGGCCGCTGATCTCGACACGCCTGGTAGCCACTGGCCACTGATCCCGACACGCCTGGCAGCCATCGGCCGCTGATCTCGACACGCCGGGTAGCCATCGGCCGCTGATCCCGACACGCCTGGAAGCCACCGGCCGCTGATCCCGACAGGCCTGGCAGCCACCGGCCGCTGATCCCGACACGCCTGGCAGCCACGGGCCGCTGATCCCGACACGCCCGGCAGCCACCGGCCGCTGATCCCGACACGCCTGGCAGCCACGGGCCGCTGATCCCGACACGCCGGGTAGCCATTCCAGTACGGCGCAGCTCACTGGTGTTTGCTCGGCGATAATTATTGCTACATAGCCATGATCGCTGCATGGCTATTGTAGCTGATGCTCATTGAGGCTCATATGGCATACGTGTTGCTCCATAGCCGTGACGAGTAGAAAGTTAAAACTCGAAATTTAAGGTACTTCAAATTTCCAGTTCACTGAAAAGCCTAGTAGCATTGCGTTGCACCCTTTCTATCATGTCCATGCCCTCTTTAAAGAAGAGCTTCATGGCTACGCACAATATTCCAAATTAGGTCGCACATAGGCAAGGTGCAATTTGTTCATGACCCCCTTGCTTTTATGCTTATAACTGCTATTGATGATTCCTAGCATTCCAATTGCCCATCGCCTATCTGAGTTACCTTGTTTTTGTGCTTTAAGGTCCCTTAAAATTGATGCGAAATATTGCCTAAATATGCCTAAATATGATAAAATTGCCTAAATAGGTCTCCTCTTCAATGCCATCAAGTTCAATAATTTAAATTGTGTATCTAAAAGTGTCACATCCAGACACCAGATGCATAACTTTGCACTTATCATAGTTGAAAGGCATCTGTCATTCATCAGCCCACTTTTTTCGGTACTCAAAGTCTAGCTGAATGATGCTAGATTCATTACTATTTTTAGCAATTCCTACAAGTTTGATGTCGTCAGCAAATCTATGCACGCTATTCCTCAGCCCTACCTCAATATTCTTCGCAAAGAAGATAAAGAGAGGTGGGCCTAGAACTGAGCCGCATGATACTCCACTTAGGCCATCCTTCCATTGAGATTGACATCAATTTAATACCAGCGGCTGTTGTCTTTCCCTTATCCATGCTTCATTCAAGCCTATAACTTTTCCATGAGTACCGTGCTGCTCCAGCTGATGAATTAGATGCTTGTGCTGATTTCTGAAAATTATTGGTGGCAGGGGAAAAACAAATGAAGGCCCAAATAGTTGGGGGCACTATATGGACCATATTAAAAGTTGAAATTATTCTGAGTGGGGAAAAGTTAGCATTGAGGCTGCAGTTATCCCCTCAAAAATATTTAAAATAACACCCCTGCACTCAGCTAAAACTTCCCAGGTTAAATCATTTGAAGAACGTATAACAAAATAAACCATTGCATTTTTCATTCTTCATCTTGTTGAACGGATCCAAGTAGGCGGGAGTTGTAGTATAACGGAGCATCAGCAATATATTCTAGTGATTTTAATGAATAATAATAATCAACAAGCAGGCACTTTTATTCACCATACAAATTTATGAATACGTACATCAAATGCATATCTATGATACGTCTACAGGATGGATTCTACATATACGTAAATGTATATGTACATACATCGCAAGGAATATAGAAAAGGACTAGATATAGACAAAATGACCAGACGTTTTAACACCTATGTAAATGCAATAGTTACTTACAGTACTGATTAAGTAATTACATTAGCTTGCAGTGTACTGCATTTAGAACATGTAAAAAGAATATGATCATCCGTTTTTGTTCCCGTACTAATATCTGCAGCTCTGACCCCTGAAAAATCAGAGGGACATTTCATTAAGTGCTAGCAATATGAAATAAAATATTGGTATGAGTAAATATGAAAGTACAATTTCTAGGTTAAAGCAGTTTGGCAATGAACTCAATTCAGTGTATTTACGTACGAGCAGCATTTCCCACAGCGGGGGAAGTCTTCTCAGCAAGTATTTAAAGCGGAGACTTGGAGATGATTTCTCTGATTGTGAGCATGTCGTAAGGCAATGCAGCTACATGCAACCAAGTACAGTTAAAAGAGACACATCTTGTCCTGACACTGATGCCTATCCGACGCATCTTGTCTAAACAGTAATCCT
Source organism: Ashinkailepas kermadecensis (assembly GCA_034440615.1). NCBI lineage: Eukaryota > Metazoa > Arthropoda > Thecostraca > Neolepadidae > Ashinkailepas > Ashinkailepas kermadecensis. The sequence continues at coordinate 844,820 of JAOTOM010005179.1, forward strand.
CTAGTTCATGTTCCATAAAAATATAAGCTTATTGGACAATGTCCAGGGTTCACATGTTGTAGAGCTGGTGGGGAAGTATATTTTGTCCCGACGTCTCCTTCAGATGGACGTTTTGCCGGCTATTTCCTCCTGCCTCAAGTCCACCAACTATGCTAACAGAAGATCCGGCCTGGCATCTTCACCGACGTAACTAGTGAACCGAAATAATCTGTAGATGCGCATAGGTATTTACATGTATTTATATTACTACATGCTGGTACGTTTCCAACGGTAACTTCGCTTGTGTTCTATTCACTTCGTTATCAACGAAATTCCATGCTGCTTGTACTGATTAACTACGTTCCCTTCAAGCGTTCATTCTTCTAGGGAAAGCATAAAGAACATTACTTAAACTGAGGCTGGTGCGTCGGACAGATCCTGGTTCAAGTATAAATACATATAAATAACATTATATTCCTCAAAATAGACATGGAAATGACCCGGTGTCCACCTGGTCTCACGTGACTGGCGAGCGTGGACCAGCCACGGTGTCCATCTCACGTGACTGGCGAGCGTGGACCAGCCACGGTGTCCATCTCACGTGACTGGCGAGCGTGGACCAGCCACGGTGCCCATCTCACGTGACTGGCGAGCGTGGACCAGCCACGGTGTCCATCTCACGTGACTGGCGAGCGTGGACCAGCCACGGTGTCCACCTGGTCTCACCAGGTCTCTCCACACTCGGCCGTGTGACAGAGAGGGCGCCGCGCCGATTGCTACGCCGGTCAGCCGGCTGATATTCAAATTAAGAAATACATAACCGGCCGGCGTCGGCGGCCCTTGAAGCCGGTGTTTACGATCGCGACTTGATTCGCGACCACATCTGATGGGCGTTATCAGCCGTGGCTGAGTTAGAGCGGATAAACAGTGGAGACGTCACCGGCCGGCGCACAGGGCGGCCGCACCAGTCGACCTCATGTCGGTACGGCATGTATGGCGGCCGCACCAGTCGACCGCATGTCGGTATGGCCTGTATGGCGGCCGCACCAGTCGACCTCATGTCGGTACGGCATGTATGGCGGCCGCACCAGTCGACCTCATGTCGGTACGGCCTGTATGGCGGCCGCACCAGTCGACCGCATGTCGGTATGGCCTGTATGGCGGCCGCACCAGTCGACCTCATGTCGGTACGGCATGTATGGCGGCCGCACCAGTCGACCGCATGTCGGTGCGGCCTGTATGGCGGCCGCATCAGTCGACCTCATGTCGGTACGGCCTGTATGGCGGCCGCACCAGTCGACCTCATGTCGGTACGGCCTGTATGGCGGCCGCACCAGTCGACCTCATGTCGGTACGGCCTGTATGGCGGCCGCACCAGTCGACCGCATGTCGGTACGGCCTGTATGGCGGCCGCGCCAGTAGACCGCGCCGGCATTTCTCGTGGCCTGGGACGCACCTGTTTGATGGCGGCTGGCTGGTGCAGCGCGCCGCCCCGGCACCGGCACCCCACGCTCGCCGGGCGAGATGGGGAGCGCTCTCGGGGGCGCGGCTGCGGTGGGGAACGCTCGGCGCGGCGTGTGTACCAGGCGTCGACGTCGGAGCCGAAACAGGCAGCGCTGCCTGGCGCGGTCAGAGCGACACACGGCGTCCATCAGCGCCGCCAGTCGGACGACAGCGACGTCGGCGGACGGCTGGGGGTGAGGGGGAGGGCGGCTGCCTGTCCGGGCTGCCACGCGTCACCACACAACTACCGGCTGCTCAGGCAGGCGTGTAGCTGTCCCACGGCTGATGCACGAGCCGCACCGATCGGCACGTCACCGGGCACTTCTGGCCGACGCGCTGTCACTTGGCCGGGTCACTGACACCAGTGACGCCGACGGCAACCGACGGGCCGGTGGCGTTATGCCAGGCCGGCCGGACCTCGACGGCACGAGGGTGCCAGATAGCTGGGGTGTACCGGCGACGGAGATACCTACTTGGACTGACAGGATTGTCCCACGGGTCGGTACATCCCTGTCACGTGTTCGGTTTTCCCCTGTATACTGTTGTCTTGCCGCTTTAATTTTTGCTCATGTTTGTGAAATGTATCTGACTGTATTCTGACACAAACCAAATATTAATCCATTTTATGGAATCGGTTTGTTAAATCTCGCAAATACAAGATCCGACGGGGTCCAGGGAAGACTTGATGTGCTCGGGCGGCTGGACCGTGCTCAACTCACTGGCACTGGGCTCGCCTGACACATCGATAAGTGGGATCCGATGGACTCGGCGGACGACAACAGTAGACCACGTCCACTGCTCAAGTGGCACGTGGTCCACAGTCCATGCATGCTGACGCCATATGTTCTTCAGTTGCTGGCGGGCTGACGAGGACGTGAAGTGCTCGTCAGCCCGCGACTGACGAGTGTGGCGCCCTCGTCAGTCGTGGCGGTGAGGCTGGAAGCCGCCTCAGTGGACCACCTCAATGACTGACTGACTGGCAGTGGCTGACTGACGAGTGTGGCGCCCTTGTCAGTCGTGGCGGTGAGGCTGGAAGCCGCCTCAGTGGACCACCTCAATGACTGACTGACTGACAATGGCTGACTGACGAGTGTGGCGCCCTTGTCAGTCGTGGCGGTGAGGCTGGAAGCCGCCTCAGTGGACCACCTCAATGACTGACTGACTGACAATGGCTGACTGACGAGTGTGGCGCCCTTGTCAGTCGTGGCGGTGAGGCTGGAAGCCGCCTCAGTGGACCACCTCAATGACTGACTGACTGGCAGTGGCTGACTGACGAGTGTGGCGCCCTCGTCAGTCGTGGCGGTGAGGCTGGAAGCCGCCTCAGTGGACCACCTCAATGACTGACTGACTGGCAGTGGCTGACTGACGAGTGTGGCGCCCTCGTCAGTCATGGCGGTGAGGCTGGAAGCCGCCTCAGCGGACCACCTCAATAGCATGTCGGACAGAACGGGAATGGCCATATCTGGACCTGGCACATCGCATTAGCCGCAGTGAGGAGGGGGGAAGATGGCAGTGAATGGCCCCATCTGACCTGTCTGGGTATGTCGGGAGGCACCCCGCATTAGCCGCAGTGTGGAGGGGGGGGGACAGGGAGTCATGCTCTCGTCAAGCTTACAAAGTGTCCAAATACAGATACAAGAACAAACCAGATATCAACCGCAATTGGCTCATTTTTACCCTCCTCACAACAGCATCTAATCCACTTTTCTTTTCTCTTTTGTGTGCACGATATGCTCCTTGCCCACCCATAGGCATAGGCTTTAGGAAAATAATAAGTGGGGAGGTGTTAGTGTTGTAAATGACTTCTGTTTAGGCTGTTTTACTTTTTCAAAGAGGCCTAATGTACCATAACATGTTTGGACCATCCCCACTTTTTGAAGGATTCATATAAGCGCAAGCACAGCATCAGTGATTTGATGTGAGCATCCAAAATAATAGGTGTGAATATGCACTGAGCTGCGGGTCAAAGGACACTGCCCTGTGTGCAGTGTTTCCGTAGTGAAGATCACCATAGCAAGACCCTGTGTGGAGTGTTTCCATAGTGAAGGTCACCATAATAAGCATGTGCATGATGACAACATATTCTAATTGGAATAAACGGGCTCTTTCGTTTGCCAAAAAAAGGTAATGAAGTAACACAATGTGATTTCTAGATCGCCAGAAACACTGAGCCGTCCCGGTAGCTCGTTGGATAGAGCGCTGGCCTGCACCGGTCTCCCCTGGCCTGGCAAGACAGGTTCGAGTCGCTTCACACGCTCGATTTTAGTACCCGCCTGGGAGGGTCAGTTGGTGCTAACCAGATAAGGCCGGAAACGAGCTACCGGGGCGGCCATGTCGGTGCATTGACGGCACGTTAAACTCCGGGACAAAATTCTTCCGTTGACCTGGAATCCACGGATCGGGTGGTGGGGCCAGGGTTCACGCAACAAGCTCTACTTATCAATAGAACACGGGTCCATAAAGCCACCCCAGCACGAATGCATACTAGATTTTAAAAATGTATGCTTCCTAAATTAGCTGAAATAACACCATGAGGTCCTACGGCTGAAAACAATCCCAGTTGACAAAATCTGAGCTCTGAAGTGACAGGGAATCGACTTGGCCGCCATGCAACTTCATAGTTGGCCAGGCGAGTACTACTTAACAATTGTTGCGTAATCCTTGCATGATATGCGATCATCCTTTACATGTTATATTGTTTTTGCCTATATTCTTTTGCATGTCTTTTTGGCCGGTGATTACGAGGAACGTCTTTTCTGCGCTGAATTAACTCTCAAAAACCCTTTTTCTCACTCTCACCGTCTGACCCACTCACACAAATGGTGATAACAATTAAAGGTTAGGATGAATTCATTGCAAAGTGTAGTAGTGTACTTTTTACGTATCGTCCTACCTATTCCTGCTTGTTTCCAACATAATGTCTGCGGAGATGACACGTGTTATGGGCCGAACAGTCGAGACTCAAGTTATGCCTATGAGGCGCGAGGTATTGATTTGAATTAGGGGAGAAAGTGACACCAAAAAATGGCTCTTTGCGTTCTCCGGATACCAGCATGACAAGAACGTGCAAACACTTGAAAGTTGGGGTCACGTCCCAATTAATACGGGACTGTTTCTGATAGAAGAATGTGAATAATTTTCACTACTCTCCCACCGGGAGCCAGGGAAGGGTTATTTAATGATACATTGCAAATAACCACTATATCATCAGGGGAAACATTTGCGTTACGTGGCATACCAATGCGAAGTCAAGTTAAACACTTTTGTCCTAATCAGTACCAGGATTTGTCAGAGCATGTGCGCCGGAGGGAGGGGGTGGGAGTGAAATTCGCCTCAACCATGATGTTTTTCGTAGGTACTTTATGAACATTGTTGCATAATCGTGACCTTATTTATTACCCTTGCCCTTATTACCCTCATTTGTCCGACATTTGAACAGCGCGTCAGATGTAACACATTCCTTTGTGGGTATTGTGCTTAATATTTTCTGAGATAAATGGAGTTAAGCTCGAAATATTGTTCTAGCCGGTAGCCAAAATCGGCTGCAAGATAGCTACGCTTACAAAACCGTTACGAAATGCGTTCTTGGCCTCCATTAATGTGTTCTTTGTATGCCGGTTTAGCCGTCGCCCCCACAGCGCATCTCACCAGTCTCCCCCTCCCACAGGAACGGTCTATGGCCACCCCCTGGCAACTTCAGCCATTTAGCCGTCGCCCACAGAACACATCTCACCAGCCTCCCACAGGAACGGTTGGTGGCCAGCCCCTGGCAATTTCAGCTATGATTAAGATGGAGCCAAAATCCAGCTTGTTGCCTGCCACAGCACAAACCCTGTGGCCCATCACCCAGATGTTATATCGCACAGCACAAACCCTGTGGCCCATCACCCAGATGTTATACTTATCAGCCAGTGAACGGATGACGAGTGAATGATCAGGATGTACCGGGAACTCTAGTATCTGTAACTTTTACCGGGACATGCATGGACTTTATCCGAGATGAGCCGCAAACTAAAGGCATGCAGCCTTAGTACGCACAAATATATCGACGTTGTACTTAACCTCATAGCGTGTTTAGTTCACTGACCAGGCCACGTTTAACTCCGACAGTTAACTTGAGACGTGGTACACATTGGGCTGGAAAAACCTGCAGAAAACCACATTTAAGTTCGAAAGCTTCAAGATGGTCGCGCGATTCGAATTCTGGATTCGACTGTGGTTTTTAGGATTCGAATCCTGATTTTCAGGGTTCGAATCCTCGTTGTCACGATTCGAAGGTTCGCAAGATTAAAATATATTCTAATCTATTCGAATCCTGCCAATCCGAATCCTCAGCTCTGCTTACAACCCACCTTGGGTTAGTGCTGATTTCAGGTCAGTGAACATCGCATGTGGCTGGTGGAATACTAGACAGTTATTCGGCTCCGTATTGTTTGCATTCATTGACATTTAAAGCTCGTTAAGTATTAGAATATCCTTAGCTAACACATCCAAGTCTCTACCCTCTTATTTCAAAGGGGTACGTCGGCTCAGCACAAGTCCAATTCTGAGTTTTAAAAAAAAATATGAGTCAGTATAAAAACGCGATAGACCAAAAGTGGAAGCTTACATGCATTCAAATGAATGCGTGATTTTGCTTCAGACCAAACTGTTCAAAGTTTGTAAATATTGTTCATAAAGTGAGGTGACTCCCTAAGGTAGAAATATCCCACCTACGGTATTCGGATTCCACTTCACGTTCAGCTACATAATGGAATTAGTCATTTAAAAAAAATAATAAGAACACATTACACTGACACTGAACTTATGTTCCAATGTTGGTTGGACGACCAAGGTGTCCAGGGGACGATTTTGCGAGGTTTCCATTGGACCCATGCTTCTTTTCGACGTCCTTATTGACATTTTCACATCCTTCAGTCTGATGACGACGTCCAAGACGTAATACAATGCACGCCCGGCCCATATTCTTCACGTCTGGCCCACATTCTTCACGTCCGGCCCATATTCTTCACGTCTGGCCCATATTCTTCACGTCTGACCCATATTCTTGCCAATATTCGTTGTATTCGTCATGTAAATATCTAGGCACCATGTCCAACTGTGAGGTGCATATGGTTTCTGTCCTTTTCACTTATCTTCTCTGCTGTTCAGATTAATGTGAGTCGGAATAGGAGATGGAATCGACTTCCAGGAACTGAAATACTCAGCATCATGAAAAAGTGTAGTTATGGACTCGCTCAGGCTCTTCTCCTGGCCAGTCTCTGCAACGGCTGCTTAACATACTGCCGATATGAAGCTGTTCGGCCGTATCTACTGACGCGAACTGTAACTTATAATTTAAAGTTATCGTTGTAACCTTCATTGGTCTCAGTACTCTGATAGTGGTTCGTAAGAGCTGGAAAGACAATGGCGTCTCAAATATATACCAGTTTTCCAACCCATATTTGTAACTGATGCTATTGACTCCTGTAACACTTTCTGACTTAGTATTTTTTTTTGCAAATAATGAGTACCTCATCCTTTTCAGGAATATATAGTTCTTCTGTGGTATATTTGGCAAAACTATCCCAAAATGATTAAATTACCCACACTTCAATGGACTGGGTCTGTATTCGTATATAGTGGCCATGGGAAACTTGCTGCGATACCTTTGTCATGAAGCTAAAGCCAGGTAGCTCATTTGAGACATAATGCATTCTGCACGATGGACCTTCCGTGCACGATTATGCTCCGGATGGGGACTGATCTGTAAGGGTAACACTTGTTGCGCATATATTGCACTTCCTGCTCACACAACCAAACTCACTTTAAGAATTGACCCTATTGCGCATGTGTGGCTGAGGTCTGCAATGCACATGACACATTGCACATCGCATATTACACATTGGTTGGTTAATTATGGGTGGCAGGATCTGATCATACGATTTGGACTTGAAAAGTGGAGGACGGAGGGAAAAAACATTGGTCCTGTGACAGGGAGAAGGTATTTTAGGTTAAAAATTGTCAAAGCGTAGCGATCTTTTTACCTCCCAGAGGAAATTTTCATCTCCCACATAAGCCAAAATATATATCGGACTCTGAGTGTGACACGAGTACGTCAACTTTACAAAGATGGCGACGTAGCATTAAGTAAGAATGATAGCGGTTTTGTTCCTGTGTCGAAGTTGTCGAAGCACTTGCGAGCGGTCAGCGAATGTGAATAATCGTTAGCAAACTCCAACTTCCTTTTTTTGGGTCGAGCAGTCATTTCGACGATGGTTTCATTTCAGTAGCCATGCTCTTGAACTGTTTGCGTATACGTGAAGTACTTCGAATGGACGCCGTCATCCTGCGGCTCATTTCACACGGAACTATTGTCTTGCTCGCCACAGCCGCACGATATGAACTTTCGGCTCTTTGTCCTGGCATGCGCTGTGGTAGTTGGGAGCGCGAAAATGTGGATAAATTCGGCGGCAGGCACGGCCGCTCTGTGAAGTGGACGGCGGGTGGTTGACGCCCCGAGCTCCGGCCGTCCTGGCCGCGGCATATATTGCAATCACAAATCACGCGCCGACAAAGCGGACGCCGCACCGCCCGCGGCGCGGCCGCTGCCCAAGTCTGGAGTTGGCCGGCGACGACGGCAGGAAGCGGAGATCGCCGCCGAGCCAGCCCGTTTCATCGATGGCGATTACTGGCAGCAATAAAGGATGGAGAAATGTCATAACCGCGTCGCAGAACGCTGCCCCCGCAGGCTTTTATCGGCCGCTGGAAAATGTGCTGTTACCATTGAGGCAAACACTGCGCTATATATCTTTCCTGATGTGAAGCCGCAAAATTTATATAATAATTTGTATCTTCAAAATATAGACGTGCAAACTTCTGCCATGAGCAGTACAACAACTTTATCGGTACACATCGAGTATTTATGCAAATAGCGATGCCTTAGGCTGCCTTATGTGTAGCAAGTGCAGTCTGCCAAGTCACGACTGAGATGAAAACGCGCCCATGGTAACGTCACTGAGGATGTCATGGTGGCTGGCTGTGCTGAGGATGCCATGATAGCAGGCTGTGCTGAAGCTGCCTTGGTGGCTGGCTGGGCTGAGGATGCCATGGTGGCTGACTGTGCTGAGGATGCCATGGTGTCTGGCTGTGCTGGGGATGCCATGGTGACTGGCTGTGCTGAGGATGCCATGGTAGCTGGCTGTGCTGAGGATGCCGTGGCGGCTGGCTGTGCTGAGGATGCCATGGTGGCTGGCTATGCTGTGCTGGGGATGCCTTGGCGGCTGGCTGTGCTGAGGATGCCATGGTGGCTGGCTATGCTGTGCTGGGGATGCCTTGGCGGCTGGCTGTGCTGGGGATGCCATGGTGGCTGGCTATGCTGTGCTGGGGATGCCTTGGTGGCTGGCTGTGCTGAGGATGCCATGGTGGCTGGCTATGCTGTGCTGGGGATGCCTTGGCGGCTGGCTGTGCTGAGGATGCCATGGTAGCTGGCTATGCTGGGGATGCCTTGGCGGCTGGCTGTGCTGAGGGTGCCATGGTGGCTGGCTGTGCTGGGGATGCCTTGGCGGCTGGCTGTGCTGAGGATGCCATGGTGGCTGGCTATGCTGTGTTGGGGATGCCTTGGCGGCTGGCTGTGCTGAGGATGCCGTGGCGGCTGGCTGTGCTGAGGATGCCATGGTGGCTGGCTGTGCTGGGGATGCCATGGTGGCTGGCTATGCTGTGCTGGGGATGCCTTGGTGGCTGGCTGTGCTGAGGATGCATGGGGGATGCCATGGCTGGCTGTGCTGAGGATGCCATGGTGGCTGGCTGAGGATGCCGTGGCGGCTGGCTGTGCTGAGGATGCCATGGTGGCTGGCTGTGCTGAGGATGCCATGGTGGCTGGCTGTGCTGGGGATGCCATGGTGGCTGGCTATGCTGTGCTGAGGATACCGTGGCGGCTGGCTGTGCTGAGGATGCCATGGTGGCTGGCTATGCTGTGCTGAGGATGCTCTGGTGGCTGGCTGTGCTGAGCTACATCATATACAATTTGTGATAGTTTGATGAGATCATTAGCGGCCTAAGACTATGCGTAGCGTTACATTAGCGCGACTGATGCACTGAATTATGGAAAACGCTTGCCCAATCATGCCTAGAGCAGGCCCTCGCAAACGTTATCATTAGCCAGAATCTGGCGCAACAAACGAGCTTCTCTCACCTGTTGGGGCGGACGGAACACATCCCGGTGGGACGGTAAGGTCGAACATTGGACAGCGCGGCCACCCCGCCACTGCTACCATAGAATACATCATGTGCCAGATGTGTATCACACCTGTCGTCGGCGGCAGCTCAGACGGCTGTTTCATGGACCAGTCGCGACCCGTTCTGCTATCAAGGCCAGTTGTGCCGCCACTGACGTACCCACGGAACTGGTGATGGCTGGAGCGTCCCAGGGAGTGATGCCGCCGCCGCCAGTGACGTACCCTCTGAACTAGTGATGGCTGAAGCGTCCCAGGGAGTGATGCCGCCGCCGCCAGTGACGTACCCACGGAACTGATGACGGGTCCGTCGGCCAGTGACACCGTTACCGGACGGTACCGTGCCGCTAAAGCAGGCCACCGGCCGGTTGTTGGTCCGTTGTTGTTATCCTGTCGTAAACTTGAGTGGCCAAGCCTGGTGGTCTGGTGTGACGCGCTCGTCGCCGGTCGCCGGTCACCCGTCGCCCGTCGCCCGTCGTCCGTCGCCCGTCGCCCGTCGCCCGTCGCCCGTCGCCCGTCGCCCGTCGCCTGTCGCCGGTCGCCGGTCCCCTGCCGCCGGTCGCCGGTCGCTCGTGGCCGGTCGCCGGTCGGTCGTGGCCGGTCGCCGGTCGGTCGTGGCCGGTCGCCTGTCCCCGGTCGCCGGTCGCCTGTCGCTCGTGGCCGGTCGCCGGTCGGTCGTGGCCGGTCGCCGGTCGGTCGTGGCCGGTCGCCGGTCGGTCGTGGCCGGTCGCCGGTCGCTCGTGGCCGGTCGCCGGTCGCTCGTGGCCGGTCGCCGGTCGGTCGTGGCCGGTCGCCGGTCGGTCGTGGCCGGTCGCCGGTCGGTCGTGGCCGGTCGCCTGTCCCCGGTCGCCGGTCGCCTGTCGCTCGTGGCCGGTCGCCGGTCGGTCGTGGCCGGTCGCCGGTCGGTCGTGGCCGGTCGCCGGTCGGTCGTGGCCGGTCGCCGGTCGCTCGTGGCCGGTCGCCGGTCGGTCGTGGCCGGTCGCCGGTCGGTCGTGGCCGGTCGCCGGTCGCTCGTGGCCGGTCGCCGGTCGCTCGTGGCCGGTCCCCGGTCGGTCGTGGCCGGTCGCCGGTCGGTCGTGGCCGGTCGCCGGTCGGTCGTGGCCGGTCGCCTGTCCCCGGTCGCCGGTCGCCGGTCGCTCGTGGCCGGTCGCCGGTCGCCGGTCGGTCGTGGCCGGTCGCCGGTCGGTCACGACCGGTCACTATCTCACTACGAAGGGTCACAGTTTTAAACGGCTGCGGCGGCTTCTGCTCCTACCGCGGGAACGGCTCTCTCGCTGTGCTACACACCTGACCAGGCGCTGCTGCTGCTGGATGTACTATGCATGGGATGGAAACCATGCGGCAGCGTGCCATAAATCATGTCATGATTTCACTGGCCTTCCCAACTGCATCCAGTTAAATGCCAGCGTGATGATAGGTTTGACGCAGAGTCACGGCATCCTTAATCGTCATGGGTGTACTGACGAAGGATGGACTACCAAACGGTACATGTAGTTGTTCAAGGATGGTCTTCAGCATGTGATGCATTGTGATCAACACTGGAAATTGTTTGGTGCTGTGGTCACCTATTTCACACTGTTCGCATATGGCTTCACCTCTTGCTTAGCATAACTCCGAGGCACCTGTGCGATTAGTTAATGGAAACGTGTGCGATTGAAGAGCTGATGTTGGAAATAAGTAGAGGGGTGTTGCATATGCACTTGATAGGCCGTAGGGAAGCCTGGTTGCTTGCAACGACCCCGAGTGTAGCGTCATTGAGTAGGAGTCACCAGACGTGTGAAAACGTAGGCATGCTGGTTGACATTGTAATGTGTCGTGAATAGTTTTGGTGGTTGGAATGCTTTTCTGTGTATTTATAATACCATTCAAGGAACCATTGCCACAATAAATTTGTCGAGTGCAGTCTTCTTTCGTGTATGATCACTTTTGAGAACATTTTCTGGCTTAGCCTTGGTCTTGAGGAAGGGAAATCGCTGGTGGCGCCTCTGGAAGATGTTCTTTGAGTAATGCAACATTACTCGGAGAGCATTCTTTCCGGAACATCAGAGAATAGCAGAGAGCATTTATTTTCGGGAAATCTCCAGCATGACTGGAGATTTTACGGCTCGGGAAGATCGGCAACGGAACTCGTCTCAAAATATTAATAAAAACATTGATAGCACAGGTAGAACAGATCTTCTGAATACAAATGGTAGTGAACCTCTGGCCCTTAAGTAGATACATATCCATCCAACGGAGGCATCTGAATCTGGTACACTGCGCTATTTCCCCCACCCTCCAAAAAAAGGTACTCTGCGGCAGGCGCGCACCCAGGATTTTTCCATGGGGGGGGGGGCCCGGACCGAAAAGGGCACTTGGCCGGCTCCAAAAGGGCACTTGACCGGCTCCAAAAGGGCACTTTGCGGCCCGGGGCACACTGGAAGGTTTGCTGACCGAGGGGGGGGCGTGAATTTTCCATGGAACACGGTATATGTTATAGCACCGAACCCTTGTATTTACAATAATATTTCCAAAAACATGCAGCCTGCATGCATTATGTAGTGAGATGAAGGTTGCCCGCTTACCTTTGATGTAAAAGTACGCAGGATGTGGATTTCTGGAAAGGATGATAACAGCTGACACGAAGGCAATGGTCCTGAAGGCAGGTGACATGTACACAAACATGTAACACAATAAAAATAGCGACGAAAGCTTCTTGCATACCCCAGATGCAGCAAGAGTAAGTGTCAAACAATCAACGCGATGGATGCGACTATGCGAGCATGCAAATACATTTTAGCAAGGAATGGTCAATGATTTCAAAATTTTAACATGGTGATGTAGCCACGAAAGGAGAGGTTTTAAAATTGCTAGAAAAATGAGCTAGAATCCCCTTTGGGAAGGGGAAAACAAAAGTAATTAGAGATGGGCACAGGGCACAGGGCAGGGCACAGGGCAGGACACAGGGCAGGGCACAGGGCAGGGCACAGGGCAGGGCATAGGGCATGGCATAGGGCAGGACACAGGGCAGGGCAGAGTTCACGGTACAGCACAAGGCACAGGGCAGGGTACAGGGCAGGGCACAGGGCACTTTTAGATCAAAAGGGCACCTAATTGGGACAGGCATAGGACAGGAAAGGGCACAGGGGAATGCCATTTTTAGGCCAAAAGGGCAGTTTTGGGCCCAAAGGGCACCTTTGGCACAGGCGGGGCACATAAAGCAGGTGGTTTTTGGGCTAAATTTGGGACATTCCGGCCAAGAGGGCACTTTTCGGTCAAAAGGGCACTTTTGGCCAAAAGGGCACTTTGGTCTCATGGGGGGAGGGGGGCCGGGCCCCCTGCCCCCCCCCTCCGGTGCGCCTATGCTCTGCGGTATGGTTTTAGGGCGGCAGGCCGGACGACGTCGGAGGATGTCCAGGTCTGCCATGCCTCCGGGGATGTCTGGGTCTGCCATGCCGTCGGGGGATGTCTGGGTCTGCCATGCCTCCGGGGATGTCTGGGTCTGCCATGCCGTCGGGGGATGTCTGGGTCTGCCATGCCGCCGGGGGATGTCTGGGTCTGCCATGCCGCCGGGGATGTCTGGGTCTGCCATGCCTCCGGGGATGTCTGGGTCTGCCATGCCGTCGGGGGATGTCTGGGTCTGCCATGCCTCCGGGGGATGTCTGGGTCTGCCATGCCGTCGGGGGATGTCTGGATCTGCCATGCCGCCGGGGGATGTCTGGGTCTGCCATGCTGCCGGAGGATGTCTGGGTCTGCCATGCCGCCGGGGGATGTCTGGGTCTGCCATGCCGCCGGGGGATGTCTGGATCTGCCATGCCGCCGGGGGATGTCTGGGTCTGCCATGCCTCCGGGGATGTCTGGGTCTGCCATGCCGCCGGGGGATGTCTGGGTCTGCCATGCCGCCGGGGATGTCTGGGTCTGCCATGCCGCCGGGGGATGTCTGGGTCTGCCATGCCGCCGGGGGATGTCTGGGTCTGCCATGCCGCCGGGGATGTCTGGGTCTGCCATGCCGCCGGGGGATGTCTGGGTCTGCCATGCCGCCGGGGGATGTCGGGGTTCACCATCATACGGTTCAAGACTGCCTTGATCTGCGCTCTGACGGAGGGTTTCCGGATCTACTGCGCTGGCGGGGGATGTCGCTCATTCATTGCGATGTCCAAAGACGTTGATTTTTTAGGTTATCCGCAGTGTAGTGCTTCAATCAGGTATTGCGCAGCATGTCTGATGAGGTGTGGCACCGCGTATTGAGCAGCACATCTGGTGAGATCTGGTATCGGGTATTGCGCAGTGTGTCTGATGAGATCTGGTATTTGGTATTGAGCAGCATCTGGTATCTGGTATCGAGACGAATACGTCAGTCGGTTACAGCACATCATTGGTTAATACCAGGGGGCAGCCCTAAACAACACCTATTGATATCTCCAGGATTTCATGTGCATGTGGCATCTCCAGCCAAATTAGTTGCACGGATGTTTGGATTTTTTTTTCCTTTTTTTCTTTTCTGCTGAGAATAGGAGCTCTCGAGACGATTTTCACCATTGCTTATAATGCGTTCGCATTGGGTTTTTATGCTCGTAAATGACACCATAGGTACACGACACAGCGCACACAGTGTGCACTGCCATGGGCATCGCCAAACGGCGGGGGGGGGGGGGAAGAAGTAAGACGAGTCCCTCCAAGCTTTGCTAAATTTAGCATTACACTCTGACGCTACATGACAACAAAAAAATCGACCTAAAATTCGCTTCGTCTCCCACGCCTCTACGAAACGTCCGTGCGGATGCTCTTGTCCACTTCTCATGTTGCGATGGTTGAAGTATACCGCCCTGTCTTCTTTTCCGTTAGATTGTTACTTTAAGAGAATGTTACTTTGTTACTTTGGTTGTTACTTTAAGAGAATTTAAGATGTGAACCGTTGCCTGATCTGCTATGGACAATACACGTTTCCCCTGTCTGGTGGCCAGCTGCGATAGGCCTGGATATATACCGGTCATTGCAACGAAGCGGCAGTTCTACCCAGTGATGTCATACAGCAGCTGGTGCAGAATACAGATAAATCGTCTGCTGACATAGCCTGGTATATAGGGTCTTGGCAATTGGAATGTCTTGAATTAGACCATGATGTGGTTATTTGCACTGTTATTTTTGCACTCGGCCCAGTAGGCACCACGAAGCCCGTCATATAAGATGGCTATGACCAGGGGCGGATGCAGGAATTATCATCCATGGATGGGCACATGCTATCGGAGGGGCGCCTTCGGCGGTGGGAGTGCACTCGAGTCATTCTAAAGGAGCGCCTTTTCCTGGCGAGGAGGTACAGGGTGCATGCCCCGTGCCCTCCTCTGTGTCCGCCCCTGCCTATACAGTTAAAACTATACTGTATATTTAACTATACTATTTAACTGTATATTTAACTATACAGTTAAAATTAAGCATTATGTCTCTCAGATAGCCACTGGATAGGGAATACTGACTGACACTTTAGAAGCAAATGCGCTTCTGGAACGCTTCAACCTCCAGCCAAGGCAGTTGGTTGACCTCGGTTGAGCTGAGAAGTGTCAGCAGAAGTGTATGATAATTTTCCACAACATGAACAACAATGCCGGTCGGTTCAGATTGGGCAGCGTTACTACAGTTATTATAGCATTATAAGATGATGTTATTATATCACAAGGTGCATATATACATACACACATACATACATACACACACACACAAACATATATATAAGGAGATTGACATCCAGATAGAAGTGCCTGCCAATCTCCGAACGCAAACATACTGTAGCGCTTAACGTCTTCTTCACCTCTACTGGATAAACTTCTGGTGGCATAGTGGTATGCTCATACAATATAACACGGAAATAGGTCAACTGGCAGAGACAGAGGGAAAATTGCCAGCAATAGCTGAGAGGACACGACCACATTTAAGGCGAAATGTTGGTGGTAGATAGGTGCACTTGAGCTTTACTTTTTGTGGTCTATGTTTGATTCGTGTGTCGCCATTGGTTTATTACATCGATTTATCTGACCTGTTAATGTGCTGATGCGAATATTGATGTTGCCACGCCGACGGCTAGGAGGTGCCGTTTGATCACTTGTTTTAAGACTCTCATACACCCACAGTGACGCTTCGGGACCGACACAATGCGTTGTGCATTGCGGCAGCATTTGGCTTCGTCATCCTGGTGTGATTTCATTATGTGTATCTACGTGCGAGGTCGTTCAGTCACCAATGAGTGTATCTGCATGTCGTTACCGTACTCTTTCTCTTCCAGGTAAGCCAGATGACACCATGCTGTTCGGCCACCATCGGTCCATAATGAGTACGACATTAATTGAAGACCGCTCCGAAGGTAGGTGTTTGTGTCTGGTGTGGCAGGTGGCGGACCACGTGAGCTGCACCCTATGTAGATAAGGTAGGAAGCCACGAGCCAACGACATAGCCAATATTTTATGGGAGATGAGGACACCTGGTCATTGGCGGACTTAGAGGAGGCATGTGCCTCCCCGTTCCCTCTCGCCTAATATGAAAATGGGTCCCTGTGGTCTGAAAGCGGCACCCGAGAGGAATTGGCACCCCTCGTGAGGATCGCCTACAACCTCTCGAATTTTCCCCGAGCAGTGCCGCTCCTCTGGGGAAATTCCTCTTCCTTAATGACAACTTCTGGATCCGAGCATTTAGCAGTGTGTTGCTGGGCGTAAGAACATTAACGATGGAAAAACCAGTCCATATCTCGACGTCCATCAGTACCTTCTGACAAGTCATGCTACTAGCAATTACATCCCTTCTGATACGTTTTTGATCGAACGCTTTTTGCCATGCCACTCCATCCAAAGTGTAATGCGGACATCTTGCTACGATCATTTTCTTGTCTCCACTGACATATTTAGTAATTGTGGCTATGCGGTTTTAAGCTTCTGAATGCGGTTTACACACTTCTCACCTCATAAATGGTTCGGGCACAGTTTTACAATCCGTTTTCCACCAACTACTCCATAACTCCCAGTAACGTACAGCGCGGCACGCTTGTAGAGCCGGTCCAGAGGAGCACCTCCTGCCATCTATGAACCAATGCTTGAAACTATCGTGTACTTGTTGACCACCAGGGTGCACTGATTTCGACTAGTTTCAGGTTCGGCCACCAGGGTGTCGAGGTGCCTGTCTGAATCTAGGAGGTACATGCTATAAGTATGAGCGGTCCAATGTGTTGTTTTGATTCGATCAGCTACAGTTTTGCTGAATCCTTCAATAGTCCAATCATGCATTGAATGTCTTTGAATTTCCACCGCTGTCACTAGTCTAGAGGCCTATTGGTGAGGGTTGGGGACGTAGGTACTTTTGCTCAGCATGTTAAACAATTATGTCCTAAATTTGCAGCTAGCAACTGGAAATATATATATATATATATATGTATATATAAGAAGTAAGAAAAATGCATATATAGATGAAGCGCAATCAATGCGGGCTGAGAAATCTCCAAAACCGATGCCTTTCATTCTAGGTCAGATTTGCTTTGCCTATGAGAGGGAACTCTTGCTGCTGGACACCCGCCCCATAGAATCTCGAGAGGTCTCCAACTATTGGCAACACTATGGAAGTTGCGCCTAGTTGCGGCTGTTTCAGCCTTGCAGGTGGGAACATGGGGATCAGGAATTCAAACCCATCCCACCACGTTTTGTGATCTTAGCGTCTGCGGGATAAAATGGCAATGATCTCTTTACTGTTCATCAGCGCTTCTAATCATGCTCTCATGACTTCAGCTCATAAATTGCCGGTGAATGCCCGTTATTATTGTTGAACTAAGCCATCAGGTATGTGGCTTCTTCACATGAAGTCAACACCCTAACATTGAAAGCCGGTCTGGTATTTATCTTTGTACTCAGAACATCTAGCAGCTTTTTGTCGAAGATTTCCCTCCTGAAACGTTTCCCCGACTGAAGCTGTGGTTTTCCCTTTTCCGGAGAGGTGAATATTGAGAAGTGGTGCATGCAGTTGTGGATCTAGAGTATTCTGTAAAGTGGCATTTTCTAATGATGCTCCATTTTGTAGGTGATCCGTGTCCTCAAGATCACTACTTAAGGCAGGAAAGAACAGCCAAGGCATATTTATTTTGGCATCTGGTGCCTTACTTAACCTATTTCAGACATCCCCTGAACATATATGACCTAATGTTATTCTCAGGGGTGTCGCTTTATGAAAACGGTTGGTAGGACGCATCAAGTTCATTCAATAAGTGCTTAATTGAATCATGATATTGGAGGCGCTTGTGGTGCTTCCCCAGGAAAAAAAATATAATGGGGTGGGGGAGGGTTCACTCCGAACTTCCTAGTCTTAACTGGGGGAGGGCGACATTTAGCATTGGATGGGTACGTATCCAGGCAAAAATACAGACAACGACACTCCTGATTGCATTGTGCATCTTTTAGGTACACAGCTGGTGCCTTCCCATTGATCATTGATCGTCACGCACTTTACCTCCACCTGGCCTACTTGATGGTGTTGCCTTCCCATTGAGCATTGATCGTCACGCACTTCACCTCCACCTGGCCTACTTGATGGTGTTGCCTTCCCATTGATCATTGATCGTCACGCACTTTACCTCCACCTTGCCTACTTGATGGTGTTGCCTTCCCATTGATCATTGATCGTCACGCACTTCACCTCCACCTGGCCTACTTGATGGTGTTGCCTTCCCATTGATCATTGATCGTCACGCACTTTACCTCCACCTGGCCTACTTGATGGTGTTGCCTTCCCATTGATCATTGATCGTCACGCACTTTACCTCCACCTGGCCTACTTGATGGTGTTGCCTTCCCATTGATCATTGATCGTCACGCACTTTACCTCCACCTGGCCTACTTGATGGTGTTGCCTTCTCATTGTTTTCTTTTAATATTGGTACTATATTTGTTGAGTTTCTCCACTTACTCACTTTTACACATTTCCTGCACGTCAGGCACTTCCTCTCTCTAACATATTAGTATAAGCCACTCCCTTCCCCAAGTTGGAGGTGTGGTTTGGGCGGATCCAGATCGACTCACGCGTGTTCAGATCTGGGTGTGAATGGGTCTCAGGCTGGGTCTGGGTGTGACATGGGCCGGCTCTGGTCGGCCCAAGCCCTGGGTGCGACTCAGGCTGGGTTTGGATGTGAATGGGTCTCAGGCTGGGTCTTGGTGTGACCTGGGCTGGCTCTGGTCGACTCCAGCCCTGGGTGCGACTCAGGCTGGGTTTGGATGTGAATGGGACTCAGGCTGGGTCTGTGTGTCACCTGGGCCGGCTCTGGTCGGCCCTAGCTCTGGGTGCGACTCAGGCTGGGTTTGGATGTGAATGGGACTCAGGCTGGGTCTGTGTATCACCTGGGCCGGCTCTAGTCGACTCCAGCCCTGGGTGCGACTTAGGCTGGGTCTGGCAAGCTCCTGTGGGAGGTCTAGTGAAATTATATGTTGGATGCAAAGTGCCATCGTCTCAGGACGCCTGAACATCGTGAAAAGCAGGTGAATTATAAGAACTATACATACCATAGCTTTCGTCCTGTCTCCGAAAGCCGCCACCTAGCGCTGTTCGCATGTGCAAAGCGCTGCGTCAAATCATCTGCATTGCCGCCGTACTCCACGCGATCATCAGAATGGCAACATAGCTCATTGTCAAGTGAAAAATTACGCTGCTCAACGTCCGCCGCCAAACGGGCCGCCCGCTACCCGGCCGCCCCACTGCTCGCGGTATTCTGGTCCTGGCCGGCCCGCCGCTCGGCCGTAGAGTCTCCCTGGCGGTCACGTGACTCCGAGAAGTATGGAGCCTGGAGTTGGCAGCTTGCGGAATAGTCCGATGAGAGATTGGGTGCGCCGGCAAAATTATTACCATGCTCGGAGGGGAAATATAGTCTGAGTAGGGGCATGGGAATGATGGCATAGGTCAGACCGGGGTAATAGCCGATTTGCGATACTTCGGTAGCCGCCAATTTGTATGAGGTTTCAGAAACAAAACCCAACACACCGTCCTCTGCAGGTTGAAAATATTAATACATCGTCGTCCAGGTCTTCAGCACAGCTCATGATTATATTAAAACCATGGGGGTACTTTCGTATCTCTCCGGAGGGGTTTGAGTTCTCCAAAAAGCGCAGATTTTATCCTGAGACATTATATGCGCGCCCTCCGAATAATTTGCTTAGAACTCCACCTATGAACACACCTTGCTAGTTGACTAGTTTGCAGTCAGCTGCAATTTAGCCGGAACTATGTACAAGCAAACAAGTCAGCTCAAGCTTGGTGACATGTACATGTCGGCATTGCCGAGGAGTCCAGAAAATGTTTGGCTTCTCTAAATCATCCATCCAACTAGTTTGGCCACCAATTTGCCAACGTCAGGCGGAGCTCATCACGGGCCAGGCATTTCAACGGATATAATTGCCGAATATAATCCCCGAAATGCATATGGTTACACGACATTCCGTGCCGCGCGGAGTGGGGGAGCCGTTTTTATGCCACACAACTGGCCGACCTGGCACAAATGGTATGCCCGAACCCAGGAACAAAAAGCACGAAATGAGGGATCTCTAGCCCTCCACTGCTGGGGGTTATCTCAATAAATTATAATCCCTGAGTGGTAATAAATTGGTTTTAACCACTTGGTGGTACTAATGTAATTACGTATCAGATAGTAATAGTTTTTTTTTCTTGAGGCTATTTCTTCATTTCAGTGACATTTTGCCCTATTGTAGGAATATAGAAGTACTCTTTGTATTTCTTTAATCTGGGAATTGTGCTCTGCGATACTTTGGTGCCAATTTTGTCCGCGCCTTTAGATTATTGCTTTTATTAGGACGAGGTTCAATGAATGACTCAAATGGCGATTATCCAGAACAAAAAGTCGAGTGAGCTCCTTGCGGACAATTAAGCCATACCAGTTCAAATCCATGGATTCACTGCTATCTTCCTTAATTTCAGGCAATGTTTTGTTGTTTTTGCCGTAAATGGCTAGTAAATGACGAACCACTCTGCTTGTTGGGTGTCGTACTCCCCTTATATTGTACCACGGCTCCTTGCTAACTGTGTAACTTTATCTTTGCTCTTACGAGCTATCTACGGAAGCTAAGATGCTGCGTTACTGGCGGTTTTATTATTCTCATAAAAATTTAATATTTATTTTTACGGCATCTGCAAGTCCAGGACGGTTCGGTATGGCAGCGGAGGGTATGGCGGTTCGGTATGGCAGCGGAGGGTATGACGGTTCGGTATGGCAGCGGAGGGTATGGCGGTTCGGTATGGCAGCGGAGGGTATGGCGGTTCGGTATGGCAGCGGAGGGTATGGCGGTTCGGTATGGCAGCGGAGGGTCAGGGCCCTGTGTCACACCGCTCCTCGCCGCTGAGCTGGCTTTGTCTCGCCACGTATGGGACATGAGGTTGTGCATTGATTAGGTAATTCATAGGGATGTATGACCCGCAGGACGGAACGAGAAGGCAAGCGAAACTATTCTAAGACGAGCCTATTCTATCCTAACTATTCTATCCTGGCCCCACTGTCTCATTTTCTGCAAACGAAAAAGTCGGGTGTGAATATATTCTACCTACATTGTCCTAGCCGTGAGCATATATCTACCAGTAGTGAGAGCCGTATCAAAAAATTGGAAAGCGAGGAAAATTGAGTTGGACGATAGTGACGATCTTAAAAAAATTGACATTAATAGGCAACTGCTTGAGGATGGAATTCCTTTCCTTTCAAAATAGCCCTGACCAATGCTCCAGTATGTTTGAAATGCATGTGCCGCTACTCTAAGATGATGACGTGCGAAACATTGTCCTAGTTCGTCTAATTGCAAGAACTTGGGGAGAACAATCGCCTTTTTGTTCATTATCTCTTTTGATTAAGAATTCGATGGTTATATGTTTGCGTAAAGAAATCAGACGATTGATGACGCGTAGGCACTGGACTAGGCGTACCACTTTCGAAATATACGCATTAGGGCTGGAACTATCAATATATTTAGGGCTTTGCACAGGATCAAATTTGTACTCACTTCAGACCTGCAGTCATTTTGGAAAAGTTCCACCCTTGATATCACTAACATTTTGCGCGAAGATTAAAACGCGTCAGGTGGAAGCAGTGTTCGTTGACTCATTTTTGCCATGACAAACAGAACAGAACATATTGGAATCAGAGAGGACAAGAGGAGATCAGGCCACACCGTCAATTTGTCGCGCTACTGTTAACCAGGCCGAAATGGACCTCTATTTTACCCAATGCTTAGCAACTATTGTTGGCTGAAATTATTGATTGCCTGCCTTTTCAAACTCCCTCGTTTCAAATCATCAAACACGCCATGCATGGGCAAACATGCTATGTCCATTGCCGATGTTGCCTGGTTGGTGGTGCCCGTGCCGTGAGTGATGGTCTAGCACGGCAGACTGCAGCAGCACACAACCATCGCTGTCAGCCATCCTCTGCGGCCGAGGTCGTCGCGGTATGTACTTCTGGGGTACCATTGTCGCACATTGTCGCACATTGTTGATCACAATATCTTCCAGATTTAGGATGAGGGCACTTGGTGCATTTGGAATCCCCATGCTTGGAATACTCCCAGCCAATACATGCACAGCACCCTACCAGAATGAAGTTTAGAAATTCAGCCGTGTTTTTGGAGATGCTTAGCAATTTTCAACGATAATTTAGGTCAGGTTGTCCCAACCCCCCATTGATAGTATAATCGGCCCCTGTGCGTACGTCTGGGATGCTAAACGATATGTTTTGAATGATTACGCAAGCCACCAAATACTGAGGGGAAGAAATTTGACTTCCTAGTTATTTGCTTGTGGGGACGGGTCTGATGCCTCTTCTGTGGACACTATTGACTCATTTATGGCTGCCAGCAGTCTTGGAATTTTCATATTGGCGTATTTGGTTAACCAATGTCACATCACCATGCCTGGGCTCAAGGACGTTTTAAATACAGGGCATGGGTAGGAAATTATCCACATCAATTAATCGTCCTCAATGCTGCTTCGCGAATTTGTGTTCCAAAGGACCACCTCATATCCCATTTTCCCCTCGCACGGTTTATTGAATAACTATCCCTGTATCAGTACCTCATAACGACGTGCTACTGTAAAGTACTCGTTATCAGTCATCTGGATACCTCAAAACACTGCTATGTGTATTCCACCGTGAGTTGAGCACACACATACCGATTTCTTGTCACCTGTATTCATTCATTTTAGTCCGACCACAAAGCACGTTTGACGCCAATATCGGTTACAGGTGTGTAAGTGTGTACTGGAAACTGCAATTGACCACTAAACTATGGGTCTATATCGTGACCGTCTATAACTGCTATCACTGTTGGTTTTCCCTGGATTCGACACTTGACAGAGGTCACATTACAAACATGCGTCATGCCATCATTGGACATAACACAAAATTATTTGACCTCTTGTATGCATTGCCTACTGTGTTTGATTCTCTTGTCCTTCGGTTACCCCTGTCTACGGATTGCCAGTTTTGCACCATGTAGCATGCCTATTGCGTCTGTGGTACTCTTGTCCTCTGGCAACCTGGGTCTCCAGATTGGCCGTTTGGGACCGGTTAGTACCGCATAGTAAGCCTAGTAACAATATGCATTTTACCTGCGCGCCAAATTTGCACTTGACATAGGGTGTCATGCTCCACGAACGATAAATTTGGACGTAATAATTTCAGGGTGAATTTTTTTACATGGATATCCAAATGGATCTGAATGGATGTCATTCGACACGTAAACCAACGTTTTTTCTTCAATTTCTCGTGACGAATTTGCTGTATCCCTAAGTACGGTAAGTCAGCTACAACTGGCATCCTGTGACTTTAATACCCTTGGCATAAATGCAGCTTATCGGAATCCCGCTGGGCCGATTCCTCTTCACGAGCTGGCGGAAGCAACTGAGTAGTGCTTATCGAGTTTCAGGACAGAATCTGCTAAATGGGTCAAATATTTTACACACATTTCGCTTGTCTTAGCGCATGGGCGCTGAATGATCAAACCTGGTTGATGCGCCCTACAGCTCAAATAACCAGCCAACCATTGTCTTAACGCAAGTCATGCTAAGCTTCGAAAAAAATACTGACCGTATCGGCGTCCCCTTATCCAGGCATATCATGTTTGCTAGAATCATTGTAATCGGCTGGTAACTGGTGAGGTATCTGGTTGGGGTGTCCGATTGCCCTTCCCCCCCCCCCCACAATATGGAAGTCGGTAGAATATTCCAGCAAGTAGTAGGCTAAGCAGCATTTCAAAGTCATGCTATCAGCTAGCTGGGGATCGTCTATCGGTACAAGTTGTTGATGAATCACGTCCCACGTATCACACCAGAGAGCACTTATTTGAAAACAATCAAGACAATCGTAAGCCCCATTCGCAGCAGGTACACTGGCGGATCCAGGTGACATCGCAGGAGGTACACTGGCAGCTCCAGGTGACATCGCAGCAGGTACACTGGCAGCTCCAGGTGACATTGCAGCAGGTACATTGGCAGCTCCAGGTGACATCGCAGCAGGTACATTGGCAGCTCCAGGTGACATCGCAGTAGGTACATTGGCAGCTCCAGGTGACATCGCAGGAGGTATACTGGCGGATACAGGTGACATCGCAGGAAGTATACTGGCGGATCCAGGTGACATCGGGCCCCTCTCACCTTCGTCGATGAGCTAACTTATAAACAAAGCTTACCTAAGTTAACATATTGCTCGAAATATAAACATTTTATAGGTACAATATTGTTTGTATTTCCACCACACTGGCAGACATCTAAATCCGACCAGGTTTATCAATGGATTAGTTTTTGTTTAGTCTATGCGCCCTCATCCCAGCCGGTTGAAAGTAAACTAATTCTGGATATGATTTGGTACGCCTGGTGGAAGTTTGTGACGCCATCCCCGTTCGATGCCCCTCCCCCTGGCGTACTGACATCGATCTGTTTATATTCAAGCATTATGATGGGGAAGCAGCTCGCATGTTCCCAGCGAACATTGCTGGATTGCGTTCTACCACTGCGATAATTATTCGTTGAATGCACTGTGACAAGGTTTGGCACTTTTTGTGTCCCATGCACTGCTGGTCTCTGGGCTCCCGTGCACTACTAGTCCCTCTGGGCTCCCGTGCACTACTAATCCCTGGACTCCCATGTACTTCTGGCCTCCGGACCCCATGCACTACTGGTGTCCTTCTTGGCTATATTTGGTTTTCTATCCCCCTGCACTGACCTTTTTTGCATGTAATGGAAACGGGTGGCAGGCGTGCACGAATATACTATGTGTGTGCATGGGAACCATATAAAGGCAGCAATACCCTCCAACATGTAAGGGTATTGCTATGTAACCAGCACGTGTTGTCATAGATGAAGAACTTAGTATTCCAAATGTTGCAGCTGCAATATCAACTACTACAGTAGCCACACCAATTTTCCCGAAATATTCATAAGTTATCCTATTTTCAGCATTAACTATTAGTGTCGTAACATAATGCTGTAGCTGACGGCATGAGTGTATGTAGCGTAACACCAAGTGTCAATTACAAATGTTACTACCATTTAATGCCTTAATTCAATAGATAAATAGACGCAAAACGAATTATAGCTTGAAAGAAATACAACACGATGGATGAATCCAATAAAGTATGGAGAAGTTTCACTGCGGGGTATTTTAGGGACGATTATCACATCGGCACGTGCATGTGTGGTTCATGTGAACCGCACATAAAGTGGAGGAACGAAATCCAATGCTTGAAATTAGCTGTGGCGTCGTAGCAGCCAGCACCAAAGGAACTGCGCCACGTCACGAACTCCAGTTTCAAGGATAAGGCTGTGTCGCATGCCCGGGAGTCCGCCGAACCAGGCTATACATTATGCGCTAATGTGATCGAGAACCCATAAAGCCAACTTTAATAGCGGAAAATGTGGTGAAAACAGCTCGACTGCTGAGAGAATGTGTGTTAAACGGAGCCATAGCTCACACAATGTGTGAGCGGTTCTTCATGTTTCGCCCACAGTTTGATAACCATACTTCCACTCTGAAATGCTACTTCAGCACTTCAAGCCGTGTAATGTTGGCTCGCATATCTTTGAGGTGTGAAGCAGCATGTTAGGTGGGAGGGGATGGGCGGTGGCCGGTCAGTGATCTGTCCCTGTTACCTTAGTATTACAGGGGGTCGGGCAGAGTCCGGCTGGTTGGTTACCTTAGTATTACAGGGGGTCGGGGCAGAGTCCGGCTGGTTGGTTACCTTAGTATTACAGGGGGTCGGGGCAGAGTCCGGCTGGTTGGTTACCTTAGTATTACAGGGGGTCGGGGCAGAGTCCGGCTGGTTGGTTACCTTAGTATTACAGGGGGTCGGGGCAGAGTCCGGCTGGCTCGGGTGGTTGGCCCGTAGTCGCCAATGGACGCCTCCCCTCCCCTCCCAAGTGAAAACTCCCTGGTAACATTACACCGCCCAGAGCCGTTAGAGTGTCTATTGTAAATAGAGGTTGGCTTTCCTTTCTGGTCACTACCGTATATTTATTGGTATGCCACTTCAATCGGCGTTCGACTAAGCCTGCACTAAACCTTTGATACAGGGTGCGTACCAAGAAAAGTACATATACTGGACATGCAGTCAAATTTAAAATATCGAGCGGTGAATGTTTAGGTGTTCCCAATTAATATACTTAGGTGGGATTCGATACCTGGCGAAGTTTTTTTTTCTTGCATCGCTGCTCGCAGGCTATTTGCATTCTTGAATGCAGACACATTGTACAGTAGGTATTAATTTATTAAATTATTCAGTTAGCGGGTAATACAACGCAGCGATAAGTTCCCCATAATATAAACATAAATCCTGTGGATAATGAACATAATGATGGGTTCCCCGTCGTATGAACATTAATCCTGTCCATGAAAAGGCGTTCGTCGCCTGTCGCCCTGTGGCTTCCCCTGCACACACACACACAAACACAGACATCCGCTATACATCGTATGTATCTGATGTATTGTATGTATCTTGTGTATCTTATGATTGTGCATCACAGGTACCTCACCGGGCCACGTTTATGTTCTTAATCATTGGTCGTCGTTGGATGGCTTCATAGTTACATGTTGGCATAATGCAGTAATCACGTTTGGCATGAGACATCCCGAAAGCGCAATGATAACATTTGATGTTCATCCTGAAAGCATGACTCACGGCAGTAGGATAGCCAGGATTTCCATGGAGAAGGGGGTGGAAACATGCAGCAATAACAAGGTGGCGTACGATACACGCAGCATGAAACCTACGCCAACAAAAATGAATATATCACATAAAAATGCAGCCGTTGTATGTGGTGCACCGACAGTGGCACCAACGGTGGTGTCACTGGTGGTGTCGGGTGCCATCAGTGGTGCGTATGCCTGCTGTCCCAGCGCCTCCGGAGATCTGGCGGCACCACCGGTCGGCTGGTGGTGTGCGGGTCGGCGGTCGGCTGGTGGTGTGCGGGTCGGGCGGGCCGCCGGCTGGTGGTGTCGGTCGGCGGTGTGGTGTCGCACGGGCGGGCCGCCGGCTGGTGGTGTGCAGGTCGGCGGTCGGCTGGTGGTGTGCAGGCGGCGGTCGGCTGGTGGTGTGCGGGTCGGGCAGGCCGCCGGCTGGTGGTGTGCAGGTCGGCGGTCGGCTGGTGGTGTGCGGGTCGGCGGTCGGCTGGTGGGGGTCGGCTGGTGGTGTGCGGGCCGGCCGCCGGCTGGTGGTGTGCGGGTCGGCTCAGGCCGACCGGCTGGTGGTGTGCGGGTCGGGCAGGCCGCCGGCTGGTGGTGTGCAGGTCGGCGGTCGGCTGGGGTCGGGCGGGCCGCCGGCTGGTGGTGTGCGGTCGGCGGTCGGGGTGGTGGTGCGGGCGGGCCGCCGGCTGGTGGTGTGCAGTCGGCGGTCGGCTGGTGGTGTCGGGTCGGCGGTCGGCTGGTGGTGTGCGGGTCGGCGGTGGCTGGTGGCGGCTGGTGTGGGGGCGCCGCTGGTGGTGTGCGGTCGGCGTGGCGGGCCGGCTGGTGGTGTGCAGGTCGGCGGTCGGCTGGTGGTGTGCGGGTCGGGCGGGCCGCCGGCTGGTGGTGTGCAGGTCGGCGGTCGGCTGGTGGTGTGCGGGTCGGCGGTCGGCTGGTGGTGTGCGGGTCGGCGGTCGGCTGGTGGTGTGCGGGTCGGCCGCCGGCTGGTGGTGTGCGGGTCGGGCGGGCCGCCGGCTGGTGCCGGGCAGACATGGCGACACGCAGCGGACGGCGGGCTGCCGGTGCCCCGCTGCCGGTGCCCCGCTGCCGGGCGTGCCTGTGAGTGCGTGATTGGTCCAGACGACGTCTGCTGCGGGCCGCCGCCGACCACCCAGGCCGGCCGCCCACCAGATGGTGCCGGCTGCTGCACGTGGAGGGTAACACGTGGTGGCACAGAAGCGCGGCGACTCTCCGGACCCTGCCGCCGGCCGTGCTGCAGTCGGGGCCATGTATACGGCTCGGTAGTGATGTGGTAGGCCCGATATCTGCCGACACAACCGCAGAATATAACGAAAAACCACACAAATGCATGAAATCAAACCTTCACATCAAATGGCCCGCCTGGCCCCTAACATCCAATTAACATCCAGAAAACATGTCGGACAGAAGCTTAGCATGCAGGGACAGGGGCCCCACCGCGCAGAACTATTGATGTTGTATAGGATTCTGGGTCTATTCTTTCTCTGCAAGGCCGCTATCCTGCTCATAAGGGGGTAGATTGAGTTGATAGGGGTCAATGGAATTGGGGATCACACTGCTTATCATCTCTATATTCTGAAATAATGTTGTATATTATTTTATTGTCACATTACTCGCACCTTAATTTGTCTACTCTGATACACTTGCATAAAACGAACCTTAGAACACTAAAGGTCGGTAGAAAAAAGTTGTTGAGAACGACAAAATGGCAGGCACATAATTACATGTTTCCTATTGTTTTCTGTCGTGTTCAAAAAGTCGACGAATATATAGTTTTGTTTCGGTCCCAGCGGTTTCAGCAATAATGCCTGATATAAATCCACTGATTGCTTGTTTTTACACCCAGCACTTGTGAGGAATAAAGCTCTAAGAATCCTGCTAGCATCCCTCGCTCTCAATGCTCCGAAGCACGTACTATTGACAACATTGACAACATTTGCTTTTGAGGTGCACCGATGAGCTGATTGTATCACTTCCATGATGCAAGGCTGGCTTCTGAGCAAGCTACCCTATTACATACTACCCCCCCTCCCCTACGATGAGCCGATTAAATCACATGGATGATAAGCATCCAAATTCCGATCAGCTCGTGTTTTTTTTAAAAATAAGTTCTCTTTTGCCTTGGCTTATTATTGTTTTCAGTGTGTCTGTTATTGGTGTTTTTATTCTATTCTCTTTATGAGGGGTTCCCTGTTTCTTTCTTGGCATATTTCAGAGTGTAGTCCAGTGGAGGAAGGAAAGTGGAAGATGTGCTCGTTGAGTGCTGGGTGTTTGCTGTTTAAGTTGAGATGGTTTATGTTGCAGTAAGGTTGGTTGGTTGGTTGGTTATTGGGGTTTAGGGGCGCATCGACTGCAGAGGTCATGCAGCGCCCATATGTTGCAGTAGTGGAGACCGGGGCTATATGATACACGGGATGGTTGATACAACAGCAACTTCTCCGAAAGTATAAAGCCGGTTGCCATGGCTACCACACATGCTGATATTGGCACCCTCTTCTCGCGGCAAGAATAAGCTGAAGTCCTTTCGACCCGCGGCTGCAGAATGGTGACGATGTTGCACATTTTTGGGTTTGGCAAAGTAAAGTTTTGGCAAAGTAAAATTTCAATGTCTGTGCTTCCCACTTCATTTATAATTATAAGCCCACTTAGTAACTTTTAGGTGTCTGTTATCATTGCCGTGTTCTCTCAGCTTTGCAAGGCGAAATGTTTTCATCGCTTGCCGCTGCACTTTACTCGCAATGTTGCATAACATGTTGCAGCCTGCACCAGAAAGCCTGCGGGGTAAATTGATACAAACTGCATCAACTTAATCAGCCTGTACAATATCAGCCTATTTCAACGTTTTGTTGACTAGTAATGGAATAATAATGATGTATCTGGGATGACCCTTTTTCGTTTCATTCAAACAATTCACAAGCCTTCGGAGCTCCTAGCGGCTGAGTCGTCAGATGGTATATTCAATGAGAAGACAATTCAGTTTTTTAAACAAAATTTCAAACACAGGACACGAGCAGTGAGGAAAGCAGCACTTCAGCGCAGTAAAAAAAAAAGGCAGAAACTGTATAATATCACAATTGAAACTGCCACGTAATCCATCTGCCGACGGAGCCGCTAGGAGCTCCGAAAGCTCATGAATTGTTTTAAAAAAAGGGTCATCCCAAATATTTAATTATCATTCTTATAAACCCCTTTAATGTTTCTGAAAGATTAAATGGTAATGGAATGCAATAATCACAGAATTACCTATTTGTATTAAGTGTTTGCTAAAACAATTTTAAATAATCTCATTTAATATTTCTATGGTAAATTATTACCTAACGGGAAAGACTGAACGAAGGAAATGTGCGGCTACGGAATGAACGTTTGCGCATTCAATAAATGGCATAAACCATGAGCTATGGTCAACCAGGACTAAAAACAGTAATTTTACCGTAAAGGTGAAACATGAACCTTTCAGATGGCATAAAGTAGTGGCACCTATAGATGATATATTTTATGTAACTTACATTTTATCAACTTACCCCATCGTCAGTAACAACTTACCCCTTCAGCGGGGTAAGTTGATAAACGGTAGTTGCGCGATGCTTGGCTGTCTGGTGGAAAGCCCAGAGGATGCCACGAAAAAAAAATGATTGGGGATGATACAAGAAGGTTTAGGTTTGACATATGCGTGGCAATCTCCTCGCTATCCTTCCAAAGTGATGAGCTATTTTGAGTTTCGCCAAAATTGTATCAACTAGACCCGGTCTCCCCTATGTCATAAAAGGTTGCCGTTGTTGGATGTATTTGTGACAGTGGATGAGGATGTGGTGGACTGTTAGTATTATGTTGCAGGTAGTGCAGGTAGTGCAGGTAGTTAGGGTTGTGGTTGCTGTGCTGCGAGTTAAGAGTGCGTAAATTTTGGGCGTCCTATGCGTGAGCCTGTCATGATTTGTTCGAGCAGTCGAAGCGTCGTAACAGCCGGTAACCAATCAGACAGTCTGCGTAACCAGCGGCACAATGGTCCACACACCTGCTCAGCTGGGGCTGCCTACACAGGCCACCAACGGCCATCACATGTTGGGACGGCGCGATGGATGCTGCCGTAACCAGCGGCACAATGGTCGACACACTTGCTCAGCTGGGGCTGCCTACACCGGCCACCAACGGCCATCACGTGTTGGGACGGCGCGATGGATGCTGCCGTGACCAGCGGCACAATGGTCCACACACCTGCTCAGCTGGGGCTGCCTACACAGGCCACCAACGGCCATCACATGTTGGGACGGCGCGATGGTTGCTGCCGAGCTGCCGGCGGCACCACCATGTGTAGATGGGGGTCCCGACCAGTCCAGCATGCTCTCTCGTCTGCCAGAATAGCACCGAGCCGCGGGTCTTGAGGCCGACACGGCCATCCGCTCACTGGAAGCGATGGACAAGTGACCTGGTGCGCCCTGAAGATGACCCCAGCCGGTCGTCAGGTCACCCGGGGCCGGAAGCGGGCTGAGCGGGTGGAAGGGCCGCCGGCCGCCGCATCAGACCCGAGCGTGTGTGCCGAGCGGCCAAATTCCGGCCGGGTTCGCACGTCACGATTGCAGAGGTGCAGCCCTGGTCAGACACCGTGCCAATTATGCACTCTCGTTGATTAGTCAATGTATGTAATCTGTGCTCCAGATTGATGTTCCGGTCGACATTTGGGTGGGTGGCAGGCGTCCCTGATGGCAGGCGTGGGTGGCAGGCGTGGGTGGCAGGCGTCCCTGATGAAGCTGTCAGACTGGTGCCGTCGTGAACCTTGGGCTCTTTTGTGACGCCGCCCACCTTTGGCCCTATGGGTAAACCCACGCCGATTTGTAGTTGATGAATTCGTAAGCTCAGCAACTAGTTTGTTTCTAGCTAAAGACCTTTCTATCAGGATGATTTCCCTTGTCATCTTGTTTTTTTTGTGTTGCAAATGCTCAATTAACCATGATTAGCACAGGGTTGAGGAAAAATAGGCCGGCATTGGAGTTTACATACCCAGAAGATTATCATCCGCGGAAAATGATGTTCTTTTTCTCGATAGAAGCTTGAATGGTGCTGTTTAACAATGATCGCAAACTTGTTGCTTTTGTGAAGGTTTCCGACGCTCACTGGGGAGTACAGAAGGGAATTCATATCTCACGGCAGGAAGAAGATCATCCTCTCTGAATTGGATGGCCAACACAAATCCTATCCAAACCCATGGTTACCCAACTATAAGTCCCTACCTGCCTTAATCTGGTGAATTATTACAATTGCTGAGTACATTGAGCCACTGCTCGGCTACGTTAGGTGAGATGTGTCGCCAGTTCAGCTGGCGTACATTGAGCCACTGCTCGGCTACGTTAGGTGAGATGTGTCGCCAGTTCAGCTGGCGTACATTGAGCCACTGCTCGGCTACGTTAGGTGAGATGTGTCGCCAGTTCAGCTGGCGTACATTGAGCCACTGCTCGGCTACGTTAGGTGAGATGTGTCGCCAGTTCAGCTGGCGTACATTGAGCCACTGCTCGGCTACGTTAGGTGGGATGTGTCGCCAGTTCACCTGGCGTACATTGAGCCTCTGCTCGGCTACGTTAGGTGGGATGTGTCGCCAGTTCACCTGGCGTACATTGAGCCTCTGCTCGGCTACGTTAGGTGAGATGTGTCGCCAGTTCAGCTGGCGTACATTGAGCCACTGCTCGGCTACGTTAGGTGGGATGTGTCGCCAGTTCACCTGGCGTACATTGAGCCACTGCTCGGCTACGTTAGGTGGGATGTGTCGCCAGTTCAGCTGGCGTACCAGCCACTGCTCGGCCACTGCTCGGCTACGTTGGGTGAAATGCTTCGCCAGTTCAGCTGGCGTACATTGAGCCACTGCTCGGCTACGTTAGGTGAAATGTTTCGCCAGTTCAGCTGGCGTGATGCGTGTGTGTTTATACAGCTATGCATCGCTTCAGTGCAGGACGATGCCCAGTATATATTTATGTACATAGTCAAACATACAAAGCAACGGCGTTCCCGGAAATTAGTTTGCCCATGCTGTAATGGAATGGCATGTCCAAGCTATGGCCCATCATGAGCGCCAGTCGATATAATGGAATGGCATACGCCAGCTACGTCCATCGTCGGCGACAGTCGTTATAAGGTCAGGCTCTATGTCGTGTCTGCCACCTTATGACATCCATTCGAGGCTCTGAAGATGAACCTCGCCGCTAACTTTTTGCCGGGCTAGCTTTGGGCTCATAGAACATGGTAGTTCTAAGTGTTGAAACAAGGCAAATATAGAGTATCAGGAGTCTTTTATTTCCTTTCCCACTCCTTCAGTAGTAGTATTTTACTCTTCATGACTCCACCACAATATCCCATAATTATTTATCGCAGCCACTTGAGGCTTGGATACCAATACTGTGGGGTCAGAAGACAAACAGACAACCATAACTGTGGGGTCAGAAGACAAACACGCAAACAGCCTAGATTGGTGCCTCACTTTCGTGTGCTCACCCGGTAAGTCACCCATGGGTTCAACTGTTGCTGAAATGGAAATATCAAGCAGGGATAAAACCTGAACACACGCTAGATTCCCCTTCACTTCAGCCATTCAATTTGTCCGATCCGTGGACATGAATTTGCGGCTTTATGGTGATACGGTATCAATCACCCAACTTCTCCGCTCACAACAGCATTTGACATCGGCACGTTTTCTGGCAGGAGCCAAGGCTTTAATAGTATCTAGTACTGTCTCCTAATGTACCAGGAGGTGACCATGGCTATGTCCAAAGCAGCGAAGACTCTCCGACTGGATTAGTATCGACCGTCGGTTCGGGTCCGAGGGTCGATAGCCGGCTACCCAGTACCTATCCGAATACCGACCACCAGCCGGGCGATGTGGCCTCCGCCGGCGGCGGTTGGCCTCGCCTGCACCGGTGCTGTAGGCGGCGCCGAGCCGCCGCCACCTGTGCAATACGTGGCACTGTTGCGTGCACCGCGCGGTACATGGCATGCCAGCCGGCAGTTGGCGTCAACCGCCGGCCGCCTGCTGGTGCCGTGCTGGCTGTCATTGGGAAATGGAGTCACACGTGAGCGGGCGCGCCAGATCGGCACTTCGACGGCGCCTTTGACGGCGCCCAGGTGCGGCACGCGGCTAGAAACATATGTGATATGAAGAACGAGATATTTCCCTGGCGGTGTTTCGGTCAATTGCGCGCATATGCTTTACCACTTGTAAATCGCCTATCTGGCAATATTGTGCCTGCGTCTGAAATAAAATAAATGGTGCATGCAGTTACAGACATTGGGTCATGTATCCGATACGTTTCCACACGTACATTCATAGGCACAGCTTCATATTTTATCAAATGTGCAGTAACATCAGAAGTTCACAAAGGTTGCGTTGCAGAGCGTTGCGGAAAAATATCGTACCTTGGGCGTATTTATGATTTTTTTCCAGAGTACATTCCTAATACAAGTTTGTATGCAAAATTAATCACATTTGCAGTGCTATGAAAGCGCGTACGGCAGCAATGTGGCACGCGACTGGAGTTCTGGGGATTCAGAGCATCGTATACCGCACTGGGCATTGTATACCGCACTGGGCATCGTATACCGCACTGGGCATTGTATCACTGGGCGATGATGGTCAGTGGCGCCTGTGTGCGTGAGGATGGTCAGATGGTCTGGTTTGCCCTCTGGTGTTAGTAATGTCGGAGTTGTAGGCTCGGATTCACGTCTTGCTGAACAACTTTTAGGCTGACTCCAGGTACAAGCCACCGGGCGGTTTGCAATTACCATTTGTAATATACCCAATGGAGACACAAAGTACAAGTCACCAAGCGGACTGCGATGTCACTGTGCTGGTGCTAATGTACCTAATGTACCTAATGTACCTAATAGGTAGTCCGAAGCCATCCACCATCGAGGCCTGCATCACGTACAGTGAACACATGCCGAGACATGGCCTTCCCGTTGGTGCACTCACCCCGCTGACCCTGGAAAGCTGCCGGTAAAATGGGGTAAATTACGATGTCGAGGGCATCCAATAAATTCCGCCCGGCCGTCTTTCGCTTGGCTACCAACTGTCACAGACTGACAGGAAGGGACAGCGAGTCAGGAGCCGTCCGTTACGTCATCCGCTGGCGAAGTGGCCTTCAGCAGCATCTAGCCAACCGTCCAACCAACCACCAGCTACCAACCGTCCAACCAACCACCAGCTACCAACTGTCCAACCAACCACCAGCTACCAACTGTCCAACCAACCACCAGCTACCAACTGTCCAACCAACCACCAGCTACCAACTGTCCAGCCAACCACCAGCTGCCAACTGTCCAACCAACCACCAGCTACCAACTGTCCAGCCAACCACCAGCTACCAACTGTCCAACCAACCACCAGCTACCAACTGTCCAGCCAACCACCAGCTGCCAACTGTCCAACCAACCACCAGCTACCAACTGTCCAGCCAACCACCAGCTGCCAACTGTCTAACCAACCACCAGCTACCAACTGTCCAACCAACCACCAGCTACCAACTGTCCAACCAACCACCAGCTACCAACTGTCCAGCCAACCACCAGCTACCAACCGTCCAACCAACCACCAGCTACCAACTGTCCAACCAACCACCAGCTACCAACTGTCCAACCAACCACCAGCTACCAACTATCCAACCAACCACCAGCTGCCACCTGTCACAGGTTGACGACAGGAGGGAAGGGACAGCGTGCCAGGAGCCGTCCGTTACCCCATCCGCTGGTGAAGTGGGTGGGGTAACGGACGGTGGGTCCAGCCGCATCTAACCTACAACTCTCACAGTCGGGGAAGCGCAGATCAGGTTGGAAGCTGACGGCCAGGCTCTGTGAAGTCTCGCACTGCCTTTGTATTTAGAGCCTGCTATGTATGTAGTAATGTACATTTCCACATTCGTTGTATATGATATTGTATATGTATCGTACAGCACATCTACACAGAATATTCTGGTGAACACATTCTCGGAATAACCATGTGCACCGAGGGGCACTTCGTGCGGTCCACATACTCGTCCACCAGGGCTGGATATTATCAATCAATGGCATCGTTCATTCAGTTTACCTTTGCTGAAACCATGAACTTAAACCAGAACTTTTATTGGAAGTTCAATCCGATTGTCCGCGCGATATGAATACTTCTGCCTGTTAGTGCAATTCTGCAGTCACAGAGAATATATGACCAGTTGTGACATGTTAATATATTGGACAGTGAATGCAGTTATGGGGTTGATAGTGATTTAGTGACATACAGTCGGGGCGAGTATAGCACCACGATTGCATGTCTGACTTCGCCAATAATTTGGTTGCTTGCATGCTGCGCGGCGAGGTTTGAGCCAGCGGTGCACGCTGAGTGCGCACCGCTCGTGACCAGCCCAGGTGTAGCCCGCCCACCGCACGCATAGATCGCGCCGAGCCGTGATCACAGTCGCCGACACTGCAGCAGGTATGGTGCAGGGATGGTGTGTCGGGCAGCGGGTCCGGCCGGCGCTCGAGGCATCTGCCGGAGCTGCAGAGGGGCCGGCGCCCGGGCTGGTGGGCGGCCGTACAATAGCGGGCGCAGTCGGCTCGGCGGTCAGACATTAAAAGGGAGGGGCCATCGGACAGGGCCGGTGCCGCGGCCCAAGAAAAATCACCGCACTGGCCGCGCGCTAGCTCAGCTAATCGCCCGCTCCATAGCGCCCTGCACGCGGAGGCCATCTTCCCTCCACTGGTCACGCCAGGCTCTCTCTGGCTGGTATTTGTTCAACCCAGGAATACCACCGAGATTGTACGGTGTGGTTGGGAAACATTAGTGGTGCGACGATGCGACAGGCCAGGAACCAATTTGTAAGCATTGAGGGTGTGTTCGAGCTGAGCTCGTGGTCCAATTTAGCGTTGCGCCCCATTTTACTGGCCGTTACATGCACGTACAAGGTTCAGCAGACTTAGAACATAAAAACATATACCTGAATACGCGTTGGAAAGCATAGCCTGAATACGTAGAATTTAGGCATCTAAAGTCAGCTTGCTACACGTCTAGCAGCCGTCCGATGTCAAACTATGTGCTAAACACAGTAAGCCCGAAACATGAATTACTCTCGTTTGAAGCATCAGCCTTGTGTGAAGGGTTAGCCTCCACCTGGCGTCCTTGGCCCAGTACTGAGCCATCCTGGAGCATCGAACCTCAGGCCCCGATCTGTCTAATTAGATTCGAATGAGATAATTAGCGTGGAAATATCCTTGTCAAATGTCTCAGAATTGGTTCGAATTTAGCGACACCAGGTGATATATTGTCAGCTGCTTGCATGCGCTACACGAGGGCGAGCGACAATGGAACCTCCAACACGAGGGCGAGCGACAATGGAACCTCCAACGCGTAAATGACGTCAGTCGTCTGATCCCTGGTGCCGCCATGCCGTGTCGACACGGCCATGTTACCGTCTTCAGTGGCAGAATATTGGTCTCTCACGTCTCACGAGTCGAGGACGTGTGGCGTCATTTCCTCACTATATATGGTGACCGGCGGGCCAGCTGATAATTGGGCAAGCTGAACTTGACCTCTACAGTGGAGAACTGGCAGCATGTCCACCTCTACAGTGGAGAACTGGCAGAATGTACATCTCTTTGCACCAAGTCATGTTTTCACCTGGCCTTGGCCGATCTGGTGGCAATGATGTCTGCAACAAGCTTCACTGTAGTTGACGTCTGGCCTCACAATCGCAGTGATTCGTCTTTATGATGTTTCTGCAAGAAAACGGCAAGATTTCAGCAAGATTCAGCAGCATGACATTGGCAACGCCATTCATCTGGCATATTTTCCATCATTAGATATGAATGCAAATTATAAGCATGGTGCTATAAGCCGGGTTAAAATTATCCCACGCAAGAATACTTACATGTCCCCTTGTGGCTCTGCTCTATCCTCTGCGCATACGTGCTGTACTTCTCAATATGCAAAGTGAGGTGCAATTTATCATCCAATATATATATATATATATATATATATATATATATATATATATATATATATATATATATGAGCAATCCTTCAAGCTATACTGTCCATGTGCCACGTTGATGGCTTGATCACTTGTTTCTGTAGGCTGTAGCTAATCAAACTCTAATATGGGAGGGGGATTTCAGACATGAGTCCGATTCTGTGATTATTCCATGGTAGACCATCCATTGGGTAACTTCTCAAAGGCAGACCATCGATGGTATGATTATTCCAATGCAGACCATTTATTGTATGGATTGTTTTGGGATGAGCGATTCATTGCATAAATTCCAGTCTTCTAAATTTAGGTAGGTTGAGTTCCGATGGTTACGCCAGTTTAGGTAGAGCGAGTTCCGATGGCTGCACCAGTTTATAGAGGGTGAGTTCCAATGGCTGTGCCAGTTAAGTGTCCATTACAGCAGTTGTGAGGTGCTGGCTGAGAATACACAGCTCAACTGAACACTGACAGCTGACAAAGCCGCTCTCAGCATAGCCGCAGCACTGACAGGATACAGCCGTCCTCATCATAGCCGCAGCACTGACAGAGGATACAGCCGTCCTCGTCATAGCCGCAGCACTGACAGAGGATACAGCCGTCCTCGTCATAGCCGCAGCACTGACAGGATACAGCCGTCCTCATCATAGCCGCAGCACTGACAGAGGATACAGCCGTCCTCGTCATAGCCGCAGCACTGACAGGATACAGCCGTCCTCATCATAGCCGCAGCACTGACAGAGGATACAGCCGTCCTCGTCATAGCCGCAGCACTGGCAGAGGATACAGCCGTCCTCGTCATACCCGCAGCACTGACGAGGATACAGCCGTCCTCGTCATAGCCGCAGCACTGACAGGATACAGCCGTCCTCAGCATAGCCGCAGCACTGACAGAGGATACAGCCGTCCTCAGCATAGCCGCAGCACTGACAGAGGATACAGCCGTCCTCATCATAGCCGCAGCACTGACAGAGGATACAGCCGTCCTCATCATAGCCGCAGCACTGACAGAGGATACAGCCGTCCTCATCATAGCCGCAGCACTGACAGAGGATGCAGCCGTCCTCATCATAGCCGCAGCACTGACAGGATACAGCCGTCCTCAGCATAGCCGCAGCACTGACAGATGATAGAGCCGTCCTCAGCATAGCCGCAGCACTGACAGATGATACAGCCGTCCTCATCATAGCCGCAGCACTGACAGAGGATACAGCCGTCCTCATCATAGCCGCAGCACTGACAGAGGATACAGCCGTCCTCATCATAGCCGCAGCACTGACAGGATACAGCCGTCCTCAGCATAGCCGCAGCACTGACAGAGGATACAGCCGTCCTCATCATAGCCGCAGCACTGACAGAGGATACAGCCGTCCTCATCATAGCCGCAGCACTGACAGAGGATACAGCCGTCCTCATCATAGCCGCAGCACTGACAGAGGATACAGCCGTCCTCAGCATAGCCGCAGCACTGACAGATGATAGAGCCGTCCTCAGCATAGCCGCAGCCAGCACCGTGACCAAACGGTGCCGCTGCAACTGCACACAATGCCCACTGTCACAATGCCCACTGCGCACTTACAACATAGCAATATGGCGAGCACAACCTCCACGGCCGTTCGCCTCCTCAAAATTGCCGCACGCCGAGCGATCCGTACGCCAGCGGAGCGGAGCAGGGCGCCGCTCGGGCCGGGCGTGCGCTGCTCGCCGGCCGTGTTTCCATGCCGTGTTTCCATGATCCGTACGCCAGCGGAGCGGAGCAGGGCGCCGCTCGGGCTGGGCGTGCGCTGCTCGCCGGCCGTGTTTCCATGTCGTGCCCGTTACGCGTTCCGCCTGATGTGTGCGCGGGATTTCCGACATGGGGCGGAGCCGAGCGTTTCGTTCGACGCCGGTCGGTTTCCGTTCGGTGGTAGTTATTCGGCGCTCGTGCAGTGCAGAGAAACGATTTCCTGAGCCCAGCAGCGTGTTCACGGTACGTCGTGTCACTGTGGCCGCCCGCTTCGGGCTACGACAATTGACCGCGCGTTCATGGAACCGTGGTGGAGGCCGAGCTGTCACGTCTGCCGGCAGGATCTGATCGATTGTCAGTCTGCGCCAAGGCGATGTCGATATTGCTGAGTACCATGCGATGACAGTCATTATAGATGCGATTGATTAACCACCATGTTCCTGGCATTTGGACCTATTAC
This sequence comes from Ashinkailepas kermadecensis, assembly GCA_034440615.1. Classification (NCBI taxonomy): domain Eukaryota; kingdom Metazoa; phylum Arthropoda; class Thecostraca; family Neolepadidae; genus Ashinkailepas; species Ashinkailepas kermadecensis. The sequence goes on from JAOTOM010005179.1 coordinate 884,856, forward strand.
GGGTGGGCACCGATCGGCCGCGAAATAGGCAGCCAGGCATATGGTACACCGCCGTTATGTCTAACGTTAATAGGCAGCCAGGCATATGGTACACCCACAGTTATATATAACGTTAATAGGCAACCATGCATTCGGTACACACCGCAATCATATCTAACGTTAATAGGCATCCGGGTATTTGGTATACCACCAGTTATATCTAGCGTTAATCGGTGGCTGTTTTCCCATGAAACGGCAATCGGTTCTTTGTGACGCAATCTAGAAAGGTGTGGAATACGCGTGTGACAAGGGTATGGAATGAGTGTGTGGTGACAAAGGCATAGGGGATGATGGAAACCTTGAATATTCTCCAGAACACAGCGTTTCCGCTATTTCGTACCCGACTGTCTCATAACTAACGCGGTCTGGGGCCCAAAAAGTTTTATTTTAAGCTGAAGTAAAAGCATAATAATGTTCAAATAATAGGTGGGTGCTTATTGCTCAGGCAATAACGGAAATGAAATAAACAAATCAGACAAAAGACTACAAGCTAACAGAAATTGGAGGGCGTTTGTCAATATGCCTTACCATAAATTCGCCTGGAGTCGTTCTTGACTAAAACAAAATGCTCAACTTATGAAGCGAATCGCCTTTCAACACTGGCTTCGAAGTTTGTTGAAGGAAGGTAAAAACGTTTGGAAAAAAACGGCAGAGATCAAGCGTGTTGCGATGTGGCAAAAGCCGACAAAAATGTCCCGACCTGCCTCCCAAAACTCCCTCCTGGAGCCGTCTTGATCAAAGGAGGAAGCAATAAATGGGTATTGTGGGTGCTGGCGTTGGTAAGGGTCACCAGGGTTCCAATCGGTGCAATGTCGGTGCTGGCGTTGCTAAGGTAAGGGTCACCAGGGGAGAGCAGGTCGATAGATTCTGACTACTGATTCCAGCGACCATCGGCCACATGTGGTGCTGATGAGGACCATCGGCCACATGTAGTACTGATGGCGGCCATCGGGCACATGTGGTACTGATGGCGACCATCGGCCACATGTAGTACTGATGGCGGCCATCGGGCACATGTGGTACTGATGGCGACCATCGGGCACATGTGGTGCTGATGGCGACCATCGGCCACATGTGGTGCTGATGAGGACCATCGGCCACATGTAGTACTGATGGCGACCATCGGGCACATGTGGTGCTGATGGCGATCATCGGTCACATATGATGCTGATGGCGACTATCGGTCGCATGTGGTGCTGATGGCGACCATCGGCCACATGTGATGCTGATGGCGACCATCGGCCACATGTGGTACTGATGGCGACCATCAGTCACATGTGGTGCTGATGGTCGCCATCGGCCACATGTGGTACTGATGGCGACCATCGGTCACATGTGGTACTGATGGCGACCATCGGTCACATGTGGTACTGATGGCGACCATCGGCCACATGTAGTACTGATGGCGACCATCGGCCACATGTAGTACTGATGGCGACCATCGGGCACATGTGGTGCTGATGGCGACCATCGGCCACATGTGGTGCTGATGAGGACCATCAGCCACATGTAGTACTGATGGCGACCATCGGGCACATGTGGTGCTGATGAGGACCATCGGCCACATGTAGTACTGATGGCGACCATCGGGCACATGTGGTGCTGATGGCGACCATCGGCCACATGTAGTACTGATGGCGACCATCGGCCACATGTAGTACTGATGGCGACCATCGGGCACATGTGGTGCTGATGAGGACCATCGGCCACATGTAGTACTGATGGCGACCATCGGGCACATGTGGTGCTGATGGCGATCATCGGTCACATATGATGCTGATGGCGACTATCGGTCGCATGTGGTGCTGATGGCGACCATCGGCCACATGTGATGCTGATGGCGACCATTGGCCACATGTGATGCTCATGGCGACCATCGGCGCGGCGCCGACTGTCACACGCTCATGGCAGTCGTGACCCGGGTCACGGTGCGGCGCATGTCCGTGACGCCCCGCCCGTGGACGCGGCAGACTGGTGGCGCCGTGAGCCAAAAGCCGCTGCCCGCCGCGCCGGCTGCCATGCTGGTTCCGCGTGGTCGACCAAACGGAGCGGGCCGCGACGGCCCAATATGGCGGCGGCCGCGGACGGCGAAGCGCCTCTATGGCCGCCACCTCGCACGGCCGGTTCCGCCGGACCAGGAAAGGGGTAATTTGGCCGGCTGACGTCGGCGTAATTTTGTGTATGACCTATATGATTAGGTGGCAGTCACCAGGGCTGGGTCGGTCGGCGCCCGGTGAGAACCAATCAACAACAGCGCTCTGCTACGGCCAACGAGCCACAACAACGGTGATTACCGAACAGAGCCGCCGGCCACGGCGCAAACCCGCCGGCCTAATCGTACCGCTTGTCTTTTTTGCTTCTGGTTCAGCTGAGCATTCCGGTCTCGTTGTCAACACAACCGCAGGTGCAATAACCTTTCATGGACAGGGGTGTCTGCCGGGCAAAAACAGATTCGCCAGATGGAAAGCGTTGTGCTGAAAGAACACTCCCAACTAGCAAACAACGTCGTGTTGAGCCGCAGGGAACCGCTCGGCCGCAATTTGCGCCAGCAGGCGCATAATATGCTTGCGAATGTATACATTGGCATCATTATGTAATGCAATGAAATGAGCACCCGGCGGCGCTCGTTAACTCTGAATGCGGTTTGGAGAGGTCTATTGATATCAGCTTCAAATAGCAAAATGCGAGGGCTACTTTCACCACCTTTGGTAGCCACGCACAGTGTTTGACTTCAGTGCTGCGTTCCGTTGTACCAGAGTGAGTGAGTGAGTGAGTGAATTTTGCCAGCCTGCCACCGTGTGGTGATGTCGGCTGTTTCCGGTAGTGTGTAGATGAATGTGGTGGTGGGTTATGATTTATGGAACGACGTGGTCGGGGGTAGAAGGAATAGGATAGGTAAGGTTGACTTGAAGTAAGGTGCCGAAGTTAGGTAGTTGAAAGTGTTACAGGCCTAAATAGCAACTTTACCTTAAAATTTACCGGCAACCGTCGCACAAAAAGTACAGCCAACATCGCCGCAACCTGCATCTTCGGCGCCAACTAACGCACATATTTCTTCAAATATATAACTCCCACATTCCATTAACCTGACACTGGCCTAGGTATATAACTAGTCGTTATAAATTGGGGTAAATATGTTACCCCACCAGATGGCTTCTTGATTCTACGGGATGAATCAAACATTGTAATGGAATGACTTAGGCTGAGGCTTTGGCTTCTGGCTCAGATGATGCTGGAGTACAAATGTGGTGGCTGCTGGTGACACCAGTTGACAGGCTGCGTGAGAGAATAATACACTGACCAAGCTTCAAAACACAGGCTGCTGGTGACACCAGTTGACAGGCTGCGTGAGAGAATAAGACACTGACCAAGCTTCAAAACACAGGCTGCTGGTGACACCAGTTGACAGGCTGCGTGAGAGAATAATACACTGACCAAGCTTCAAAACACAGGCTGCTGGTGACACCAGTTGACAGGCTGCGTGAGAGAATAAGACACTGACCAAGCTTCAAAACATAATAATACACTGACCAAGCTTCAAAACACAGGCTGCTGGTGACACCAGTTGACAGGCTGCGTGAGAGAATAATACACTGACCAAGCTTCAAAACACCTTGTCGACCATATACTGTCAAAGTGCAAATGATTGATATGATATTGGTACTCGGCTACAAATACATCCTTTGGAACAGGAACACGGGCATTGAAATCAAATTTTGCAGTGCCTTCCACCGTCAATATCGACATCGGATGCTGTAGTGCACCATCGGCTGGAATATCGACATGGGATGCTGTAGTGCACCATTGGCTGGAATATCGACATGGGGTGCTGTAGTGCACCATTGGCTGGAATATCGACATGGGGTGCTGTAGTGCACCATTGACTGGAATATCGACATGGGATGCTGTAGTGCACCATTGACTGGAATATGGACACGGAGTGCTGTAGTGCACCATTGGCTGGAATATCGACATGGGATGCTGTAGTGCACCATTGACTGGAATATCGACATGGGGTGCTGTAGTGCACCATTGACTGGAATATCGACATGGGGACTGTGTAGTGCACATCGGCCGGAATATCGACATGGGGTGCTGTAGTGCACCAACGGATGGATGAGGCTATTTCCAATCCCCAATTTCTCATTTTCCCGCAACGAACATTAACATTCATCATAGCACCTGTCTGAAAACTTAATCATATTGTGTCATCATTTTAACATCTGCCTTTTAACACATATTGTGTCGTGGCCATGAGACAGGATCTGGTCTAGCATGGCAGCTACCTGGGCAGTAGCCGCCGAAGTCAACCATTCCACCATCCCAGTGATGTTGAATCGAACACGCGAGCAGCTAGAGGATCGGCTTTGTCTTTAGTGGGCTTTAATTTAACAGAAAAGTTAATTTTTGTTTGCTAGGTTGACTTCCATTCAAAACAATCCGTTTGGTGTCTTCCAGTCAAAACACCCACACCTTACTCGGCCTTGAGATGAGTTATCAAATGAATTTTCACATCAAATCATCTTTCTTTCTTCACATCTTTCTTTCTTCTTTCCCATCATCTTCACATCTTTCAGCACATCAAATAGGTCTTATGAATCAAACCAATACCATAGCGAATCTTCAATATCGTGAATCGTATCCGAAAAGGTTCACGTGAGGTTTGCACCGGTGTTATCGCTTATCACGCAATTTTCAACATTGGAATAAGCCTAATTTAAAGAATAAACTGAAAACCGGACATATAAAGTAATTATGACGCAGCAAAGAATCACATTGGACAATCACTTCCACAAACTTTGTCTTGTCCTCGTTTAATGTTTGGTTATACTTTCGACCAAAACTACCTTGAATGAGAACATGACTGGGTCATGCTGGCGCGGTGACGTCCTTTGAGTGGCTCATGTTGGCGTAGCGACTCCTTTGAGTGGATCATGTTGGCGTAGCGACGTCCTTTGAGTGGGCCATGTTGGCGTAGGTCCTTTGGAACATTGTGTCCTTGAAATGTAATACATGTTAGCTTCTTAGTGTTTTCTACCATCTACGAGATGTCTCGAAAATACCACCACATTTGTCATGTTGAGAACTTCACAATAACCTGACCTGAAGCTACCCGACACGTCATATTAGGTCCCAAGTTGGTAGGCACCTGAAGATACCGATAGTTCCCAGGGAGGGTGTGACGATATCTCTAGTGTAGTGTGTGAAAAAGTAAGGTTAGTGGTTCGATATAGCGTCCTTCAGCCGATCGTTCACTATAGCGCATCTGTCGATATCCACCGCGGATGGCACTGATAAGCTTAAATTGCAATTGTTCCTGACCTGGAGAATGCATTTGTAGCCTCGTATCCAGATGATGTGAGTCAGTTGTATTTGGGCAGTAGGTGGTTGACAGAGTGTTGCACAGAGCGGTAAATGAGCGCCTGCGCATCGCTCACACAAATGTGTATGTGCTCGGCACTTTGCAGTTATCTTGAATATTTAGCAACGAATTAAATACAATTCGTTCTTGGTCGTACTCATTTAGTGGAATCAAGAATAGTCAGTACTCAAAAATATTTATCTATATCTTGCGCTGTAGTTTTACGCTCGCTGTGCTCTAAGGACACGTAGCCTCGTTATTAGGCCAATAGCTGCCGTGTTATGAATTGGGAATGCAACAGCTCCAGGCCCATTCCAGTTTGATGTATGATTTGAGTTAGGCCAGTGCAGCCAGTCCAGGTTCAGCCATGCTGTGAGATCAATAGGACCAGCTACCTGGCCGCGCAACCACTTGTTGGAACACCATAGGTATCGACAGTCAGCCGTTGGTGCCTAAGGATGTCAACACAAAGCCTTAGCTGGTCCTTTTCGATTTGTCGGCAAAATTATTTCATACAAAACCATAGCCTTAATGTTAAATTTCCAAAATTCAAGTGGTGCATGAGTTGTTTGTTGCAAAACCATAGTGTTCTCCAGAATGGTCCTGGACCGGGTTATTGTAATGGGAGAAGGTAAGGAAATAATTGGAGCCTCCTTTAGGTTGGAGGAGAGAACAGAGGCCGGTAACACTTAGGCATGGTAGAAAATAACCGTATTTTTACATCAAGTATTTAGTAGTGTTTAGTTTTTCTTTACTCCAGTGTAAGACACTGTGCAGTCAAAACACCAAGGGCGTCACAACCTTCAGTTTCCTGGTGGGGTCCAACCTTCGGGCACCGGAACAATTTTCAAGTTAAATGGCTAAGATGGTGATGAAAGATCAGGTCGGATCCGGACCCCAGAGACGTGGGACAGCGGTGGGACAGCGGTGGGACAGCGATGGGACAGCGATGGGACAGTCGTGGGACAGCGGTGGCAACGTGCATGATTAACACGACAGAATCGACACGCAAGTTGCTCAGTGCGCGAGGCAGCCACGAGACTCATCCACAAGTTGAAGGACAAGCCATCTACCCCTTCCCCTTATCTCTAAAGTGGTAGAGTGGTGTCATACACCTAGCTTTGAGTTCGGAACTGCGCACAGCAGTGTTCCCCAGACCCTACCAGCGTGTCATTGCCCAAATAGTCGAAAAATGGCGAAGTTCAGGAAGGATATACTCCCCCAAAATACCAAGCCACATTCGCTACTGCTTCTGCCGTTCGTGTGTGCATCACTTCGGCAGACACTCACCAGAAACTGCGTGCTTCCAAGCAATTTCCCCTAGGATATTTCTCCCATAGACTGAACGAACAGTTCTGGGATCATCCAATAGATGGCAGTGGTATACCTCGCGCAGTTTTCCTGGAAAGGTTATGGTTGTTTTATTGCTAGGCTATGGCCGTTGTGCAATTAGAGTTGGGAGTGATCGATTCACTTCTGCCCTGAAAGCGCCTTGACAATGGAAAGTCACTAATGGCTGATCCACGCCCAGGAGACAGGCAGTTCAGTCTGAACACAGCCTCCGCTTATGGTGTAATCCCCATTCAGATCCGAGCCGTATTGAGCATTGAATGCCAAAGTGTTCCAGGTACACTCACGGCTAATAACGTAATATAGTCCAGGTGCACAGACATCTCCGAATTCAATGTCCTCCCAGCCAAAACGTTTTCATCCTCGAGTATCGTTGAGTTTCGAATCAGCCGGGCCGAATATCGCCCAGTACCATCAGCCCATTTTCCCCATTATTTAGTCATAAAAACGCGCACCAGGAGGTGAAACCCGACTGGCCCCCGTGGCGGGCTCTCCAGGCGAAACATTTCCACGTCGGCAGGAGAAGAATTTTATAAAAGCCTACGTCACCCCCCGCCGACAGCCAACATGATTCATGGCGCTTATTCTCTGGGCCGTAAAGGATTTCTGGTTTCGTGCTCTCAGGCGCCAGATTATAGCTCAGTCCGGAACGCCCAAGGCATTCAATTCTCCAGTGCCGTAACCAGTCTCCCAGGAAACATTCAGAAAGGACGCTCGACGATGAGACACTCCACTACATTGTCTCAATCCATTGCTAAATGGGCGCATGTTTTCATGATGACTTCTCGTGATTATTTATAAATAGCATAATTTATGGAAGCTCACATCGTTTCCCGTTATTTATGTGCATAATTGATGGGAACACAAACGTTTCGTACCGTTGTGCCGTCGTACCTTCCAACCCATCCGAGAAGTTGGCTGCTCGATGCTCCCATATTTTAACCTTGAAGTCATGGAAGGTCGCACTGGAAAGTCGCACTGTGCCACCTCTAGTCATTGCGTACGTCAGCCCCCTTCAATCAATTCCATAAAATATCTTCCCTATTCAGTGTAATTTAATTAAGTTGATCATGGAATGCACATACAGTTATTCCCAGGTCAGGTATTTCAGAGCAGGCCTCGGCTGAATGTGTGGAGCAACAAATGACAATATATAATTGCCTGTTGTCAAAGGGTCAACCGATACATTTTCTTTCTGCGGAGCGACGGCGGTGCCTTGGCTCAGGAACTGCGGCATCGTTTTCCAGAAATCCGGATGCTCGTCGGTGACTCACAACACTTTAAAAAATCAATGTCATACCAAACCAAGTGCAGTTGTGAGCCGTGTCCTGTGTCAAGTGCAGTTGTGAGCCGTGTCATGTGTCAAGTGCAGTTGTGAGTCGTGTCCTGTGTCAAGTGCAGTTGTGAGCCGTGGTGATCCGTGTCATGTGTCAAGTGCAGTTGTGAGCCGTGTCATGTGTCAAGTGCAGTTGTGAGTCGTGTCCTGTGTCAAGTGCAGTTGTGAGTCGTGTCCTGTGTCAAGTGCAGTTGTGAGTCGTGTCCTGTGTCAAGTGCAGTTGTGAGCCGTGTCCTGTGTCAAGTGCGGTTGTGAGCCGTGTCATGTGTCAAGTGCAGTTGTTAGCCGTGTCCTGTGTCAAGTGCAGTTGTGAGCCGTGTCATGTGTCAAGTGCAGTTGTGAGTCGTGTCCTGTGTCAAGTGCAGTTGTGAGCCGTGGTGAGCCGTGTCATGTGTCAAGTGCAGTTGTGAGCCGTGTCATGTGTCAAGTGCAGTTGTGAGTCGTGTCCTGTGTCGAGTGCAGTTGTGAGTCGTGTCCTGTGTCAAGTGCAGTTGTGAGCCGTGTCATGTGTCAAGTGCAGTTGTGAGCCGTGTCCTGTGTCAAGTGCAGTTGTGAGTCGTGTCCTGTGTCAAGTGCAGTTGTGAGCCGTGTCATGTGTCAAGTGCAGTTGTGAGCCGTGTCCTGTGTCAAGTGCAGTTGTGAGTCGTGTCATGTGTCAAGTGCAGTTGTGAGCCGTGTCACGTGTCAAGTGCAGTTGTGAGTCGTGTCCTGTGTCAAGTGCAGTTGTGAGCCGTGTCATGTGTCAAGTGCAGTTGTGAGTCGTGTCCTGTGTCAAGTGCAGTTGTGAGCCGTGTCACGTGTCAAGTGCAGTTGTGAGTCGTGTCCTGTGTCAGGTGCAGTTGTGAATCGTGTCATGTGTCAAGTGCAGTCGTGAGCCGTGTCATGTGTCAAGTGCAGTTGTGAGCAGTGTCATGTGTCAAGTGCAGTTGTGAGCCGTGTCACCACGGGATGTCTCGCCTCGGGGGCGCGCCCAACCATGTCATGTGTCAAGTGTCAAGCATCATGTGTCATGTGTCAAATGAAATGTGTCAAGTGTTAAGTGTCATACGTCAGGTGCACGGCAGAGGGGTGCGCACATGGTTGCAGGACAAAATATTGACACTCTTAATATTGAGCGCAAGATATGGACGCGCAAAATGTCGGCACGCTAAATATCGACTCAGCAAAATATCGACACGCAAAATGTATATCCGAAAATGATCGCCTGACAAATTATAGGATGACAATAGACAATATTAACATGAAACATGTCTGCCAGGTTCTCGTTCCAGCGATCGCCCAGGTTCTCGGTCCGGCGGTCTGCCAGGTTCTCGGTCCCGTGCACAGAGATCAGAGGGGCAGGCGGTCTGCCAGGTTCTCAGTCCGGCGGTCTGCCAGGTTCTCGGTCCCGTGCACAGAGATCAGAGGGGCAGGCGGTCTGCCAGGTTCTCGGTCCGGTGCACAGAGATCAGAGGGGCAGGCGGTCTGCCAGCCCCGCACGATTCCCAGCGTGCAACACTCTGGACAGGATACTTGATATTCTCCGGGAGGAAGCGATTCATAAATATCGTAATTGCGCGCTGACACAGCACCTTATCAGAATCCTAAACCCGTGTATCAGAATGCACGGGCGCAATACTGAAAATATAGCCAAGGTCCAAAAAACAACTACATACATATCAGGATGCCGGGCAAATCTGAGGGTGATCTTCGCTGCCTGTGTTTTCCATTCGTTCATCACTGTGGCAGTTGATTGCGCGTTCACTTCAAATTACATGATTTTTATGTTGTCGACAAGTACCTATACCAGTGATGGTTGATGGTGGTCACGTTCCCGCTCTCTTGTCTCTTCTGCTTCACGTACTATTCTCGCCGCGACCGAAGCGTAGCAGCCGTCATGATCAATAGCGACTCGACGCCCGGAGAGAGAGCCGCTCTCGTCGGCCGAGTCAGATGCGTGGGGCGCGACCACATAAATCGCATATGATTTTTGCCTGATGTTAATCCTTGTCAGGTTCTAAATGGACGATAGGGAAAAACGGTGCAAATAGCCAGCTTACGTTGCCATGTATTCTGATATGATTAAGGTGTGGAGTCGGCGCAGGCGTCACGATGTTTATGAATCGCTTCCTCTCCGAGTACCCCAAGTATCGTATCAAGAATGATGGTCGCTCGGAAGGGTGCACACTTGGCAGACAGCTGGTTCCTCTGATCTCCGCACGACGGAGCGAAGAAGTCCTCCACAACCACCCAGTCCCGATTCCCAGAATATGGAAATTCACCTGTCCTATTTAATGCAAGGTATTTGCGTGCGTACGACACGTACCGTACATGATGATCCGGTTGCATTTGAGACGCGTAACAAACCCAAAATAATGTCATCCTTGGTCGTCTGTTACGCCATCATTGATGCTTTTTCCTTTCTGGGTGCTTTAGTAGGATTTCTCAACACCTGTTAGCAGACTTCAGCATTTATTTATGGAATGCTCTTCACTCGGGGAACAGACAGGAAGTTTCATATGTGGAATGGATGCATGATTCATTTCGAGCATGATTTCGCCGATAGTATAGAACCTACCAACCCACTGGACAGAGTTGAATATTCTTATCTAGTCCAGGAACAGAGGCGGATACAGAGGAACCCTGGGGACGTGCCCGCCCTCCCCAAGAAAAAGTGACGCTCCTCCATCCCGACACTGCACTACCAGCCCGACACTGCACTACCATCCCGACACTGCACCACCAGCCCGACACTGCATCACCATCCCGACACTGCACCACCAGCCCGACACTGCACCACCAGCCCGACACTGAGCCGCCATCCCGACACTGCACCACCATTCCGACACTGCACCACCAGCCCGACACTGCACCACTTCGGCCGCCGATCGCACGGCTAATGCCACTCGCCACAGTCCCCTGGCGTCCCGATGTTCGCGGTCGCTACTGACCGGGGTGGCGGCGGCGTGGCCCGTCCAGTGGCGGGGGTGGCACCTCACTGTGATGGTAGCTCTGGCGGCGACTGACCACTGCGCCGTCCGTCCCTCTGGAGAACAGTGTCGGCACGTGTCGCCGACCGGCCTGCTGGCCTGGCGTGCCTGAGTCAGGCCGGCCGCCATACACGTCCCGGCCTGCCGGCTTATCTCCACTCGGAACCATCGGCCGACGCCGTCCTACGCAGCCTCACAGCCGCCGGTTATAGCGGGCTGCTGCGTCGGGCCACAGCTGGGCAGGCCGTCTGTCCTGGTACCCGTGGGCTGGGCAGGCCGCCTGTCCTGGTACCCGTGGACCACAGCTGGGCAGGTCGCCTGTCCTGGTACCCGTGGGCCGCAGCTGGGCAGGCCGCCTGTCTTGGTACCCGTGGTCACAGCTGGACTAGCCGCCTGTCCTGGTACCCGTGGGCTGGGCAGGCCGCCTGTCCTGGTACCCGTGGACCACAGCTGGGCAGGCCACCTGTCCTGGTAGCCGTGGGTCACAGCTGGACTAGCCGTCTGTCCTGGTACCCGTGGGTCGCAGCTGGGCAGGCCGTCTGTCCTGGTACCCGTGGACCACAGCTGGGCAGGCCGTCTGTCCTGGTACCCGTGGGCTGGGTAGGCCGTCTGTCCTGGTACCCGTGGGTCACAGCTGGGCAGGCCGCCTGTCCTGGTACCCGTGGGCTGGGCAGGCCGTCTGTCCTGGTACCCGTGGGTCGCAGCTGGGCAGGCCGTCTATCCTGGTACCCGTGGACCACAGCTGGGCAGGCCGTCTGTCCTGGTACCCGTGGGTCGCAGCTGGGCAGGCCGTCTGTCCTGGTACCCGTGGGTCGCAGCTGGGCAGGCCGTCTATCCTGGTACCCGTGGACCACAGCTGGGCAGGCCGTCTGTCCTGGTACCCGTGGGTCGCAGCTGGGCAGGCCGCCTGTCCTGGTACCCGTGGGCTGGGCAGGCCGTCTGTCCTGGTACCCGTGGGCCACAGCTGGACTAGCCGCCTGTCCTGGTACCCGTGGGCCACAGCTGGGCAGGTCGCCTGTCCTGGTACCCGTGGCGTCGTGCAAGGCGTGACAGGTACTCATTTACTTACACCGCGTGTGCTGCACTGATCACCTCAGGCCGGCAAAAGCGCCACGCCACGAACGGCTACCAGCGCGTGGTGCGCAGCAACAGCCGAACGGCGGCCGTCTGACAGTCTCCATTCGCATATCCTGCAGCATGGTACGCAGCAGCAGCCGTCTGATAGTCTCCCTCCGTGCATCATGCAACATAGTAAGCGGCGGCGGCCGTCTGATAGTCCCTCTCCACACACCCTGCAGCATGGTACGCAGCAGCAGTGTCTATGTGTATATCCAATGGTTTCTGTCGTGCATCGGGGTGTCTATGTACGTCGGATGGTTTGTGTGGTGTGTTGACGTGTCTATGTGTATGTCGATGATTTGCGTGTCGTGTGTCGAGGTGTCTATGTGTATGTCAATGATTTGCGTGTCGTGTGTCGAGGTGTCTATGTGTATGTCGATGATTTACATGTCGTGTGTCGAGGTGTCTATGTGTATGTCATTGATTTGCGTGTCGTGTGTCGAGGTGTCTATGTGTATGTCAATGATTTCCGTGTCGTGTGTCGAGGTGTCTATGTGTATGTCAATGATTTACGTGTTGTGTGTCGAGGTGTCTATGTGTATACCAATGATTTGCGTGTCATGTGTCGAGGTGTCTATGTGTGTCGGGCGGCTCGTGAGTAGTGTCGGGTTGTCTGTCTGTGTGTGTGACTGATGGTTTGTGTATGTGTGTGCATCTGTATTTAAGTGTGTGTGTGTGTCGGATGGTTTGTGTATGCGTGTGTGTGTCTGTCTGTCTGTCTGTGTGTGTATATCTATGTCTGTATGTGTGTGTGTCTGTATATGTGTGTTTCTCTCTGTCTGTATGTGTGTGTGTCGGTATGTGTGTCTGTCTGTATGTGTGTGTGTGTCTGTATGTGTGTTTGTCTGTCTGTCTGTATGTGTGTGTGTCTCTCTCTCTGTGTATGTGTGTGTGTGTATGTCTGTCTGTGTGTGTGTCTGTCTGTCTGAATGTGTGTGTCTGTCTGTGTGTGTGTGTGTGTGTCTGTATGCGTGTATGTCTGTATGTCTGTGTGTCTGTATGTCTGGCTGTATGTGTGTTTGTGTCTGTATGTGCGTCTGTGTGTCTGTCTGTCTGTGTCTGCATGTAGGTCTGTCTGTCTGTATGTATGTATGTCTGCATGTGTGTCTGTATGTGTGTATGTCTGTCTGTCTGTGTGTCTGTATGTGTGTCTGTCTGTATGTATTTTTGTGTCTGTATGTGTGTGTTTGTGTGTGTGTCGGATGGCAGTGGTGGGTCTGCTGATGGTCTTGTCTGTCTGTCTGTTTGGCTGTCTGTGTGTCTGTATGTGTGTCTGTCTGTCTGTCTATGTGTGTCTGTATGTGTGTCTGTCCGTCTGTGTGTGTGTGTGTTTGTGTGTGTGTCGGATGGCAGTGCTGGGTCGGCTGATGAACTGGGTAGAGCCATCCGGACGTCAGTGACCGCTGGCTACCTGACCCTTCCCTCGGCACGTCTCAATCGGGCAGATTTACGGGCTTGGTGGGCTGTCGGGGTCTTCACTGACCGTCATAAAACAGCCCACCTGCCGCCACGGCGCGCCTGTAAACACGAACATGGTACCATCGTGACGAGGCATCACCTACCCCACATCATCTGGTGAAAATACAATGCTGTGCTTGGCAATTTGTTTATGGTTTTCAAATATAATTAGTATTTGAGAACCGTGCTATGAATGAAGCAGATATATTCCAGATCTACCAGTCTACCAGACTCCCTTAAATTAGGTTCAAGTTTTAATAAAAGGGAATTATCTTCCTCATTCAACATCCCTATTGTGCAGAAGAAGTTCACATGTTTTCAAACGACGCTGGGAGCGAAGAAAACTGCCCAAAGACAATCGTAATTGCTTGCTTGGAAAACAAAGTGAAATGATACATACGTCTGGACGGTTGGTTTGTCAAGCATGTTCAACTCCGGCAGAAACGGCCATCGACACATTTGGTTGTCGTTGTCCCTGCGTCACTCACATGCCGGCCATTGGCTGTGACAATCGCAATCTCACATATCTCACATGTTGGCATGCATTTTTTTTCTCGTCGTGATGTTCTTTGCTTGTTTCGAAACCGCTGTAAGTTACATTCCATTTTTTTTCTCGGAAAAGGAACACATTGGGGAATAGGTTTACTCTCCAGTAACCTGCATGTATAAAACTTTGAACTTGGGGAAGTCGACCGCCTCCCACACCGTTAGTTTCTTGAACCGAGGCACATCGCACCAGGTTCTACCCAATACTTATAAGTTGTAATAATAGCTAGTTGTAGTAAAGTTTAGAGTTACTTAAACGTTACCTTGAAGAGAGTTACTATTTGCTGCATCTTATTCAGACGCCATTTCGGCATACAACCAGCATTAGTCCGTGTAAATAGAAGCCCGAATGCTTTACGTGAAATGTTAACGTTTGGCTCATCGTGTATTATTTTTCACCAGAATTTTATAATTTGGCCATCTATTTGCCAACCATGAATTGGGGAAGACAGTCAAGAAATAAAGTTACAAGGAATTATAATTTGTGTATGTGTTTACCACCTATTTATTGTCGCACAAAGGTGAGCGCGTGTACGCGACAGATGCAGGATGCGAAGCCACAGTGTGGGATGTATTTGATCCTGGCGTCGCCAACGGCTCGGAGGAGTATCGGCTATGGAATTCCGGTCAGCCCTGCATCCCACTTCAAAAGTAATGCATGCTAAAACGAAGGGTTCCATCGCTCACAGCTCATTTAATTTGCTATCAGATGATGGCATACCTACACCGATAAGTCACAGGGCCAGGTCAGGCCGAGTGGTCCACTATGTCAGACATGCCGCAGAATACGGCTTAACAGTCCCAATAAAACAATTAGCTCGATGTTTGCATAGTTGATTTTGTAGTAAAACCTGTCCGGGTTCGACACTAACATATGATCTACCGTTTGGCACCATATAATATTTGAAGGCGTGATGCAAGCATGGAAGGTTTCATATATTTGGAGCTCGAGCACCCCCTTACTCTTGAATCTTTTATACTATTAAAAATTAGGCCTCTGGGCGATCAACTTGAGTGTGAAGCTGCTTGATCCCCCAGTAATTTTATGGAAGTTACATCCCTGGTGTAATATGGGTATGTCAGTGGTCCTCTTCCGTTTTGGACATCTTTATGCTGTTTGCATGCCCTTTGATCTGCCAGTTAGATCTGCTGTTTTAAATTGTTGTGCACTATTTTTTCTCCACCGGGCTCTGGCTGGGCGGACTGCCGCCGCCGACATTCGTCAGTTTCTCCGGGATGAGCGGTGGTGTCGACAGTGAAGCCAGCCCTAGTGGCGGACTTGAAGCAGCGCACGCGCTGACTAGGCGTGTACAGGTAGTCTTTTGGAGAACGATTGAATACAAAATAATTGTGACATCATGAGAAATAACACCGTAAAAACTAGACGAACATTTTGGTCGGTTCAATGCGACCAATACGCACTAAGCACCCAAGGGCTCCCAGAATCTCGGTTCCCCTTAGGATTCAATTTTATAATCTCGGGAATAGAGACCAGCCCCTTCCTCCTTCCTCCAACTTTCTAAAGATAATATAAGCCCTCCCCTACCTTCCGCTCAACAAAGAAACAAAATATGAGAAGCTTCGACCGTTTCGAACCACCTTAGAACAAGTTTGGATGCTCGTCGGCAAATACACATCCTTTATTAAGTTTGTTTTTGTAATAGTCAGGGCTATAAAAAATCCTGATGCGAAATAATCTTGTCTACGCTGGTGATTATATTGCTTTAGCCAATTAGCACAGTCTTTCACTGGACAAAGCTGACTAGACAGGCGTGGGGTTCGATGTACTGAGCGAATATGTGACCGTCTGTTATTGCAGTATGTATATAGGACAGTGGCATATATTTGCATTCATGCGCCAGTCTTGGTGCGGTATTTTGTTTGCTGAAGTTATGTTTGCTGTAATGAAGTCCTATCTTACGCAAACGAAGTTTTTTTTTCTGTATCGAACAATGAAGCTTTACTCTACACAGCTTAAGCTTGTATTTACTTCCATTTTCATTGGAATAATACATGTATGGTATGCAGTAGACCAGTTGGGGAAATATTCCGTTGCGATTATATTTGTGCACTACTTTTCACAAATAACTTACATTCCTTAGGTTTGTGAAAGCAATTCATCTAAGTTGATTTGTATTCACTTTTCAAGAACATCGTAGAAAAAGCTAGTGCTGTCCAGTCGGTTAAGATTGTGTGTGGTTGCAACCACAAGGTGTGTAAAACTCGCCAATCCCGGCAATAATTGGAGTGAAATATATATTTCCGTCAGCCGTTGCAAAATCGCTTTTCAATATCCCAGAAATCCTCACTTGAGATCGATATATTCCCGCAAGGTTTCGTGCATCGAAAAAACAATATTGTTTGCGCTTAATACAGATCCTCGACTCTCATTGAAGCATGTATTTGTTTGCAGAACAAGCGGATCTGCTAAACTGGTAGGAACAGCGTTTAGGGGCGATCTTTTCGGAAGTAAATCAAAAGAGAAATGTTGATGTGATGTCCTGCAACTGTAAGTTACTTCAATCAACACAGCCATGTGTTCATGGAAGGAACTGACATTCCACGACCGTCCAGCCAACATTAAATGTGTAATGCAACCAGTCCTGAGGTAAGCTCTGCCCGTCCAGCGCCCAGCAATGCGTCCGACTGATTGTATATTGTGCTGTTTTCATTTCTATGTTTTCCGTCCTTTCCTGTATGTATTTGGTGTGTTGCCTTGATTGTACTCCCTGATAATGTGAAGTTTACTTTTTAGATGGAATGTCCGAACTTTTCATTTTATAAATTGTTTATGGTATCGGCCTGAAACGTTTATGGTACGTGAAACGTTTATGGTATCGGCCTGAAACGCACTAATTCGTGCGTGGGCGTAATTTAAGTTAAACAAACTTTTATGTCTGCCACTATTTTGGGATCAAACTTTTTGGCAAGCAAATCAACAACAAACTCATTTTGTGGACATCTTAAGCCGTTTATGAGCCATATGATGGTAATTTGCGCACGTTTCTCAGCTTCGAGTTTCGTTTGCACGAATCAACTCTACCTTGTGTAAAGTTTGAAATTTAACTTTAAAGTCACTGGAAGTTTCGATATGTGCGCTGAATAACCATAGCGCAACAGCAATTGTCTGTTGGCAATATCAATTGTCCATAGCAATTGTCTGTCTGTTTTATTCCAGCATTGTACGAGGCGGGGATAATGCCACATTTTCAGAACATTGTACGATCCCCTGAACAAGTCAAATCAAACCGTACTTCTTTTGTTCAACACACGCCAGTAAGCTTGCCCTGACATAAGCCATCGTGGTGTTCCGTATGGTTGCTTGCTTATTCAGACTGAGTAATAGTTAATCCGGACAATTTCAAGGCTGAGTGGTGCTGAGGATTGATTTCAAACGGTTCATTGGAGCATTTGAAATATAGCCGTGCAGATGTTGGAAGTTATTTCAAAATATTGATCAATGTGGCATGCCTCATGGGATTTGGAGCAGTCCTGTTATGGTGATGATAACTATGAATGGCCCACATGATTGAATGAAACAGCTATTAACTGATCTGAATCCATTGCCTTTCAGGTAAGCAATGCTGGCAATATATGATTCCTGATCGGCTGCACAAATGCTCATCTTTCAGCACGGTAAGGATCATTCAAGGGAGGTGAAGCCGCCTTTGATGTGTCCGTTCCGACTATGCTGCTGTCAAAAGTCAACTGATGTGACGTCTTTACTCAGCCATCCGTTCAGTTACATGGACGGTCTGACCCCGCCCACAGCCTAGACGTATTTGCGTAAGTACTTAACTAAATCCCTCAGTTGTAAAAGGATCAGTGAAATCCTGGTTTTATTGCGCCATGTAGAGTCGCCACCTGTTGCCGGTAAGCCAGTCCCGCACTGTCTGCCGCGGATGCAGTTCGGGGTGGTGAATCACCGGTGGGATGTCGGATCATCAGTACACCGGTGGGATATCGGATCACTACTACACCGGTGGGATATCGGATCACCGGCACACCGGTGGGATGTCGGATCACCGGCACACCGGTGGGATGTCGGATCACTACTACACTGGTAGGATGTCGGATCATCAGTACATCGATGGGATGTCGGATCACTACTACACCGGTGGGATGTCAGATCACCACCACACCGGTGGGATGTCGGATCATCAGTACATCGATGGGATGTCGGATCACCAGCACACTGGTAGGATGTCGGATCATCAGTACATCGATGGGATGTCGGATCACCAGCACACTGGTAGGATGTCGGATCACCAGTACACCAGTGGGATGTCGGATCACCAGTACACCGGTGGGATGTCGGATCACCAGCACACTGGTAGGATGTCGGATCACCAGTACACCAGTGGGATGTCGGATCACCAGTACACCGGTGGGATGTCGGATCACCAGTACACCAGTGGGATGTCGGATCACTACTACACCGGTGGGATGTCGGATCACCAGCACACCGGTGGGATGTCGGATCACCAGTACACCAGTGGGATGTCGGATCACCAGTACACCAGTGGCAAGGTGTCAGTGGGTCGGGCAGGCCGTGGTGCCTCATTGTGTGTGGTAGAGCCGATGCAGGTAGTGTGTCATTTTGTTTGGCAGCGGACAGATACAGGCCAGAGCCATCACTGTCTGGGCCGCAGCCGAACCCGATCAGCTCAACAGCTGAACATACTGCACGTGCCGCCACGTGTCCCAATGTATTTTCCATCCGCGTCGACCGGAGGTCCCTTCCCGACGTGTCAGGCTCTCGTGAGTTCTGGTAACGACGGCCATCGCGAGGCGTGCCCCGCGTGATTTTGTCGCGCCCCGCGAATCGGTGTCGATAATGGACGCCGTTACATAAAATATGCGCCTGCATCCCGGCACGGCTGTTGCCTGTTGCCTGTTCACACGACGCCTCCCGAACCAATGTGGCTCTGCTACTAATGATGACCTCTGTGAGGTTATGGAGGTCAGATGTGGATGTCAGCAATGTCCGTCTCCAGCCGCGGAGAATCGCGTGTCGACACGAACTGCCTATGTTAGATCGCGGAAGGTCCTCCCGCGCGTGTGAAACTTTTCGGTTAGTTCAAGAGCGCTGCAGTGGGTGATTACGGCTGGCCTGAAGTCGCAAGCGGTATTTTTCTTTTATGACTGCTCTGTCATTTTGGCTTGATTCGAAAACATCTTCGTACAACCAGAGTAACTAAGCAGGGACGTCACAAAATCCATTTTAAGCTTGGATGCCACGGTAAAAATTATTCTTAAATGGGATAGGAATGAATTATAGAGGAAAATCAAAGGAGATATGTGCCCAAGGGCTATTGAACCCTGAAATCAATGGTGGCAACACACATTGTCAATGCTAAGGAAGCTGCTGCTGGGATACCGCTGCGGGGTCCTGGGTCCATATCCAGGGCGGGACAACGCTTTTTATTTCTGCCTTCATTAACAAAACGCGGTGAGCGTATCGCAAACGAAATCAGCTCTCCATCAGCTCAGCTCAGCTCCACATACATGTTTCAAAGCGTGTGGCTGTATAAACACCCTAGGAAGTGCACGTGTGACTTACATGCGTGTAGGTACTTTTACTTAAAGCACTGCAGCTTTAGCGCTTGCCCTCGCTCGTCCAGTGCCTCCATAGACGCCTCATGCTGGTTACGAGCGAGGCGAAGCCCGAGCGAGTCCACTCCCGTGTACGTACACGGCACAATAGTTCAGGCGAAGCTCGAGCGAGTCCACTCCCGTGTACGTACACGGGACAATAGTGCAGGCGAAGCCCGAGCGAGTCCACTCCCGTGTACGTACACGGGACAATAGTTCAGGCGAAGCCCGAGCGAGTCCACTCCCGTGTACGTACACGGGACAATAGTTCAAGCGACGCCCGAGCGAGTCCACTCCCGTGTACGTACACGGGACAATAGTTCAGGCGAAGCCCGAGCGAGTCCACTCCCGTGTACGTACACGGCACAATAGTTCAGGCGAAGCCCGAGCGAGTCCACTCCCGTGTACGTACACGGGACAATAGTTCAGGCGAAGCCCGAGCGAGTCCACTCCCGTGTACGTACACGGGACAATAGTTCAGGCGAAGCCCGAGCGAGTCCACTCCCGTGTACGTACACGGGACAATAGTTCAGGCGAAGCCCGAGCGAGTCCACTCCCGTGTACGTACACGGCACAATAGTTCAGGCGAAGCCCGAGCGAGTCCACTCCCGTGTACGTACACGGCACAATAGTTCAGGCGAAGCCCGAGCGAGTCCACTCCCGTGTACGTACACGGGACAATAGTTCAGGCGAAGCCCGAGCGAGTCCACTCCCGTGTACGTACACGGCACAATAGTTCAGGCGAAGCCCAGCGAGTCCACTCCGTGTACGTACACGGCACAATAGTTCAGGCGAAGCCCGAGCGAGTCCACTCCCGTGTACGTACACGGGACAATAGTTCAGGCGAAGCCCGAGCGAGTCCACTCCCGTGTACGTACACGGGACAATAGTTCAGGCGAAGCCCGAGCGAGTCCACTCCCGTGTACGTACACGGCACAATAGTTCAGGCGAAGCCCGAGCGAGTCCACTCCCGTGTACGTACACGGCACAATAGTTCAGGCGAAGCCCGAGCGAGTCCACTCCCGTGTACGTACACGGCACAATAGTTCAGGCGAAGCCCGAGCGAGTCCACTCCCGTGTACGTACACGGGACAATAGTTCAGGCGAAGCCCGAGCGAGTCCACTCCCGTGTACGTACACGGCACAATAGTTCAGGCGAAGCCCGAGCGAGTCCACTCCCGTGTACGTACACGGCACAATAGTTCAGGCGAAGCCCGAGCGAGTCCACTCCCGTGTACGTACACGGGACAATAGTTCAGGCGAAGCCCGAGCGAGTCCACTCCCGTGTACGTACACGGGACAATAGTTCAGGCGAAGCCCGAGCGAGTCCACTCCCGTGTACGTACACGGGACAATAGTTCAGGCGAAGCCCGAGCGAGTCCACTCCCGTGTACGTACACGGGACAATAGTTCAGGCGAAGCCCGAGCGAGTCCACTCCCGTGTACGTACACGGGACAATAGTTCAGGCGAAGCCCGAGCGAGTCCACTCCCGTGTACGTACACGGGCACAATAGTTCAGGCGAAGCCCGAGCGAGTCCACTCCCGTGTACGTACACGGCACAATAGTTCAGGCGAAGCCCGAGCGAGTCCACTCCCGTGTACGTACACGGGCACAATAGTTCAGGCGAAGCCCGAGCGAGTCCACTCCCGTGTACGTACACGGGACAATAGTTCAGGCGAAGCCCGAGCGAGTCCACTCCCGTGTACGTACACGACAATAGTTCAGGCGAAGCCCGGAGTCCACTCCCGTGTACGTACACGGCACAATAGTTCAGGCGAAGCCCGAGCGAGTCCACTCCCGTGTACGTACACGGGACAATAGTTCAGGCGAAGCCCGAGCGAGTCCACTCCCGTGTACGTACACGGGACAATAGTTCAGGCGAAGCCCGAGCGAGTCCACTCCCGTGTACGTACACGGCACAATAGTTCAGGCGAAGCCCGAGCGAGTCCACTCCCGTGTACGTACACGGCACAATAGTTCAGGCGAAGCCCGAGCGAGTCCACTCCCGTGTAC
Organism: Ashinkailepas kermadecensis; assembly: GCA_034440615.1. Lineage (NCBI taxonomy): Eukaryota > Metazoa > Arthropoda > Thecostraca > Neolepadidae > Ashinkailepas > Ashinkailepas kermadecensis. The sequence continues at coordinate 906,645 of JAOTOM010005179.1, forward strand.
GTACACGGCACAATAGTTCAGGCGAAGCCCGAGCGAGTCCACTCCCGTGTACGTACACGGCGGGACAATAGTTCAGGCGAAGCCCGAGCGAGTCCACTCCCGTGTACGTACACGGGACAATAGTTCAGGCGAAGCCCGAGCGAGTCCACTCCCGTGTACGTACACGGACAATAGTTCAGGCGAAGCCCGAGCGAGTCCACTCCCGTGTACGTACACGGGACAATAGTTCAGGCGAAGCCCGAGCGAGTCCACTCCCGTGTACGTACACGGCACAATAGTTCAGGCGAAGCCCGAGCGAGTCCACTCCCGTGTACGTACACGGGACAATAGTTCAGGCGAAGCCCGAGCGAGTCCACTCCCGTGTACGTACACGGCACAATAGTTCAGGCGAAGCCCGAGCGAGTCCACTCCCGTGTACGTACACGGCACAATAGTTCAGGCGAAGCCCGAGCGAGTCCACTCCCGTGTACGTACACGGGACAATAGTTCAGGCGAAGCCCGAGCGAGTCCACTCCCGTGTACGTACACGGGACAATAGTTCAGGCGAAGCCCGAGCGAGTCCACTCCCGTGTACGTACACGGGCACAATAGTTCAGGCGAAGCCCGAGCGAGTCCACTCCCGTGTACGTACACGGGACAATAGTTCAGGCGAAGCCCGAGCGAGTCCACTCCCGTGTACGTACACGGGACAATAGTTCAGGCGAAGCCCGAGCGAGTCCACTCCCGTGTACGTACACGGGACAATAGTTCAGGCGAAGCCCGTGTCGAGTTCCACTCCCGTGTACGTACACGGGACAATAGTTCAGGCGAAGCCCGAGCGAGTCCACTCCCGTGTACGTACACGGGACAATAGTTCAGGCGAAGCCCGAGCGAGTCCACTCCCGTGTACGTACACGGGACAATAGTTCAGGCGAAGCCCGAGCGAGTCCACTCCCGTGTACGTACACGGGACAATAGTTCAGGCGAAGCCCGAGCGAGTCCACTCCCGTGTACGTACACGGGACAATAGTTCAGGCGAAGCCCGAGCGAGTCCACTCCCGTGTACGTACACGGCACAATAGTTCAGGCGAAGCCCGAGCGAGTCCACTCCCGTGTACGTACACGGGACAATAGTTCAGGCGAAGCCCGAGCGAGTCCACTCCCGTGTACGTACACGGGACAATAGTTCAGGCGAAGCCCGAGCGAGTCCACTCCCGTGTACGTACACGGGACAATAGTTCAGGCGAAGCCCGAGCGAGTCCACTCCCGTGTACGTACACGGCACAATAGTTCAGGCGAAGCCCGAGCGAGTCCACTTCCGTGTACGTACACCGGACAATAGTTCAGGCGAAGCCCGAGCGAGTCCACTCCCGTGTACGTACACGGGACAATAGTTCAGGCGAAGCCCGAGCGAGTCCACTCCCGTGTACGTACACGGGACAATAGTTCAGGCAAAGCCCGAGCGAGTCCACTCCCGTGTACGTACACGGCACAATAGTTCAGGCGAAGCCCGAGCGAGTCCACTCCCGTGTACGTACACGGCACAATAGTTCAGGCGAAGCCCGAGCGAGTCCACTCCCGTGTACGTACATGGCACAATAGTTCAGGCGAAGCCCGAGCGAGTCCACTCCCGTGTACGTACACGGGACAATAGTTCAGGCGAAGCCCGAGCGAGTCCACTCCCGTGTACGTACACGGCACAATAGTTCAGGCGAAGCCCGAGCGAGTCCACTCCCGTGTACGTACACGGCACAATAGTTCAGGCGAAGCCCGAGCGAGTCCACTCCCGTGTACGTACACGGCACAATAGTTCAGGCGAAGCCCGAGCGAGTCCACTCCCGTGTACGTACACGGCACAATAGTTCATCTGAGCGGCGCGGCTCGGCCCGTGGCAACGCATTTGAAATAGAAATCGCTTCTTTGGTGCAGCGTTTCGTGTTCTAATTTCCCCATTCGAAGGTCAGATGTGTTCTTTTGATTTTGATCCCTACGACCTTTTATCCAAATACTATTCATGAAGTGCTCTTAACATATGCTCAAAGAAAGAGGTTCGCGATGGTATTTTCAGCCACGGGCAACTTCGGCCGCCGCTTCACATCGCAATGCAGCATTAAAGGTCTAATTTGTTCACTCGGAGCCAGATCTGTGCTGCTCAGTTTGAGACTTATTAACTTCCATCACAATTTCTCCTGAAGTACTCTCAATCTGCGCTCAAAGAAAGAGGTGTGCATGGTGTGTGGACAGCTTACCATTCATCTCACATCCCAGCCGGCATGTGCCATCTGTTCCGGAAGACAAAGAGGTAACGTGGTTGATTTTTGTTCCGGGTTCACTCCCAGGGAGGATGCTACTTTCTAATCTTCCATTTAATAGTATAGTTTGGTGAATGTATTGCATCCGAAAACATTTGAGCTGTGCAAAAATGATTAAAGGAGCATGACTGTATAAACACTTGTAATGCGCCTACGACTAATATACACGGAGATTCGACTGCATTGTATCATTAACATTTGTCTTGCTTGTCCAAGGCCCTTGTGTGTGCCTTATAACGGTGATATCCAAGAATAGCACACATGCGGTTGTGCCACAAAAGTACTCTGTAAATGACGCGAAGGATGGCGCAATGTAGAACGGGATATCACCCGACAGCAAATTAACACGGACAAATTCATATGTATGTGTTCGTGTATTTCCACCGGGGTAAAGAAATCACAGTCAGCCAAAGTCTACACCAGACCACGAGTAAATTTATTGCTCAAGAATGATTGTGTTTCCTTTTTGCGCGGACTAACGTGCGTCGTGGCTATTTCATACGGTTACACGGCATATCTGCTGCGGAACACGCCATCGTTAAAACTACTGCGTCACGGCTTCTACGAGGCATTCATTTTACTACAAGGCTCCCACAGGCTCCACATCTCCTCGACACTTCAACTGCGAGAACTTCTGTGTATTACTTGCATTACTACGTGTGTTACTACCACATTACTATGTGTTACTACGTGGTATTACTTGCATAATTCATTCCGAGGCAACGTCCACGCGACAAGGGCGGTGCGGCCAGAGGGGGAGGGAGGGGGTGGAGCTAGAGGGTGCAGCCGTTCCCTGCCGTGAAGCAAGATAAAACTAATTATCCCAAGGCCGGAATTTCGGAAGACCTCCAAGAAAAAGGAAGCCGGCATGTTGTCCGGAGGCTCCAGGTCAGGAGGAACACCCATTGACAAAAAGCCCCCAAAGCTCACGAAAAGGCACCACCATTTGGTAGAAGGTTCCTGGCTATGATACCTACTGGTCTTGGCTAAAAAAGAAATACCCGGTACCAGCTGGTCATACCCATTGTTGCACAAATATTCTGGCTAGAATACCCACAAGTCATATCAGGAGGCCTTTGAGTTCATTTTGAAAAAAAAACTTTGAAAAAAGTTGTTTTTTTTCATGAAAAAAATTCGATGTGACGCCCCTCCGGACATGTCTCCTCCATGACAAGTTCTGGATCCGACTCTGATATAGCGTAGAGTAAACAGCAGCCAACATTTGGCAGCTTATTACAAGTTAGGTGCGTTTGTGTTTTGTTGTCTTCAGAAGTTATTTTGCATTTAACTGATATATAAATCCCTGTTAGAAGTTTTGCTGTGTAAAAGTTGTGTTACTTATTGGTTGTTGAAATCACGTAGTAGCTCTGTCGGTAGCATTTATTGTATTGGAAGTTCGGCCATGAACCGTTTGATACGTGCCAAGTGGTCCTCAGATTTACATGGCGACTAACTGGATTTTGGAGCGATTTAAAACCTGAATTTAACCCATTTAAACTGGTTTCATCGGAATTATTTTTGAAAAACAGGTTCATTCCACTATGACGTGGCTGGCTATGCGCACTGCATCCATTTTAGATGCATTAAATCTGAACTATGGAGTGAAGCATACGGCATGTCGTAGTGGTGCGTGCTTGGTAAGCTGCGGTGGTAGAAATACTGGCAACCAACTGGAACGCCGGCTGTGACCCTCTGATCTTCGTGCAGATCCACTCCTGCAAACAGGCCAACATTTCAAAGGCAGCCGCGCGTCCTCCGACCAACAGATCCCAAGGCCACGGGCTGCAACATTTGAATGTTGCAGCGGGCGTGCTCGGCTGCTCGTGGCGCTGCAGGCAGCGCAGCGTGACCCAGTCTGCACCGATGTTCGACACAGCAGCTCACGAGTCACGATGGGAAAGGTGCATCGGCGCCTGCAGTCGAAGTTCAAGGAGCGTGCCGACGCAGGATGAGCCGGGACGCGTTAGCTTGCGAGACGCGCAGCCGTGGACGGTGAGACGAGCTCAATTTTGTTGGCGAAAGCTTCCCCAGGCTGAGAAAAACAATGTGACTTGCATGGTTTTCAGAACCAACCGACTCCAAGTCAGCCATCTTGGTGGCACCCCGCTGCGCACCCCTGCCTTCGTGTATTGGCGCCCCTTCCGTTGCGCCCCGTCCCCCTGGCGCGCGACGTATCGCCATTGTTGGCCACGACGGGCAGCGGTCATAAATCTCCCGCCGCTTCATGCTTCTCTGAGCCACCGCATCCGGCCGGCTCCGGCGCCGGCGGCGAGCAGCCTCTCCCCTTCCTCGCCGCTCTCCCCGCGGCGCCGCTCTCTCCTGTCTGATCAAACACCGATGAAAACGACCGCCCGATAAACAACAGCGGCTGAGCCGAGCTGCGGCGCGGCGGTCCGACCATGCCCGGCGGCGCTGCGTGTGCTGCGTCGCCGCCGGCCAGTGGCGTGTAGCGGGCGGCGAAAGCCGAGTCGTGATACTCCCACTGAAGCCGCCGTCCCGTGGGCTGATTGCGACGTGACTGAGAGTTATATGGGAAAGGCCGGTCGCTGGCTTTACGGCTGGCCGGACCACGTGCTCTGAATCAGTCCCGGAACGATTTGCACGCACTGATGGTGGGAAAGCTTCGCACGAAATCATCCGTCTCAATAATCTGTCGACCAGTCGATCGGGAGGAAATAATGGCCGCTGCCGTGCAGTGTCGCCGCAACTTCAGAGTCATGGTGAAACAGCACGTGCAGCTGTTGAGCTCCATTGGCGTGTGGTGTGGCTGCAACCTCAGTGTCATGCTGAAACAGCACGTGCAGCTGTGTTGAGCTCCATTGGTCACCTATGCACCGACGACGTCACACTGGTGGTACACTTACATGTGCAGGATAGAGTGCAGACCACCACCAGTCTACATGAAGAGATCCCACTTGCCACAAGATATTCAATGTTGGCCCAGTATGCCTTTATGGCCAAAACTATTTGTCTTCCGAATTATTTTAGTCCGTGACGATTCAGAGAGATTGGAGAGACGATTCTGAGATTCTGAGAAATAATTTTACCAGGAGAGAAAGAGACTCGAAACGGTATCGAAATCTGCAAAGGATTGCGAATGCCTTTGGCTAAGGACTGCGATGCTGTATGGCTAAGGCTATACAGTGAATATGGCTTATTTACAAAGCTGGAAAGTGCTTATTTGCCCATAGATGCCAATTTATATGTTTTTAATGATTTTCCTCCTCCAAAGTTGGCTTGATCCTTCAATTGCTTTTTACATGAGGCCCTTTGGAATGGGCCTCCAATTGATTTGGTCCCCAATTTTCTCCATGTGTTGTATCCCTCAATAATTTCCAGAAGTCGTCTGCCTTGCCTTCGGCCCTCCTCCAGCCCACTCCACCGTTCACTCTCATTGATGACTTAAATATGTCCAGGGAAATGGACGAAGAAGGCTGAGCGAAGCCACAAATGCCTGTGGGAAAAATTGACTGAATATTATGAACATGCTGTGAGGGGTTTCAAATATTGCACCAAAGCGAATTAACAAAGAAGGTAAATGAAAAGGAAGGACATAATTATTTTAATTCTTTATTCATAATTATTTTCGTTGGCATTATTTTCGTCAGGATATGTTAAATGAAACTGCACCGTCTTCAATAGGGCGCCGAAGAGGAACCAAATTCAGTGGAGAGTATCATAGATCATGTGAGGGCAGTCACACATGTCTAAGTGAGCCACCACAACTTCCACCAAGTTTGGATGCCTGTTGCCTAAAAATAGACCTTAATTATGAAAAGCTACTAAAGGACGTAGAGTTGGTTGAAGCTACGACATCTGCTACCAAAACGTTAAAATATCCACTGAGAAAGAAAAATCCGAGAACATTGGCACATACAACATAGCTTCTTGTCAAAGCGCCGTTACTTGAGATGAGACATTGAGCCCTCCACCCCCTAAACCGTATATAGTCTATGATCCCCCGTTCTCAAGACCAAGTGTGTAATCAAGCGAATTCAAGCGGCGATTGATAGCTCTACACGATGCGGCAAATTCAAGCGGCGATTGATACCTCTGTACGATGCGATGAATTCAAGCGGCGATTGATAGCTTTGTACGATGCGGCGAATTCAAGCGGCGATTGATAGCTCTGTACGATGCGGCGAATTCAAGCAGCGATTGATAGCTCTGTACGATGCGGCGAATTTAAGCAGTGATTGATAGCTCTGCACGATGCGGCGAATTCAAGCGACGATTGATAGCTTTGTACGATGCGGCGAATTCAAGCGGCGATTGATAGCTTTGTACGATGCGGCGAATTCAAGCAGTGATTGATAGCTCTGCACGATGCGGCGAATTCAAGCGCGATTGATAGCTTTGTACGATGCGGCGAATTCAAGCGGCGATGGATAGCTCTGTACGATGCGGCGAATTTAAGCAGTGATTGATAGCTCTGTACGATGCGGTGAATTCAAGTGGTGATTGATGGCTCTGTACGATGCGTGTTCGGGGGTGTAATGATCATCTCGTTGTGAGATGCTGAGCTTATGGACAACGTTGCAGGTCAGATGAAGTGAGAACAAGAATCGCAAAGTTAGCGAAATTGAAAAGTTCCTTTCACTTCATGTCAGAACGCAATCGGCATTTTGCCTTGATTTAGATAGCTATTGGTAGCCCTGTACCCAGGGGCGGTCCGAGGCACCCAAATGAGGTGAGGCAGAAATAATCGCGACCGTACCACCCCTCCCCCCCCCCTCCCCAGAACAAAATTTCCTCGGATTTTCCTCACTTTATTTCTTTGGTTCAGAAAATTCACAGCTGCTTCTCTCAGGAGGTGCCTCGGGCTGAAAATTTTGAGGTAATGATGCACTTGAGCCTTCCCGGATGGGAGCCTTTTCCTGGCCGGAGGGGCACCGTCTTCCATGAGGGGTACATGCCTCCAAATCCCTCTGTATCCGCCCCTGTCTGGGCTTCCCAAAACAGCGTTGGCCTCCCTGATCCTTTCTTGATGACGTGTAATTTTTCATTATATGATAGATAAGAAAACTTTGTTTGAAGGATTTATCAGTGAGATTTCTTATTATTGATGATAGTCGATATATGTGGGGCTGCTATAGATAACACAGGAGAGAGAGAGAGAGAGAGAGAGAGAGAGATATATATATATATATATATATATATATATATATATATATATATATATATATATATATATATATATATATATATATATATGTATACATACATATATATTGAGACGGAACGTGGATTCCATAGATCCAGGGGCAGATCCAGGAATAATGTTGGCTAAGATAAAAAGTTTCTGATCACAATTGTTCGAAAAACTACAATTCATATGGTCATGTTAAGTTGTGCATGTACTATCGTAAACTGAAGCAAATACTAAGCAAGGTATTTTACGTCAAATGGGTCTTTACATGACTACTTCTTCACTTCCACGAGATAATAAAAATATATTGTATGGACTGTCAACAATTTTTTTCTCTAATATAGGCATGACTACTTTTGTCCATTATACAGAAGCATGGCACACCAAAAAGAGGCATTTAAGGAAAATCCAATCAGTTTTTCTTCCCAAACAAAAACTTTTTTTTATTGATATAGAAGCCCCTGAGAGGAAGTCACAAACAAGAATACATGAACTGGACTTGTTAAAGCTAACCCAGCAACTTCTTTAGGTGCTATTTCTTTGGGAAATAACATATAAGCTATATTTTATTTTATAGGCTTTATTTTAAATCATGTCACCTAGCATTGATACTGCAGATGATACATAATCATCCAGTGATGTAGTTATATTAGGTGATCCAATATCAGTAGGATTAGGCGATCCAATATCAGTAGGTTTAGGTGATCTAACATTAGTGTATTATGCTAGGTTAGGTCAGGCTAGGTTGGGTTATGTTTTTATTGTAATATTACATTATTCTTCAATATATGCTGCCCACACAACACGCTTTTTCTGTATACTTCCCATATTTTGTTGAAGTGAGGGGCATAGCCAGACTTCCTCGTTGGGCTTTTGGTTATAATATTTGCCACTTTTCGTACCTACCTAAGTGGGTGGGTAGGTAACTTGCTCCTGCCCCATAATTCCGCACATTCCCTTATTTTCACAAATCAATGGGAACGTCTGTGTGCAAAACATGGCCCAATGTACCTCAAAGGTGTCCCTCACACAGCGATCTCCATAAAGAGTAGAATGGACTCCACTCCAAAAAGGCATCATACCCTGCGCTTGTTATGAAACGAAAGCGTAATATATGGCGATATCTGCCAGAGGCTTGCCTTTGCCGACCGGTCAAAGAGCTGTTTTGAAACTAAGATGTAAATGTAAACTTCAATTTTCACTATAATTACGAGTCACCAATGCATATTTGTTTCCATTTTTTCAACTTTGCTATTTTCCAGTGGATGAAAGCATCATTTGTACGAAAATAGCATACAAAAATACTTCCCAGCTGTACTCAGGTGAGGCACTGCCTTAGTGCCTTACATGGGACGACTGCCCCTGCCTGTACATACCTTAGTTGTTAGGCTGTTTGGAAGAAGAAAAATGTCCAATCGGGATGGAAAATGGTAAAGCATCTTCAACAGAAGTGGTCAGGTGTATGTATGTGGCTGAATCCATGTGCACATGTTTTTATTGATAGGTGGATCAGCTTATCACCTTTACATACTTTGTGGCATTGGCATGTAGGTCAAGAACTACTGAGACAAAATTATGTCAACAGTCATCATATTATGATGATATGGAAATAAAGTAGATATAATACTATGACATTTCTGATGCAATGGTTGCTTTCATGCAGTCCCTTTGAAATATTTCACCCACATATGCATCCACTTCCAATAATTGCCATGAACAGCATCTACACCCTGATGACCATTCAGAAGCTCTGCAATTGTGAGATATCGTGTGAAACTGGGCGAATATTTTTGCGCTCAATGTGGGATGTCAGCTAAGATTACAGAGAAGATGGAAGCACTAGTGCCATTGACCAAGCACAATAGGTGGTGCTTTTCACTCATTGGGTTATTCCTTTCTGTGCAGTGTGATAGGCCTAGCGTTAGCTTATCAACATGTGTGCAGGACCCGAGCACCAACACCACAACCTCACTCACAGCTTGTAAGTGACCCTCATTTCTTGTCACTTCGACCCACCGGTTAGGTGAATATAGGTGTTAGGACAAAGTCCAAAAAGTTTCAGATACCTTATGCTGTGTTGCAATCTCTGTCAACCTTATCTAAATATCACGTCCTTTTGTTTAGAAAGGGTTGAATACCGCAAGTTGTAGGTTAATTTGACTGACAGTTGGCCTGGTAAAAAGTAGAATGACTGATTGGCTAAAGGAACTCCCACTGAAGCATTGTATGGACGAAATAATGGCGTAATGGTCTGGAGAGCACGTTCATGATCCTCAGCAGAGACAAAGATCCTCAGCAGGACAAAGTCTTCCCCCCCCCCTCAAGCTCAATGAAAACGCGCCTTGGTGTGAGGCCGAGATGCTCGCCAGTCTGAGCTTAAAGTCACGAGCAATCCACCAATCCTGGGTGCTTCTAGCAGAGGGCGGAAAGTAACATGTCAGGGTGTTTTTTTTTCAATAAAAAATTGACAACACAAAAAGCAAAACGATTGCTATATTTGAGGTCAGTTTTACGGAACTGGGATTTGAAGTGTCGTTGGAGTGAAAAATATCACGCCAGAGGTCCATTGCGACAGTTGCGTTAACACACTCGTTCATCACAAACCATTACCACCCTGTCCATCAATCCAGGTTAGACCAGCGATGGACGGCATCATGCACAGGTACTGAAGATGGAAAAGGTAAACAGAATAGCATCCCAGTGAACACCGTTTCAACATATCGGTACTTGTGATTGAATGGTCTCAAAATACGTAGCAATATCACTATATATCACTTGCTGTTTTTTTTTCAAGTTGCCATCATGTGTGCTGGATGCATGCAGAAATCGCATGCAAACGAATGCAGCGACCATGCTCCTGTAATATTCCGGAGACATTTTCTTTAAAAAAAAACAAAAAAACAATGCTACTATGCAGTGCATGCATGCATGCGTACGGGAATACCCCGAGTGCAGAACAAGTTGGTTACAGCTCCGTACTTTACTGCAGCTGCAGGCAACAATAATTATTGCATACTTGAAGTAAAGCTGACGTCAGAGCTGTATATGCAAATGCATAATATCACTATCGGATTGATTACATGCTCCTCTGTCCTCTGCAATTCCTTGTTGGTTAGTTGGGCCTGGTGGCACATTGACCATCTTGATCACATAGCGCCCACATGGACTCATTGTTGAGACTATATATGGAAATGCTGCTGTTGCTATTGTCTTCTAACGTTGCTATTGTCTAAACGTGCAAAAAAATGTGTTCAAATGTAGCGTTGAAGCACTAATTTGAGAGCGTCGAACTGCATTGATGTGTTCACATATTCATGCGAACCTTATGGCTGTACATGCGTTCCCTCTGAGCCATCGACTTTCTGGTTTGAGCGCATTACTCACGATGTGCATTCCTCCGCCGCTAGACCTTGGAATGCTGCATATTCATAAGTTAATTGCTGAAGTTGCTGAAGCTCTGCGACAGGCCCTGCTGAATACTTACCAGCAGTCGGAACGGCGCCGAGTCGCGGCTTGCATGCGATCGGACCCGTTTTGCAGGATTAGCCTTCAGCCTGTCTGGGAAGAGGTCGGTGCAGCCCAGCCGGACCCGAATCATAAGTAAGCGGTGGGCCCACCCCGCCTCCCTGGCTACACGCCGGCGGACCCGAATCATAAGTAAGCGGTGGGCCCACCCCGCCTCCCTGGCTACACGCCGGCGGACCCGAATCATAAGTAAGCGGTGGGCCCACCCCGCCTCCCTGGCTACACGCCGGCGGACCCGAATCATAAGTAAGCGGTGGGCCCACCCCGCCTCCTGGCTACGCCGGCGGACCCGAATCATAAGTAAGCGGTGGGCCCACCCCGCCTCCTGGCTACACGCCGGCGGACCCGAATCATAAGTAAGCGGTCGGCCCACCCCGCCTCCTGGCTAACGCCGGCGGACCCGAATCATAAGTAAGCGGTGGGCCCACCCCGCCTCCTGGCTACACGCCGGCGGACCCGAATCATAAGTAAGCGGTCGGCCCACCCCGCCTCCTGGCTACACGCCGGCGGACCCGAATCATAAGTAAGCGGTCGGCCCACCCCGCCTCCTGGCTACACGCCGGCGGACCCGAATCATAAGTAAGCGGTGGGCCCACCCCGCCTCCCTGGCTACACGCCGGCGGACCCGAATCATAAGTAAGCGGTGGGCCCACCCCGCCTCCCTGGCTACACGCCGGCGGACCCGAATCATAAGTAAGCGGTCGGCCCACCCCGCCTCCTGGCTACACGCCGGCGGACCCGAATCATAAGTAAGCGGTGGGCCCACCCCGCCTCCCTGGCTACACGCCGGCGGACCCGAATCATAAGTAAGCGGTGGGCCCACCCCGCCTCCCTGGCTACACGCCGGCGGACCCGAATCATAAGTAAGCGGTGGGCCCACCCCGCCTCCCTGGCTACACGCCGGCGGACCCGAATCATAAGTAAGCGGTGGGCCCACCCCGCCTCCTGGCTACACACCGGCGGACCCGAATCATAAGTAAGCGGTGGGCCCACCCCGCCTCCTGGCTACACGCCGGCGGACCCGAATCATAAGTAAGCGGTGGGCCCACCCCGCCTCCTGGCTACACGCCGGCGGACCCGAATCATAAGTAAGCGGTGGGCCCACCCCACCTCCTGGCTACACGCCGGCGGACCCGAATCATAAGTAAGCGGTGGGCCCACCCCACCTCCTGGCTACACGCCGGCGGACCCGAATCATAAGTAAGCGGTCGGCCCACCCCGCCTCCTGGCTACACGCCGGCGGACCCGAATCATAAGTAAGCGGTGGGCCCACCCCGCCTCCCTGGCTACACGCCGGCGGACCCGAATCATAAGTAAGCGGTGGGCCCACCCCACCTCCCTGGCTACACACCGGCGGACCCGAATCATAAGTAAGCGGTGGGCCCACCCCGCCTCCTGGCTACACGCCGGCGGACCCGAATCATAAGTAAGCGGTGGGCCCACCCCGCCTCCTGGCTACACGCCGGCGGACCCGAATCATAAGTAAGCGGTGGGCCCACCCCGCCTCCTGGCTACACGCCGGCGGACCCAAATCATAAGTAAGCGGTGGGCCCACCCCGCCTCCTGGCTACACGCCGGCGGACCCGAATCATAAGTAAGCGGTGGGCCCACCCCACCTCCCTGGCTCACACCGGCGGACCCGAATCATAAGTAAGCGGTCGGCCCACCCCGCCTCCCTGGCTACACGCCGGCGGACCCGAATCATAAGTAAGCGGTGGGCCCACCCCGCCTCCCTGGCTACACGCCGGCGGACCCGAATCATAAGTAAGCGGTGGGCCCACCCCGCCTCCCTGGCTACACGCCGGCGGACCCGAATCATAAGTAAGCGGTGGGCCCACCCCGCCCCCTGGCTACACGCCGGCGGACCCGAATCATAAGTAAGCGGTGGGCCCACCCCGCCTCCTTGGCTACACGCCGCTCGTCGTGCGCTATTTCACGTCACATAGAAACATGATGCTGCTCGCCAAGCAATTTCTTGTGCTTTGTATCGCCGTACTTGGAACTTTTGCGAAATACCAGGGATCTTTTTTGTGGATATAGATTCCATCTGTTTGGCGATGCAATACAAGTGGTCACTTGCAATGCCAGCATCATCACATCCTGTCCGCTGCTGTCCTGACTTTTCTGATATTTTCCATCGCCTCCCTTATCGTTTCCCCGGTGGTGGTGGGTAACGGGGACGCGAGCCGCGCGCAATCATTGCGCGGCCATTTCTGAGGCTCCACAACCGTCGACGACGTGTGTCGGCGGCAATTCCAACGATCGATGCGCGCGCGGACGTCGTCGTCGTCGATGAATTGTTAACTCGTCGATCGGAACGGAGAACTTAGCCGGCTCGGTCACGCCCTGGCGAGCGACCGACAAATTGAAAAGTTGGTCCGCCGCCCGAAATGGATGGCCCACGTCGTCGTTCAAACTGAATCAGACGTCGACCGACGTGTTATAGGGGTTCGCTCAAAACAAAGGATTGGCCGCTTGACAGATGAAGTCGGTGGGGTGGGGGAGGGGGCGCGGGACCACTCAGCGGCAAGTTTTCCACGATCAAGCAGCTGCTTGGCGTTTCACGTGGAGAGGTCCAGACCACGTTTCACGTGGAGAGGTCCAGACCACGTTTCACGTGGAGAGGTCCAGACCACGTTTCACGTGGAGAGGTCCAGACCACGTTTCGCAGAGAGTTGCCACGGGGCAACAGTTGCTGGCTTCTCAGCGAGTCGTGGCTGGCAGCTGGGCAGCTGTTGGGTTTTGGAAAGAGTCGCGGCTGGCAGCTGGGCAGCTGTTGGGTTTGGGAAGAGTCGTGGCTGGCAGCTGGGCAGCTGTTGGGTTTTGGAAAGAGTCGCGGCTGGCAGCTGTGCAGCTGTTGGGTTTGGGAAGAGTCGTGGCTGGCAGCTGGGCAGCTGTTGTGTTTGGGAAGCAGTCGCGGCTGGCAGCTGGGCAGCTGTTGTGTTTGGGAAGCAGTCGTGGCTGGCAGCTGGGCAGCTGTTGTGTTTGGGAAGAAGTCGCGGCTGGCAGCTGGGCAGCTGTTGGGTTTGGGAAGCAGTCGTGGCTGGCAGCTGGGCAGCTGTTGTGTTTGGGAAGCAGTCGCGGCTGGCAGCTGTGCAGCTGTTGGGTATTGGAAAGAGTCGTGGCTGGCAGCTGGGCAGCTGTTGGGTTTTGGAAAGAGTCGCGGCTGGCAGCTGGGCAGCTGTTGGGTTTGGGAAGCAGTCGTGGCTGGCAGCTGGGCAGCTGTTGGGTTTTGGAAAGAGTCGCGGCTGGCAGCTGGGCAGCTGTTGGGTTTGGGAAGCAGTCGTGGCTGGCAGCTGGGCAGCTGTTGGGTTTGGGAAGCAGTCGCGGCTGGCAGCTGTGCAGCTGTTGGGTTTGGGAAGCAGTCGCGGCTGGCAGCTGGGCAGCTGTTGGGTTTGGGAAGCAGTCGCGGCCGATACAAGCCCGGTCGAGTGACGCTGATTGGCTCTCGGATTAGACGAGCGGCCGGCGCCTGTCGTGGCACACCGGCCACCGCCGAAACACCACACCTCTTCTCCGCCAATCGTGGCCACCCTTGGCCGGCGCCTGTAGTGGCACACCGGCCACCGCCAAAACACCACACCTCTTCTCCGCCAATCGTGGCCACCCTCGCACCGCTCTGCAATTGCGTCTGCCGGCCAGCGTTCCCTGCCGCCACCGCCCGGGGGTTCGGCTTCGCGAGGGGAGATGCCACGATGAGTCAGCGACGCTTTACCACGGAAACTGCCGGCTGCGCTCACCAGGACCGATCGGGAGCGGATGTGACGACTGCGGCGAGGACGAGCTCAGCCCACCCTGGACGGCGCGCCATGGTCCTCCAGCGACGTGGCTGGCCTCGGAGCTGCTGGCAGGCGTCGGCGTGGTGTTCGCATCAGGTGCCAATATCCTAATTGCAGGCAGAAGTGATGGATGGGTGTACGCCCAAGATTGCGGAGTGTCTGCATAGCCTATGCAAATGCAATCACATTAATTTATTATTATTCCTTCATCGCGTATTAACATTGCAGATTCCTGCCTACAATGAAATAATCCCGATTAAAGTGCCAACTATGGGATGCAGGAAGCGATTTAGACAAATGGACGCTGTTACTTCTCTGGAGGCGAAATAATACTGTTGTTTATCAGGACACTGACACTAACCTGAAGGGAATATAAGACTCACTTAGCTGGACATTGCTATTTAGTCGGAGTCGGCCACTTCTCTGAAGGCGAAATAATTATGCCACGTGGTCTTCGTGATCTGTTTCATCGCGGTGCGAGCATCCGGTGGTGCCGGCTTTCAACGAGCAGGTAGACGCCATGGACGATCAAGTCCGGTTTGCAGGCGGTGCTTGGTTGGAGTCGTCGACCGGCTAGCGTGTGTGACCCTTTCCGATCCCTTCTAGCGGCGGAGACGCCCGTAAATCAATCAGCCGCTCTTCCTGGCTCCCAAATAAACCCATAAATCGGACCGGACACCAACAGGCGTCATAAAAGCGGGTGTATTTCTCCAGTGACGATCCGACGCCAGCGACGACCCACCGATTCACCGACCCACCGACAGACCGACCCACCAACCCACCGACCCACCGACCCACCGACCCACCGACTCACCGACCCACCGACTCACCGACTCACCGACCCACCGACTCACCGACCCACCGACTCACCGACCCACCAACCCACCGACCCACCGACTCACCGACCCACTGACTCACCGACCCACCGACTCACCGACCCACCGACTCACCGACTCACCGACCCACCGACTCACCGACCCACTGACTCACCGACCCACCGACTCACCGACCCACCGACTCGGCCACGGCGGCCAGTCGTGTGCCCTGTTTGCAGCACCTATACGACAGCCGGGCGTCAATAATATATGCAGGGCACGTCAGTCTGGACTTTCTTTCTAGCGTGGTGCCACTTTGCTGATGTCAACAAGCTGGAAACGGAGCTGCCGATACGGCTGGCAAGTTTGATCGGCCGCTTGCCACCCCTGCCGATCGCTCCACGCTCCCCTCTCACGCCCTCGGCGGAATGTTGAGAAATCTGCCGTAATAGGATCAAGCTAGATTGGCCGCACTTTTTGGTGAGTTGGTCCAATTACGACGACCTGTCCCTGAGGGCCGTCGTCGTATTTGCCAAGGGAGAGCGCTAGAAGGGGCGAGCGGCGGCTCGTCTCGGTCGACGATGTGGCTGGCGAGCTGCCGTCCAAGCCGCTTTGGATTGACCGGGCTGAACGGCGCCAGCATGTCGATACGGCCGCCAGTCGAAATTTGGTCCGGCGAATGACGTGACAGCTTCCGCCGCCGCCAACTCCCGGCTTCTCCTAAGATAAATTTACTACGGCGATTTGATTGAGGCCCGGCGGTCCGCTGAACTTTTAATTGCAGAAACCGCAATAGAAGGACGTCGGGGGAAATTGTGCTCGCGAACATTACTTAAAGCTAACTGCCCGTGAAGCTTGGACTGGAAGGGATTCATCTCATTAATGCCATGATCAAGGGAACATCTTTCAAATGTTGGACATTTTTTGACAGGTCGAAGCCCGTAGAATTAATGGTCTGCATTACTTAATGATCCAAAACCTTTTTAAATAAGCATACTTTCCAGTATTCGTTGTGGTCGGCATATGCGTGGATGGTTTTGCGAACCATATCCCTCGAAGAACAGTGGTTTTGGACACTTGTGTATCCAGAAGACTGGTTTTCGACTGGTTGGAGGGTGCAGGAGAAACTAAAATATGTCCTCTGATTTCGAAAACTTCGGATTTGAACAGCGAACATTCGGTGGGTGCGTTTAAGACAGTATGTTCTCATGAAATGTTTTTAGGTTTCAAGAATAGGCAATTGTAGTGCGAAAGTTCAGAAAACATTAGCCTGTTGTGGGGAGGACATGTCCCCGTGTCCCCCATTCATCGGCACGGGAGCATGTGTCATCCCCCCCCCCCGTGGTTCATCGGCCAGTAGTTTTGGACCGAGTTGTGGAGGGACACGCCCGCGTGCATTCCCCACATCGGCCACTGGTTTTGGACCGAGTTGGGGGGGGGGGAGGGGGGGGTACACCTCCGTGCTTTTCCCACATCGGCCAGTGGTTTTGGATCGAGTTGTGTGTGTGGGTGGGTGGGGTGGGGTACACCTCCGTGCATTCCCCACATCGGCCACTGGTTATGGACCGGGTTGGGGAGGAGGCACACCTCGGTGCATCCCCCCCACATCGGCCAGTGGGTTTGGACCGAGTTGTTGCCGGTTGCAGAATGCCGACATCTCGGCGACACTGGCCGGATCTAACGTCATCACGATACTGGTACGTGCTCGTGATGTTCCATTGGAGAGTGCTCCTCCGTTTTAAAGTGCATCTGATTCCATGGTAGAACACAGTAGAACGATTATGTGGTCACAAATGTCAGCCCATTTTTTAACGACCTTGGCTCACTTAGCTCCCTGCTGTAAGGGATGGATAGCATTTCGTCGGATCATCAACTTATCCGCCGTATGTTTTCCTGGGCCATCAATTCCCAGCTGTTCGGTAGCAGACAGTTATCACTTTACAGCCCCACTACGCTAAACGTTTCCCCAGTGTTTACCACGAAGTATCATCTTCCACTCCACACATGGTCTATAGTTCCTCACTGACAAGACATTATAGACCATATCTGAAACGAAGCCGAGCGTTGATGCGTCAGCCCAGGTGCGGCAAGCTTTGCAGCGCCTTGGTTTACGTGGTGTGATGGCACTTAACGACCACCGAGTGTTTTACGGTTTGTTTAATGGAAAATGAGATGATCATATCAGTTTAATGGGCACTTAGCCGTGTAATACTGGCAGTATTGTGGCCGGTACCGAGCTAAATAGGCGCTTGAGCCAGCTGACACCAAGTGGCTAATGCAATCATGACATTGGGCATTACAACCGGACGTACTTTTGATTTTCGCACTTTCAAATGTGATTTGAAAAGACCACCAGATGGCAGACTAGCATAATACTTGCGCTTTTTGTTTCGTAAAAAAAATTTTTTTTTTAAAAAAAAAATTTTTTTTTTGAAAAAAATTTTTTTGTTTTAAAAAAAAAATTTTTGTGTTAAAAAAAAATTTTTTTTTTTAAAGAAGATTTTTTTTTTTAAAGAACGTAAAGACGATGTTGTGACGTAAAGACATAATACTTTGTAAAGACGATGTCTGTGTCGTAAAGACGATGTCTGTGTCGTAAAGACGCTTCATAGTTCCTATGACTAGCATGGGACCGTACCATGTAGTTCAGTGCTAATTCAAAACATTGTTCACCTCAGGACGTCTGGAGAATTTCATCGCAGACGACGTCGTGTGCATCGGATCGTAATGGAATGTTCTAACTTCGCATTCGCCTAGCTCGTTTTTATCAACGCAAGCTGGGAATCTTGGCATTAAATACTTCCGATCATCTTGCGTTGTACGGAGCGTTTTCGCCTTCCCCTCCACTCTCCGCCCCCCCCCACCTCCCACACACACAGCACCCTGCTCGTCGAAATTGAAATTATGGTTGCAGCCAATAGCTTACGACGATAATTCCATGGCCTCAAAGCACATCGCACTGTGAGAAAGCAAACAAAAAGCATTCAGGTCGGGCTCGCACACAAACGCTTGGGAAGACGGCGAGGCGAGCGTGGGCAGAGCCGTCGGCCAGGCGTTGTTGCGTGCCTCGCTGTCATAAAATTTCCCGCCAACCGAAGCCAAGGGAAACTAATATTTATCCTTCTCTCTCCGAATGACTCCTAATAATAGGTCCGTCTCTAGATGGTGTCACGCTCTCTCAAATATTTATCGTAAATGCTACTCCCCCGAACTCCCCTGCT
This sequence comes from Ashinkailepas kermadecensis, assembly GCA_034440615.1. NCBI lineage: Eukaryota > Metazoa > Arthropoda > Thecostraca > Neolepadidae > Ashinkailepas > Ashinkailepas kermadecensis. The sequence goes on from JAOTOM010005179.1 coordinate 925,425, forward strand.
CGATTCCGAGCAACGTTCCAGCTACAAACAACAGACACCGCCGAATCGCCCACTGCGCTGCACGAATGCTCGTCTGGCAGAATGTCCTCACATGACGCCACATGGCCCCACATGACGCAACATGGCCCCACATGACGCAACATGGCCCCACATGACGCAACATGGCCCCACATGACGCAACATGGCCCCACATGACGCAACATGGCCCCACATGACGCAACATGGCCACACATGGCTGCAATGCATGCACATTAGGTAATGCTAAATATATTTACTGTACTCGCTGAAAGCTCCAGCATCACGAAGTGCATTTGCGATTTGTTCACTAGAAGATAAATGGTGCGGATCAGGGCGCATTTCGCTTGGTCCGCCCGAATATTCCGCAATGAAGGCACTTTTCTCCGTGCATCATAATTGGGCATACCATCAAAACAAACATGGTGTGCTTGCATATTTCAGCTGGTGCAGCAGCGTCGGCCATTGTGGACCCTGTCGGAGCGGTAAAATATGGCGTCAGGGTGGCGACCGGTGCACGAGGCGTTCCTGGCGTGCCGGGGAGGGGGGAGCAGCCCAGCGTGTCAGAGTTTGGCAGACAGGCTGCTGGCGGCCCCCGAACGGCAGGCCGCGCGGCCGAGCAGGCCGGCCAACTGAGCGACAAACGCGGCGCCTGTCGACGGGTACACCAGCACGATGGCGATCTGTCCTGACACAGTGCGTGCGGCGATCTGTTCTGGCACGGTGCGTGCTGCGATCTGTCCTTGGCACAGTGCGTGCTGCGACCTGTCCTGGCACGGTGGCGATCTGTCCTGTCACGGTGCGTGCGGCGATCTGTCCTGGCACGGCGGCGATCTGTCCTGGCACGGTGTGTACGGCGATCTGTCATGGCACGGCGGCGATCTGTCCTGGCACGGCGGCGATCTGTCCTGGCACGGTGGTGATCTGTCCTGTCACGGCGGCGATCTGTCCTGTCACGGCGGCGATCTGTCCTGGCACGGCGACGATCTGTCCTGTCACGGCGGCGATCTGTCCTGTCACGGCGGCGATCTGTCCTGGCACGGCGGCGATCTGTCCTGTCACGGCGGCGATCTGTCCTAGCACGGCGGAGATCTGTCGTGGCGCAGTGCGTGCGGCGATCTGTCCTGTCACGGCGGCGATCTGTCCTGTCACGGCGGCGATCTGTCCTGTCACGGCGGCGATCTGTCCTGGCACGGCGGCGATCTGTCCTGGCACAGTGCGTGCGGCGATCTGTCCTGGCACGGCGGCGATCTGTCCTGGCACAGTGCGTGCGGCGATCTGTCCTGGCACGGCGGTGATCTGTCCTGGCACGGTGCGTGCGGCGATCTGTCCTGTCACGGCGGCGATCTGTCCTGGCACGGTGGTGATCTGTCCTGGCACGGTGGTGATCTGTCCTGTCACGGTGGTGATCTGTCCTGGCACGGTGGTGATCTGTCCTGTCACGGCGGCGATCTGTCCTGGCACGGTGGTGATCTGTCCTGTCACGGCGGCGATCTGTCCTGTCACGGCGGCGATCTGTCCTGTCACGGCGGCGATCTGTCCTGTCACGGCGGCGATCTGTCCTGGCACGGTGGTGATCTGTCCTGGCACGGTGCGTGTGCTCGGGTGTGTTGAACTCGACTATACGCTTCCGCAGCCGAACGACGTGTTTTTGTTCTGGCTGGCCATGCCTGCCTAATTGAATTGAACCATACCAGAGACGACCGCTGTCGGAGACAAGTCTGCCCAGCTCTCAAGTCTGCCTCATCGAACCGACACATTGAACCGACACATTGCATCCGGGATCCTTTTAATTTTTACACTCGAAGGGGGACTGCAAGTCCCCCCGAGGACGAGCTCGAGCTCGAGGAACATGCTCGAAAATGAAGTATTTTGTTGATTTAACCCACATTTCCCCCGAAAATGAAGACATTTTTCGATGTGTCGGGGCGGGGGACATTTCCCCTTCAGTTAACATGTTATTCGAGCCCTGCACCGTATGCCATTCACTGGGAGGCTAAAAGTAGCACGCCTCCCCCCCCTCACACGCACACAAAGGTACGATAGAGATGTGATGTGCATGTTGTTACATGCAGTGACTATGGGCTTAGTATTAAATAGCAAACTAACTATGTGCTTGCTAGTTTGCTTGCTAGTTAATAGTCATGTTCAAGCGGTATGACCCCCGTAATTTCAGCTATATTTTCCTGCCAATTAGCACGCGAATATGCGCTATATAATCATAGCAGTTGATGCGCCCTAAGACTCTAATAATTAACTAACTCACACCGACACAGGAGTACTCCAATGTAAATCTTCGGTTTGAAATATATCGAAAATTAATATATACAGCCACTTCTCTATTTCGGGAGCCTGAATCTGAACCGGTTGCTTTCAGATGTACAGACATTTTGTGAGTTATTGGTTGATTTTGTCACGATAGTTTGTATGCTCCCCTCGCGAGGAAATCGAATGTTTGAAGGTAAGGTTGAAGATATCAAGGGTACGGAACCGTTTCCTTCCCGCGCTCAGGAATATAGCTAATAACATAGGAATATAGCGCAGGAACATAGCTTATGTAACCCCACGTGGGCAGGGTTTATTTGGAAAGTAATAGCAGAGGCATCGTGAATGGCCAAGGTGTCACGTTGCACCATGTAGGCCATCATATAGTGGATTAGAGACCCAGATCAATCTTCGCGGACGTTGCAGTTTGCTTGTTTCAAAATGTAGTTCCACTTTGCAAGGCGCTTGGGGGGGGGGAAGGTGAAGATGTGCTACTGCTATAAAATGAATGCAGCTATACGGACTGGGGTAGATTCGAAGATCCGCTTTTTAAAAAGTTCGTTCTTCTTAGATGTGTATTCTTTTGGAGGATCTCGTGCTCCTCTTTCCATACCGAATCTGTTTATGCTCTGCTATATATCACCGTTTTGTTTTCAATTTCCAAGTGCTTGTGTTTTGTGATGTCGGGTATTTCGAACTAGGGTAGAGTATAACAACACCCCTCCCTTTTACTTCCTTGCACTCCTGAGAGTATTTGGGTTTTTCGTTTCCCAAAACAAGGTTTTGACCGGGAAGTTGCATAATTTTCTGTTCATCAGCGATCTTTAACCGGTCCCGCCTTCCCAGTCAGATCCTCACACCCCGTTATAAGCCCCCTATAATCTCCAAACTAAAAGTTGCACGAAAACGAAAGTAGCGTCGTCGGAAAGCCCTCGACGAGTAGGACCAGAAACCACTCCGAAAATTTTCCCCTCAAGAAGTGACGTCACTGTGGGGCTCTATGGGATCACGACTGACATGTTTTGGGCTCTGGGGAGCTCATTTTGTGGTAGATTCTAAAAGCAAAATTGTTTGGAATCCGAAAAGGGAGGCGGAATCGATTAGGGTTCAATTCAAAAATAGATATTTCTTTTTTTGTGAAATTTTCAAAGTTTGCAGTTTTTAATTTTCTTGAATTTTCTTTTTTCTGATGGGTAGAGCACACCGTGAAACGTTTTTTGGAAGCAAACTGTTTTGCAAAAACCGTTACTGTAAATGGTTACTTTAAAAGTGTAAGTACCTCGTAAAAAGTGCTTACTTTAGCTAGAATCTTCGATTTTAGCCCCAATGGAGAAATATGCAAAACAAATGTCATCAAAAACGAAGAAATTCAAAAATTCCTCCGTTGCGTTTCGTTACATCCCTAAAGATAAGTAAACGCTGAAGGTTTCCTTCAAATATCTTTATCCGTTAAAGCGTGACGACTGGTTGAGCTTTTTGGACGTGACCTCACTTCACGTGAATCACTCGGCGACCGTACATGACCTGACCTAAACATTTTTACACATGTCATGTCATCCACAATTGATGTGGGAAGAGGCATGCCAAATTTCGGCGCGCTGCCGCGCGCCGTTTCTTCACTATCCGATATAACCATACCGGGGGGATAATGACCCCCCGACCTCAGGCGGGTCTTCATGTGTCTTCTTATGCTTATATATGGAGCGAGAGGTCCTAAAATATGTGTAGTTTTCTGGAATAGCCATCCCTGGGGCGACACCACCTTGCAGATGTATGCGTCAAGCGCATCTCGAAGTGCTTAAAAGAAACCATCACATTCTGGTCGTATACACCTTCTGAACATATTGCAGAGAATAATAGCGTATTTAGCATGGGTGGCGCCATACTGAGGGAAGAGGGCGTCACCGGGTTTCGACTTTAGAGTTGTACACTGCATTGTTTGATTTCTACTAAGAGTTCGTGTCATTAATTTACGGGTTTCGACTGGGTTTCGACTACAGTAAAGGAGTGGATTCGGCGGGGGCTCAGGTGATGCCTTCTCTCCAGGAGGTGGAAATATGTTCCGGAAGCATGTTTAACTAAGTCACGAAATAGAATTGAACAAAGCTCTGAACCAAGATATATGTGCAAGCAGTCCGTAGGACTTACCACAGCTGCGAGCAAAAAATAGTCATTTATAAAGGAAGCCGATACAGGACAATCTGAAACAGGAGAAAATATCAGTTCCTTCCAAACGAAAACCATGTTTATTGCATGCATGCGTCTCTTTATCTTCACTGAGCAGAGCTATTTAAATTCCCTGCTGCTTTTCTCTCTTTCGCCTTTCTTTCCGTCACTTCTGGATCATGCATTTAGCTCATGAGCTCGCTACATGGCTCAATATTTTTTTTCTCAAATACTTTTTCGGGAAATCTTGTCGAAGTATCAAGCAAAGCCTGAAAAGGGGAGGGAATTAGGACATGTCGGCAGTAATGTAGCCAATGAAGAGGGTGGAGAGGGTGACTGCTCTCGCATGGGCATGGGCGACGCTTCTTGTCTGATTGAGAATGCACGGCCGAGCAATTTGGCAATGACGGGACATACTCCGCCACACAGACGTACTGAACCATGCAGTTGGTAGATTGCTGACTGGCGACTTTGTCACGTTACTCGCAGATTGCCTGACTGGCAACTTTGTCACGTTACTCGCAGATTGCCCTGCTGTGCATCGACCATCAGACAATAATGTTCCACCTCCGCTCATGAGATACTGGGACACCAAAAATAGAGGCATAGGGACGACAGGTTGCCTACATACTGCAATGTATTTGAGGATATAGGAACATTGGATCCCTGTGACAGAACGTGACCTGACTTCGGCGACAAAACCTGATTTGTTGGGCGGACTATTTGGGCCTTCTACCTGCCCCTGGAAAAAGCATCCTCCCTTAGGCATGTGCCGACGATGCTGTAGTCAGTGGACGCAGCCAAGTGAGAAGCAGGATTCTATCCCCTCCATGTCGTGCGATTCCTCCTAGTCTCAACTTTCACAGTATGGTATGGACAATGGCATAGCCAGCAAGCCACATATGTGCATTGACCCCTATTAGCCAAGGTATCACATAATACATTAACATGCACCATCGTGACCAGCAAACTAACTCTGTCACGACGTCATGGAAACAGGACAAATGGCAAGCTTCCATTCCCATGACAGTAATTGGATACGGCCTCGGTCATATTAACTCCTCATTATTTTATACGGTGCACCATCCAGTTTGCCTATGATGTAGATAGCCTTGACTCCTTATAAATGTATCAAATGGTACATAGGCGATAGAGATAGGAACATGGAAATTGGGAAAATGTTGTACATTTCGTTTTCCGCTGAAATCTTGAAAGCTCATAGCCTAGCGTGGTCGCTGCCGATATGAATGTATGAATAACGGTACAAAATAAGATTGCTGTGTCAATGGGTTAGTCAGGCTCGCAAACTGTAGAAAATATTGAGTGAGTTATGTCCGTACCATTCGGTGTTCCACGCATTTGTGTACAATCCGTACATTTAACTTGGCTCCCCACCCTGTCTATATCTTCCTGGAACCGCCACTGATCATCATTGCACTGTAGCTTCATTTTATCGGTTGCATTGCTTATAGATAAAACAAATGGGACAACTTGGCACGAACGTCGCCGAAAGCAACCCAAAATGATACCGAAAAGATTCCAAAACTTGTCCCGGCATCCACAATTGGCCATGGAAAAGCTATAATTGTTCAATGAATTGTTATCTGACCCCAGTTACAGCATGGCATACCTTTACTTCCATACTTATTGCTCCAGCACCCACACACTTTTTACTCCCTGGACATGTCATTATTTCCTGAAGCATTTTCTGAAATGACAGGACTCATCTCCGTCGAGGTCAATCCATAGGTCAATCCATAGGTCAATGTCGAGGGTGCATTCAGTCCCCCGGGCGTCGATGTAATTTCCAAACACTGATCGTGACACAAGCGCCATTTCGCGCACCATTATCGATGATATGCAAACTGAACACTTTGTATAGCACCTTGATGCATGTCAAGGTTGCCCGGTCAGGTCAAGATGGAGTACCAGGAAATGCGTGATGAGATGTTGAAGCTGACGATTTTGGTAGCATATTGTACTTGCAACATATGCACGTTGGCAGTAAGGAACACCAACGTCTCGACAAATGCTCTTTTTGAGATTCATGACAGAAAATCCACAAGGTGTTTATCACATTTTGTTTCCTTTACGTTGTGTTAAAAAATAAAACAAATCATTCCGTCATTCATACTAGTCGAATTCCGTGACAATACACACTATGAACGAAATCGGCGTACAAGCTACCCATGTAAACGGCGATTTAGCTATTTTACATGGTAATAGTATGTAGTGTACCGTCCATAGCGCCTGCGATATCTGTACTCTCCATACGTTTCAGGCCATATCTTAGTGACCGGACCTCACATTGACTTGAAATGTGAAACACAATTAGAGGACATATTCTTTATATTTTACATGCTTCGGTATACAAAAAAGTTAATTAGGCACAAAACTAAGCATACAAATTCGAGGTTCAATCTCTGCTTGACCTAGTAATCAGACCTGTGGTTACTTTTTCTATTTTACATTTTTATTGACTCATGTGCTCATACACTCGTCTTTAACTTTCACCATATCATCTACCATTTCTTCCATGAGGAATGTTTCAATGAAAGTGTAGAACTGCATTGAAACTGCATTTCGTGACCTGAATTATCCTGCCCTAGCGGAGTCACCATAAGTGATGGGTCCTCATTTCTTACTGAATTTGCGCTTATTAATTGCCGCAGAGTATGCCCAATTCCAACACGACATATTGAACAGCACAGGCTGTATCGTAGACAAACCTCAGGGGGGATGGGGTCATATTGAACCCGTACTGTGATTAGTGCACTCATGGGCCCATTAGCCCTTGCATTAAGTTGCATATGCTGCTTCTTCTCTAGCTTTTATTTGGGTTATTTTGCATAAAATTTGCTTGTTAACACAACGATAGTCTCATATATTATTATCTGTAACACCCACACACCATCAAGGTTAATGAGGAATACAAATTGTGTTGCTTATTGGCCATGCAACCGGCGTCCAATTGATTTACATGAAATCGATAATCACACCGACTGGATCAATGCACCCGGTTTGTTGCATTACGCCTTGATAAACATGACATACTCACGCGTACCAACAGCGTCATATCATTGCAGTGTTGACCATTGCATTCCACTTCCAGCAGCCACTAATAAACACTTGCATAGCTGTTCATGATGGAACACTACTGACATACCGAAGCGGGTCAATGAAGCGGGTCAATGAAGCGGGTCAATGAAGCGGGTCAATGAAGCGGGTCAATGAAGCGGGTCAATGAAGCGGGTCAATGAAGCGGGTCAATGAAGCGGGTCAATGAAGCGGGTCAATGAAGCGGGTCAATGAAGCGGGTCAATGAAGCGGGTCAATGAAGCGGGTCAATGAAGCGGGTCAATGAAGCGGGTAATGAGCGGGTCAATGAAGCGGGTCAATGAAGCGGGTCAATGAAGCGGGTCAATGAAGCGGGTCAATGAAGCGGGTCAATGAAGCGGGTCAATGAAGCGGGTCAATGCTACAGCAGCCGTTGCTCGACTCGGGCGACTGTCACATGGGCAGGAGGTGATGTGCTGCAGAGGCAGCAGCTCTGCCGGCTGGCAGATGGACAAGCGGGCGATCTCACCGGACTTCTGTTCAGCTCGTGCCAGGTCTCCGGAACTTCGACGCAGCCCATCGGGTTTTCTGAGAACTTAGATAGTGCATCCAGCTCGTTTCAAGCATCTGAAATGATACCTACGAGTCTATGAGACCCTAGAAAGTGTATCATATTTCAAGTTTACCAAACTGGATCTTTGACGCCTTGGTGGTCTATCCTGTTCCAGCCGTATCAGATCTCAGTGTGGCTGAACGTCCCACTCAGCGAAACTGGTTCTGGGCGTGTCATTGGTTGCACCGCAGCCCAGCCCGTCCTGAGCTGGCTACACTACATTTCAGCCCAGCCCGTCCTGAGCTGGCTACATTACATTTCAGCCCAGCCCCGTCCTGAGCTGGCTACACTACATTTCAGCCCAGCCCGTCCTGAGCTGGCTATACTACATTTCAGCCCAGCCCGTCCGAGCTGGTCTCTGGCTGGCTACACTACATTTCAGCCAGCCTTTCCTAGAGCTGGCTACACTACATTTCAGCCCAGCCCGTCCTGAGCTGGCTACACTACATTTCAGCCCAGCCCGTCCTGAGCTGGCTACACTACATTTCAGCCCAGCCCGTCCTGAGCTGGCTACACTACATTTCAGCCCAGCCCGTCCTGAGCTGGCTACACTACATTTCAGACCTTTCTACCGTACAAATCACGCCTGGATCCGGTCAAGGATCCGGTCAAGGATCCGGTCTGGGATCCGGTCAAGGATCCGGTCAAGGATCCGGTCAAGGATCCGGTCAAGGATCCGGTCAAGGATCCGGTCAAGGATCAATACCTAACGTTGTAATTCACTAAGAACATATCGCATTTCACATATCTTGGTTGCACACGCTCTGAGTATTGTGATAACATATTTGTATTCATGCTATTGTGTGGCAATCTTGATATAATCAGCAACAGTGTTATGCTTTTTTGGTTAATTGGTTGGATATTAACACTTAAAATAACCCATTATGACGTCATATGTCTAGTGATCTGACTTCTTAAATAAACCTCGTGGGACTTCGTACTTTTCGATTACAGTTGAATTAGTTTCTCCATGTCTAATATCTAGCATTTATGCGACCTAAATGCTACGAATATCATGTTTCGCATTTCGTAATTTAGTTCGTGCCTGCTATGTTTCTGATGCCTTTCGTGCCCGGACAAAAGTTAAAAGGGTATGTAATGTAAAACTGAAAGAGACACAGATCTCAATTAGGTGAAACGTAGCAGAAAATATATGAAATATAACATGTACGTTGAACGATGTTAGAAAATAAAAAAGCGTATTGAGAAAGATGAAATGAAGTAAAATGTCAAATTGCCGAAGAAATACGTACCTACCATATGTTCACTAATGGAATATATATATATATATATATATATATATATATATATATATATATATATATATATATATATATATATATATATATATATATATATATATATGTATATAGAGGTAGGATCAGGGATGTGGATGAGGGTAGGAGGGACCGGTGTCCCCGCACCTTCAAGCTGTAGGGTGCGCCCCCCCCCCCTCCCCAAATTTAAAGGAACGGAATAATTTGGCCCGGCATGAAATGGCCTAAGCGAATAGAATGAGCCGTGTATGGCCAACAACGGTCTAATCAGAAAAAAGTAGAATTGTGGTTACTTGCTGATGATAGAAAGCAGTGCCCCAACCTGATGATAGAAAGCAGTACCACAACCTGAACGAGGATAATCCGAACTGATATAGTTTGCATCCGAACCAGCATTTGCAGATCAGTTTCCCGGTGCCTTCCTTGGTTCCGTTGGCATTTCCCGGTCTAGTTCCATTATGCCATCCCCAACACCTGTAGGTACTATTGCATCACTAAAAATTTTATTTGCTGCTCCAAATGGTGTCCTTGGTACAGTTTCCGTTCCTGGTTCTCTTCGGCTCGGATAGTCATTCCATACTATCCAAGCCCGTAGCATTTACTAATTGCTGTTTTTCTAGCACCGATCACTAATATGCTTTTCCGAGTCTATGTCACGATTCTGTTTTCCAATTGCATATCCGGGTCTCATTCCTCGATTCCGCTTCCTGGTCTCTTTCACCAATTTCCTTCCCTGGTCCTGGTCTTCACGCCCTATGCTGCTTCTGTGCCCAGTTTCATGGGCTGGGTTGTACCGCGATCCTTCTCTCTTGTGTCGGTTCTCATCTGTGCATTGTGCAATGATTTCAAATCACGCTCCAATTTCCCCATCGCTGCTGCACTGGGAAACGGGGGCCTATAGCTAGCTCGGCTCTGTGGTCGTGTTCTATTGTTTCGTTTTACTTCGAACTACTCAGTACCGTTCCCATACTCCCTTCACAGGTCCCGTTCCATGGTCCCGTTCTCCGGTCCCATTCTCCGATCTCGTTCCTCAGTTCCGTTCTCGAACCCAATGACCGGTCCGGTTCCCTGGTGCCGTTCCTCCGTCAGATTTCCTGGTCTCACTCCCCGATATCGTCTCCTCGTTTCCTTTCCCGGTCCCGCTCCCTTTCCTTTCCCCATTCCGCTTTGACCCCCTCGGCTTTTATCATTTCGACTTTCAGTCACTTTGACTTTTCCCATTATACTTTTATCGCTTCGACTTTTATCTCTTCGACTTTTTGTCCGTTGGTCTTGTATTGCTTCGATTTTTGCGCTTTCGACTTTTAATCCGTTTTACATTTTTCTAGTTGACTTTGATCCCTTCGAATTTTGTCTCTTCGACTTTTTATCCATTGGACTTATATTGCTTCGATGTTTTACGCTTTCGCCTTTTAGTCCGTTTGACATTTTTATATTTCACTTTGATCCCCTCCACCTTTCTCTCTTGGACTTTTTGTGCTTTTCACTTTGTATTCGTTCGACTTTTGTCAGTTCGATCGCATGCTTTCGTCGACTTATAGTCCGTCAGATTGTTTCCCATTTTACTTTCATCCGTTTTACTGTCCTCCTTTCTACTTTTTGTCCGTTTCACATTTTGTCCGTTCGACTGCTATTGCTTCTACTTTTAAGACTTCGACTTTTAGTCCGTTTTACTTTTTCCATTTTACTTCTATCCTTTCGGCTTTTCTACCCTCGACTGTTTGTGCTTTCGACCTTTTCATTGTTCTAGTTTTATCCCTTTGTTTTCTATCCATTGACTTTCATCCCTTTCGAGTATTTTCCGTGCATTCACATACCGTACATCTTTGGACTTTTTGCCCTGGGTTCGATGTCATTTGAGGTCATGAGAGATTTTGACGTCTTTGCCTGATACCTTCCATGCCACGGTAAGTTAGTTCTGGGCCAGGGATCCTAATAATGATTACAATTATTCTTATTGTTTACGTGAAATGAACAAACATTAAATTGGCTGAATAGTTCGCGGCCCAGTCATCCACCAGGCGGATGACTGGGCCGAGATGAGCCCTGGCTAATGCTGAAGTCATTTACAGTAGCCGACAATGTGTGGAAATAATTTTCCCAGTGCGCCCCTAAAAGGGATGCATTGTTTTCATGTTAGAGATGTTGCGAAACTCGTTCACGTGCTGAATGGTCTTTCATCCTCTAATCTTGATTGGCCTCTACCAGCACAGCAAGCAAGTCGTAGAAAGGCAAGCATCCAGTTGTGTTCCTGAGTTTCACGTACCCATAGATCGGCTGGTAAGAAGTTTTAGCCTTCTGAAACAGGTCAGGTCTATTAGCACCTAGGGTGGGGCTGCTCAATTGGATAGAGAGGTTCTTCATGTTTGCCTTTTTAAAACATGAGATCCATTGGGAGTACACTAGACCAAGCTGGGTGTACACTTCCCGAACAATTTTGGTAAAGTTACATCAGCCTTGGTTGGATCTCTGGCTGGCACAAATGATAACAACATTTGTGTTTGTATTTGCAATTGTGGTAAATCAATTCCATCAAATGGATTAATGTGTGGCTTTAGATTACAGTCGAAAATATATCACTCCCCAAAACAATTTTCACAGAGGAACGCAGGAAAAAGTTCAGTATAAAACAGCAGCTAAAAGCAGTACAAAACATGACATGAAACACCGGACTCGTGCCGTCAGTGAAGGAAGCATTGCGGTCGATATGTGGGTGGTAACCTAAGCATTGTAGCATATAACCAGCATTATGTCCAGGTAGACCAAGGAGGAGGTCCACATGTAGAAAGTGGATCTGTGAGGGGTTATTGCGGATAGTTGTAGCCATGTAATGCTTGAACGTGTGACTGTGGTTGCTTTGTCACAAAGTCGTCCAAACCTAATTGGCATTAGGTGCCCAGTTGTGCGTTATGCGTTTCCGCATGCATTAATGAAGTGGGATGGAGCTGAGGATAGGATTTCTTGTTCTTCGGATTTTACGTTCAGCCTTTTTATTTTGAGCAGCGGAGCATTTTGTGAGCAACAGCAGCATTTTGCATATCGGTAAAGCCTGATTGACTAGTCTCACTTGTTTATGGTAAATATTCCACATTCCAGAGCAGATTGGCTCGGAAGATGCATGTTATAAATAGTTATCTGACTAAAATTGCGAAGTGTATGATATGTTATGACTGCTACAAGAACCATAATGCTCATATGCGACGCTGAATTGAACTGTTAATTTGGACTAAGAGCAAACACAAATTAAGCTAAAACTTTTGCCCTATTTTTTTGCCACACAGCTGAAAATATAACTTGGCTTGAGCCAGTTTATGCTGGCTTCAGCTGGATATAAATGAGCCTTAACCGCCGAATTGGCCGGAACTAGTGCAAGACCATGCTCATTTTGCACTTTATTTGTTTTACATTAATGGCATGCGTCAATTGCCGTTAACCACTCATGCATCGTGCTTGAGAGTGAGTCGCATGTATTACGAATAGTCTCGCCACACGCTCTATGTGACTAGTATTGTAATTGCACTGAGCCGATTTGATTCGAACGGCGCATCGCAGCCGCCACAGATGCTCCGTTCTCATCGAACGTTTGGAGGATAATTTCTTCATCTTGCCTGGGATAATCATATGGCATTTGCTTGCCGAGTAAAAACTGGATAGAGCCGTAGAGCGGTGCTGCGCGGCGGCAGCGCTGCGTACCGGCCCGAGCTCTGCCCAGGGACGGCCCACGTCGGAGTCGGCGGTGCGCGCTCATTGGCCGCCGCCAGGTCACGTGGTATTGAGTAATGTCGGCCCCGATGAGCGAGTGACTAAAATGTTTCTTGATCAAAACTTCAGTGTGCTCATGTAGTCGCGTGAAGTGATAGTAGGCCTTTTCTAATTGTTTATTGTTTGTCGGTGCCGTTCGGTTGGATTGTGTGTGGGCTGGTGACATGGGCAGCTGACGTGTGGCGACTATGGACACGATCACTGGGACGCTCAATATTTGGTAAGTCACGTTCATTGTGCCCCGGACCGCGCCATTTGTTTTCACAACACGAAAAGCAGGATACATAAAACGCTCTTGCATTCTGAAATCCCTGGGAGCTCTGGCTTGTTGTCTTTACTTCATCCAGTTATCTACATTCACTACAATGCTTGCAATTTACACATACAATTATTGTTCTCTTTGTTCGACGGATCCCGAGATGTTTCCTAGGTCAGTGTTTCATCTCCCCGTATTATGTTGCTGACGTTGAGCGCGCATGTTTTTCAATACTGGAACGTTCAATTTGGTTTCAATATGTGGTGGCCATCGATTGCGGTTGTTTACACCTTGCTCTTTCCACCAGTGTGTGCCTATCAGTAAACGCGATGGTGATGTGCAAGCAAAGCATAATAATGCGTGATTTCTTCTATTTAAAGAATGGATCCAGACGTACTGTACAAAGTTGTATTAAAGTATGTGTTTCCATGCACCAATTCTAAAGTGCTGGAGATTAATTTGATGTACCTTGACATCCGTCGATCAAAATTTTCTTTATTCTACATAGAATTGTTCCCATACATTAATTTTGTAGGTGTCGATTTGCTGCAACAACATATTTTGTGCACCAGCCGAACTACAAATACCGCTTATATCTCGTTGGCAAAAGGATCCGAAACCCTCATAGCTATTGCATTGTCCTAGCACGCTCCTTTGATTGATTCCCCCCACACATACACTGACAACATTATCGCCACCCAGGACAGTTTGTCCCCACAGACAGGACACTCAGTGGCTGTAGTGCGTACCTGGCGTGTCGGTAGGCGGGCGGTGTGGATGTGTACGGCGGGGGCGGCCGGCCGCCGGTCGGCCGGCGCCCACCCGGCCGCAACGGCCGACACAGTGTCGCCGCGATGGATGGGACAGTTATTGCCCGGCTGCCGACGCTGATCCCGACCAGCTCACAGCGTGCCGTCGTCAGCGATAGCTCGTACAGAGCCGGCGCTCATAACCGTCATCGGCCGTGTTGTGATGCGCCAATTGGCCGTGCTGGTGGGCTGAGACGTGGGCCGTCGGGCGGGCCGGTCGGCAAGGTGGGCCAAACAAACGTCATTGCTGCCGTCGTGCTGGTGGGCTGAGACGTGGGCCGTCGGGCCGGCCGGTCGGCAAGGTGGGCCAAACAAACGTCATTGCTGCCGTCGTGCTGGTGGGCTGAGACGTGGGCCGTCGGGCCGGCCGGTCGGCAAGGTGGGCCAAACAAACGCTATCACTGCTCGGCAGTAGGTGTGGGCTCCCATAATTGTTCAAGGCTGTAAGTAGTAGAAGGTTTTGGTTTTCAGTCCTTCATGAGTGGTCAGGGGTCTCAGGGAAGATGATTTCAGGGGACTAAGGTGATGGAGGTCCTCTGCTGACACGGTTAGGTGCCCTGGCGGCCCTACACCGTCACTGTCGGCTAAGTGGTACTGCCCGATAAGGCCCCAGAGACAGACATTGTGACTTCGGTGTGATCCAGAGTAGTCCTGCGACAATGACGACCTCTCAGACATCTGTTGGGACACTTGCGACGAAAAGTAATCGATAATGATTGGGCATTGGTGCCCAGCTTTCCCAGCACGCACAAACAAATATTCTGGCGTTGCCTGTAGATTGAATTTCGTTAGCACTGGCATAGGAACGAGTGGAGGGGGTATACAGGCAGCCGCCAGACCTCGAAGGTCCTTTAAAGCCCTGTGGCGTTCCTCGGAAAGAAACGACTCATGATTGTAGTTATCCTCCGATCTTCCTAGCTCTGCGCTACTTCCTGTTTGTTGAGTTGAAGGAATCGGATTGCATTTCGATTGTGTGCGATGCTTAGACGCAATATTGTAACTTCGCCGTGTTGGTCTGGCCTGAGTAAATATAATGTCATGTCCGTTGTGCTGGCCGTGTGATTCACCGAAGGATTCCAGCGGCGCCAAACTCGGCTGTATCTGGTCTCCGTAGTTTTTTCCCCTCTGATAGTCGGGGCGACGGTGAAATATTGCCGGGGGAATTGACGCGATCTTCGCCGCTCCGCAGATCGTCAGTAAACATCACTTCCAATCTTTTTTTAACCGAGGAATTTCATGCATCCTATGTAGAAGTTTTAATCTTTGAGACGTCGCGAATAAGCGTCGAACTATCTGGGTTTGTGGGTTCGAACCATTCCGTGTTAGATTGGCATAGCCAAGACTCCGTTCCGGCGTGAATGGTGGAAGGCATCAGTGGTTGATCATAAAATTGATCGGAGATGTTTTGATCTGTGATCGTTGTCGAGCCTCGAAGTTACTACCCGTAACATCCCAACTCACATGCCAATTTAAGGGTGCTTATTAAGAATTAAGGGTACCACAGCACCCCAAAATAGCACAAGTAACTACAACTGGTGGAAAGTATTCTGGTGCATTAACGTTTGTGCGGTACCGTGCAGTAGATACAAAAATAACGATGTAACCGACAGCACGACCAGTGGGCAGACTCCAATATAAAATACAGTCGTTTTATGCACGTTATGCCCTCCTTTATGCATTATTCCGAAGTATCATGAAAATATTCACACCATTTGAGCGTGCCTTGCACACTTTGCAGTAGTTCTACTCGCGTGTGGTTCTACTCCGGTTGTAAGTTCAATCATGTGTCCGTGAAATACCAGCGAAGGTCTCCGTTTAATAGATGGTGCCAGTCCTCGAATAAAATAGATACATCTCAGTAGCTCGCACCTTAATTGCCCTTTTTACTTCTTCTTGTCTCATATCCGTCAATCCTATGCAAATTTGCAGCTAATCCGGACTGAGCTTTGAGCGGGCGCTGGAACACAATATCAGCGGTCGGCAGCCATAACTTAGTGCGGCGGCCGGCGATCGCCGCTCGTGCTGGTGGTGCGGCCGCTCGCCCAGCTGCACTCTCGCCGGCATCTCGCGGCCATCGGGCCAGTGCAGAGTCCAGGTAGAGTGCCGGCCGGCCGGCCATGGGCGGCGCAGATTGCGGCGGCGCCGGTCGGTTGTTAGCTGCGGCACGCCGCCGCCTACAAAGGGGCGCTGCCGGCCTGCCGGCTGTCTATGAAATATGGCCGCCGGCCGGCCGCAGAGTCGGCGGCCGGCGCGCCACACGTCCAGCTACGTGCAATTGTGCAGCCGGCGCGGCGGCAGCTCGTGCATGGCGGCGCGGCGGCCGGCCGGCGCCGACAGCAGGCCACTGCAGCGGCCGGCGCCGACAGCAGGCCACTGCAGCGGCCGGCGCCGACAGCAGGCCACTGCAGCCGGCGCGGCGGCAGCTCGTGCATGGCTGCGCGGCGGCGGCCGGCGCCGACAGCAGGCCACTGCAGCGCGTCCGATTAAGGTGATCGGCGTGAACGTGACACGTCGTCCGTCCGAGTGGCCGCGTGTCGGTGGTGACCGCCCCGCCCGGTCCGTCCGAGAGCTGCAGCCCGCCGGCTGGCCAGGACCGTGTCGGTGGTGACCGCCCCGCCCGGTCCGTCCGAGAGCTGCAGCCCGCCGGCTGGCCAGGACCGTGTCGGTGGTGACCGCCCCGCCCGGTCCGTCCGAGAGCTGCAGCCCGCCGGCTGGCCAGGACCGTGTCGGTGGTGACCGCCCCGCCCGGTCCGTCCGAGAGCTGCAGCCCGCCGGCTGGCCCGCACCGCCTCGCGCCGGCTAGTCTGCACGAACTGTGTCTACGGTTATCCAGCTATGAATGATTGCATGTGGTGTGGCAGTGCAAATGCCATAAATTGGTCGTTACTGGACCACAGAGGCAGCCTCCAAATTAGCTATGTGATTTTGGGCTTGTAGAATTGTGCTACGTTAATCAACGAGAGGGTTTGCCTGGATGTTTCTCGACACGCACTCAGGTAGGCGCCTGCCATTATTGTCTTAAGAACTGTTGTGCTGCACCGTGCTAGGCACACACCAAACACAATTGTCATCCGTCCATGGCAATATGAACCCGGCCGTGGTGCCGCCATCAAGCCGCTATGCTGCCCTGCACGTACACCGGCGGTTGGCTGAGTTATGGCCATTCGGGGCCGATCTGCCGCCGTGAGACACAGGCGGACTTGGTCGCGCGCACGCCGCGCTACACCGGTATCAGCACCGCTGTACCGGGTGCACGCCGCGCTACACCGGTATCAGCACCGCTGTACCGGGTGCACGCCGCGATACTCCGGTATCAGCACCGCTGTACCGGGTGCACGCCGCGATACTCCGGTATCAGCACCGCTGATACCGGTGTACGCCGCGCTACACCGGTATCAGCGCCGCTGTACCGGGTGTACGCCGCGCTACACCGGTATCAGCGCCGCTGTACCGGGTGTACGCCGCGCTACACCGGTATCAGCGCCGCTGTACCGGGTGTACGCCGCGCTACACCGGTATCAGCGCCGCTGTACCGGGTGTACGCCGCGCTACACCGGTATGAGCACCGCTGTACCGGGTGTACGCCGCGCTACTCCGGTATCAGCGCCGCTGTACCGGGTGTACGGGGCAGGCGCGGCGGCCGTCAGCCGGCAAAGGGTGGCGTCCAGCGGCCGTGGAGCGGCACCCAGCGGCGCTCGGCCGCTGGGTGGGCCCGACCATAAAAACCCAACCGGACGGAATGTCCACTATCAGATGGGCCCGCTCGGTTCGGCCGACCGGCGCGTTGAGGCCGGCCGGCCGCCTCCCGCACCAGACGGGACCGGACCCAGTCAGCTCTGTTTATACCACCAATTACGTCACCCCTTGTTTAGAACTATTTCAGGCCGCCTGGATCAGTCCATAAAACCGGCGAGCGGATTAGTGCTCACTTGATTCTACACAGTCCGGAAGATGCCAAGGAGACCGCCGGGAATATGAGCGGACGTGCACATATAATACTAGGTTATTGTAGACAAGGATTACCTAAAGCAATTCTCATTCGCAATGACATTGATGATGCATTACTGACTGTCAATATATGGGGCGTTTTTCACCGCACGCTAAACATGCATATCTTGTCATTAAGCCATGCTTCATGGTATATGACCATGCGATATACAAGCGAACTGCTGACCGTCACCCATCTGGCTTCCTCACAAGAAAGGGGCGTCATAAATGTGTCGGGCGTTTTTGCCAGCCCCATGTCCGTGGATTGATGGGAAGCTTTTAACGGAGGCAGGCAGGGTGGATTGATACCGGTGTTATTCCATTATGAAAGGCATTAATAATGATCACTTGCAGTGTTCGGCAAGTCATCCCGAAATGAAGAAGAATGCGCTCTAGCTTCTGGGGAGGTGCATGCAGTTAGAGGCCCAGTTTGCACCCTGTTTAGTAAATTGGCAATTGAGAGTGAAGATGGAAGAGAGGTGAAGATGTCTGCAACCGCAGTTTTGCTGATTGATGACATTCTTCTGATGGTTATCTCAGAATAATTATTCAGTATCCGGGTGTTCGCATGCGTAAGAACTATGCAGTGCCGCATATTACAGTGAACATTCCTTAAGTCGGGTCATGCAATACATTCAAGAAATGTTCAAGTTAAATAGATTCAAGTTAAATTCAATAGTCAAGTTAAATTCAGTTGAGGTTTTGTTATGCAGACCAAGTATTTACCGGAACATTCTGAGGGAGTATCGAGTTGCCAGATGCATAACGATGTGTATCGGTTCCTTGGATGACCGATATTTCCGTGTTTTTGGTAAGGCTCCTCTGTTCTTCACTCGTACGACGTCGTTGGTATGAGCGATTTGCTCGGAGCAAATTTCCTCAATGATCATGTGATAATAGACGGCACCAAAGTATAAGGAAGGAACCAAGGCTGGCACGCCATAACGATATTTATAAGCACACTGCGTAAATATTTGCACCACTTTCAATTATCCTTCACACGTTCTAAAGCCTTGGAGTTAAATGTGAATAATGGGTATGGTGTTTTCCAGCATGCTGCTTTGATTACTCGGTTTGGGATTCCGTCTGTGACCTCATTTCCCAAGATATTCCATATGCTCCAGGGCGTTGCATGCAATACGTTCACTTGAAAATCATCTTGGCTCTGTTTTCATTAGGTCGTATGCTTCTGTTGGCCGCCGATGGGTTACTTCTACGCATCTTCTATTGGGGGTGTCAGAACAGAACGGGTGTACATAAAAACAATGTTTAATGGGCCGGATCGAATGCCACAATATCTATGCACATTTATTATGCATACCATGGCTTAGTCGTATTACGATGAACAGCCCTATGTAGGATACAGGCCTGACATTGAAGGAAAGTTGGCTGCATATTTTGAGACGTTTTGCGCAAGGCTGGATATCTCATCAAATCAGGGAAGGGGTGGGTCCGAAAATTTTCAGTTAAAATGGGGAAAACTTCTAATTAACAGCAGGGTAATAAACCAAAAGGAGTTCGGATACCCGGGATCTCCAGCCATGACCTTACGCATTGTGTACCTCTACTATGCAGTTTATTTATTGACTTCTTGAAGTACAGAATGAGATGCATGTTATATTGGCTACAGAAAAGCGTAAGAAAAAACCCGGATGGCTATACTTCCCTTCACCTGTCGTCTCCACCAAAGTTTCAGTATTTGTACCGGCTGACGTGCTGTCCATGAGATATATATATTGTTGTGGGAGGCACATGACCTGACAACGCTTCTCAGTAGAAGCCAGTAATGCTAGTAGTAGATTTGTAGATATTGTAGTAATGGTGTCTATGTTATGGGGATGGTGCATATATCGTCACGAACTCCACGTCCTCGTGGAGAGCCCATCCATTATGTCCCAAATAGTGGAACCACTCATGGAAGCCAAGGGAAGCCAAGGATGCCAAGGGAAGCCAATGGAAGCCAAGGGCCAAACATATCGGCACCTATATGTCATCCTTCATTTCACATCACTATCACCACCGTGACGAATAACCAACAAGAAACGCCATTGTTTCTGATGCACAATGACGGTGTCGCCAGACCTAGGTGACCCGTGGTCTGGATGTGATGTAGACGCCATTGTTTCTGATGCACAATGACGGTGTCGCCAGACCTAGGTGACCCGTGGTCTGGATGTGATGTAGACGCCATTGTTTCTGATGCACAATGACGGTGTCGCCAGACCTAGATGACCCGTGATCTGGATGTGATGTAGACGCCATTGTTTCTGATGCACAATGACGGTGTCGCCAGACCTAGGTGACCCGTGGTCTGGATGTGATGTAGACGCCATTGTTTCTGATGCACAATGACGGTGTCGCCAGACCTAGATGACCCGTGATCTGGATGTGATGTAGACGCCATTGTTTCTGATGCACAATGACGGTGTCACCAGACCTAGGTGACCCGTGATCTGGATGTGATGTAGACGCCATTGTTTCTGATGCACAATGACGGTGTCGCCAGACCTAGGTGACCCGTGGTCTGGATGTGATGTAGACGCCATTGTTTCTGATGCACAATGACGGTGTCACCAGACCTAGGTGACCCGTGATCTGGATGTGATGTAGACGCCATTGTTTCTGATGCACAATGACGGTGTCGCCAGACCTAGATGACCCGTGATCTGGATGTGATGTAGACGCCATTGTTTCTGATGCACAATGACGGTGTCACCAGACCTAGGTGACCCGTGATCTGGATGTGATGTAGATGTGACAATATCCAAATCATGCTAGTTCATCATGCCATCAATTTGATAAGCTTTTCCCCACGGAGCGTATGAGATGGGAAGCAAACTTCGGAAGTGACTGGTGATAGATGGGAAGATCAGCCACTTATAAGAGTTCATATCATTTTCCGACTGCGACCAGGTAACATGTCGAAAAGGTCGCAATGGCTTGTCGGAAAAATGGTTTGTTGGCCGGACCGTGTAGCGTGGCTGTATGCGATATTACCCTGTCTCTGCACTATGTCGTTAAGTACATGAATCACTTGTGACACGAGAGCAGCTTTAGTTCTAAAGCTGCTCTCGTGTCACAAGTAGCTTTCTAAAGCTAAAGTTTGTTTCCGTGGTAAAAAGTGGTGCAGTTTCATTGGTAGCCCTGGCTTCATGCAATACCATATCTATTTTCATGCTATTATTCCATCGTGCATTAACAAAGTTGATAATGCACACTATGTATTATCAAATTGGCTAATTGCTGGCGAAAAGCATGTCGCTTCTTGATAATGACTGCATTGGTCATGTGATAATAGCTTGGATGCAATTTTGTTAGGTTCGTGGAGTATTATTTCCTCTTTTTCTAAGCTCAATCAGAAATGATAGTGATGCATGCATTAACATAGATATGCAGGGGAATGGGGCATGGGAAGCTGACCTCTCTAGCGATGCATGCATTAACATACACAGGCCGGGGGACGTGGGCACGTAAAACTGACCTCTTTATCGTCCCACGTATTAATTCGAAATTTGTTAAGATGTTAGGATTGGGAAAAGGAATTGAGAACAGTATCCATGAGTAGAAGCGTTCGCTATAAATTCCCTGAAATAAACCCCGATGTGTAGTTTCGATGCCTTTATAATGATCTCAACATAAATATATGTTGGCACCATTTGTTCAATGGTATCACACGCGAGCATACAGTGAACCGAAACGCAGTCCGGGCAGTTTTTTAAAGTTCACATCGAAACACATAGCTGTTGAACATAATTATTAAATACACATATTCATAGCTTGTATTCAACACTTTCAACACCTTTCTTTATTGCAACTGATGCATAACATGCCACTTCCTTTTCAAGTACAGTTATCGATATCCACCGAAGTTGCCATCAAAATTGTATTGCAACCGAACTTCAGGCACAAGGCGGGGAAAAAAAGAAATTTTAGAAACTGCAGCTGACTTGCATGCGTCGCTTGGAAAAGAGTGTCCAAAATATACATGTGGATCACGTAGTACATCTGAAATCCACTAGTACATCTAAAACGTAAGAGCGGTTCACGCCACCCTTTCTTTGACGATTGCAGAACATCACTTTGTACGCAAATGAAGAAAAACTAAACAAGTAATGACATTTAGACTCTACGGCGTGCAATTATGAAAATCGCAGTGTTATTTAGAGCTGTCCGTTCAATTGTTGAGCATTGCATGCTCACAAATTGAAAAATTAGCTCTTTATTCACCCTTAATATACTGACGAGATGAGCAAACACCTTGCAGACTGCGGTATGCATAGTTTCAGCAGCAGACCAAGAAGAGCAGCAGGAACCAAGGCAGCCGCCACTAGAGTATAACTAGAGCGGATTGAAGCTTTCAAATACGTTCCAATCCGTACCCGTAGAAGCCGATATAATCTGTACTCATGCCAGTACCAAATAGAGATTTCCATCCTTTATCCAATCCGTTTCGAGAATAGGAATACAGTTGAAGCATGATTGGTTCAAGTAATAGGTAGTATCTAATGAACCAAGAATATAAACGTTTTATCTAACAAGATACGGCAACGTGTAAACTAACACTTTGTGCAAAAATGGCTGCAGTTTTCAGTAGCAGCATCATATTTTACAGAAACATAAAATTGCGCTTTCGATCACATGTGTAGTCCTAACATATGTTAGTTTATGGGCAGTGAACAAAGCAAACAAAAAAACGAGATTACTATCAACATAATGAATTAATAATTATTATTGTCAGCTTCGCACAACATGACAACAACGTGCCTCACTGCATGCACTTCAAACTCGAACAAATGTTGCTCACCTGGAATAACATAGATCCTTACTTAGGTAGGCTGGGTAGGTGTGCACTTACCTGGGCTTCATTTCGGTTCATTGCTCCTCAATTGTGCAAATCATGCAGGAACCATCTAGTCACCTACCTTGGTAGTAAAACATCTCATTGAAGGGTATGTTGCGTACGTGCGCATGCATACTAACACCAACCCACGGTAATGCAAACAATTTTCTAAAGTAACACCTCCCTATAACACCACTATGATAACAATTTACCCTGAATCTTTCTCCCTGTCAAGTTCATACTTAGTTCCAGCTTAATTTCAACAGATACCTAGTCAGAGACAATTTTTCAAAGGAGCTTCACGGCATTCCTTGCTGCTGGCCTCTAACTTTGTAATTGCATCCGACTGCGTCGAATTTGACTTCGATTCACCCGTGAAATATGGCAGCAAAGTTTCCTGACTGTATGCTTTTGAGATCGATAAATCAGCATAGAGCACATTAACAGTAGGATATATAGTGATAGGACGTCGAAAAATGGCCCATTCAAGATCATAGATGGGTAGATAAGATAGTGGGGCAGTTCGTTCTTAAGGTCATTGCGTATTAAAAATGTAATCATTATTTCATTATCGGACATTGCTGTGCACTTGTTTTTGGAGCAGTGCTGTCAAATCTTTTTGCGATATGAGATTTCGATTGCGTACGATATTTCGATGCAGTATTGTAGTGGTTTCTCATGCAAAAAAAATTTCAGAAAACAAATTCCCTTAGTCATTAAAGGTGAATCAAGTTACTCGGAAAACTCATAGAACCCTCGCACTTCCTCCATGGTGATGAAGGTTTGAGCGTCATGGTGAAGCCTTCGGAGCTTCATGGTGATTTTATCTAAATACATTCAACTTTGGAGATGGATGGGATTTTGATTACTTGGAAATGTGTGGATTACTTAACTCTTATTTTGTGTATCAAACTATGAAAATTAATAACCTTTCCGAAAATTATAATGCTTTGTACACAAATATAGCCCAGTATCTACACAAATTTGCTCCGATAATTCGAGAAAAACCTTCAAGTTACTGGTATCGACACCACACTGTCTCACCTCCCTGACTATTACGCATCCCGTATGTTACATACCAGAGAATATATGGTATTATCTTCCTCAAGAATAACAACAACAACATTTACAACAAATGTCTTGTCGTTGTGTCTCATCGGCTCATAAGTTAACAAGTGTATTCTTCACTTGATCAATGTTTTATTTTTCACTTCAATATGGCAGGTCTAGGGTGCAGCTATCACATACATCTACATGTCAGCTTTCGTGGATTATCTGAACTCGTCTCTTTGTCGTAATTAACACCAATTGTGCTTAGATAAGAAGATCTAACATAACCTGCTTTTAAATACTAATGCCATTGGCCTAAGACCAGCTCGTTGTAGTAAAAGTAACCCAACGTCCATGACTATTTACTTTGATGAATAGGGAGGTTAAAATGATCCATGATAGCCCACACAGATATGTACCTGACCGGCCATGGTAGGAATGTAGCTGCAGGTGGCATGTGGCCTGCTGAATGTAATTATAGGTCATAAAGTCATAAAGTGTCCAGACTTAATAAGAGCCACAAAGGCCCATCCAGTAAGGTTAAATCTGCAAACAGAAAATACCGTAAGCCTGGACAAAAGACACACACCACCACATCCCCACATCTCAAATTCCAAAGAAGCCACCTAACATCCCACCCATCAATACATATACACCTTACTTATCCAGTCCTACTCACTCTATTAGTTGTAACACATGTGGATTGAGTACCCCACCAATAATCTCCCAACTCTGTCCATTCCTGCTCAAAGTGGCCTGTGCAGTGCACACACATACTTAGCACAAATCTCACCCTATTCACCATCAACTAGAACTCAAAAACAAGATTATCCAGCCTAAAAATGTGTCCACCCTATTTTAAAATACATTGATAATCCGCACATGCAAGGGGTAAACATGCGATTGTTAACTGAATGGGATAAGGGTTATATGCGGGCTATAATTTGACAGCACAATGGAGTTAATGCAGTTACAAGTATGTATTCATATGTTTCACCTTGTGAGTGTTGGCAAGTATGACTCTTACAAGGGAGCTTTCTCTTGATAAAACATTTCTCATATTCTCTGTGCAGCATTAGTTCACATACTATCAGCACCAACTAGCATGACCATTTTATTGTGGCGATGTGCATTCAAAATACACTATTACTGATATACGACAGAACTGTCAGGAAATTTACTGCTACCGACATTACCTTTGCTCGACATTTCTGCTGCGCGAAATTACTGCTACACGACTTTGTTGCTACAGACTGCTGCTGCCGACATTACTCATGCGCGACATAACTGTTTCACGCCATGACTGCTCCCGACATAGGTTCTACACGATATTGCTGTTACTGACTTTACTGCTACCAATATTACTTCTACATGACACCATCACCATATGGCATTACCGCTACAGATATTACCGCTCCAGGCATCACTGCACTGCTCCTGAATCCCATCACTGCACTGCTCCTGAATCCCATCACTGCACTGCACTGCACTGAAGCGCCACTGCTGTATTGCTACACATGTTACTGTTTTTGACGAGACTTGAGTTGGGCATTACTTCCGCACGACATTACTGCCACACGGTATTACTGGCACACGGCCTTGCTACTACTACTACTACACGACATTACTACCATACGGTATTACTGCCACACGACATTACTGCCCCGATACATTACTGCCACATAATTTACCGTCCCGGACATCACGTGTCGAATACAGCCTACTGTTCACCAGCTCCAAGTATTTCCTCATGTATGCATGCACTACATACTGGACTCTTTTAGAAACTTCCGTTTTTGCATAAAGTGTTATTCAACGAGTCTTGCATGAGGGCTAAAATGCTAGAGACCCTTAATGATTTGATGGCGCGCCATTTCCGGCCTCATATGCTAGGCTGCGTCACGAATGCCATGATATTTCGTATTTACAAACGCATTTCGATATTTGTTCGATAGTAAATTATTCAGGAAATTCTTCTTCACATGCTGTCACGAAAATATTTTGTCCGTTTGCTTCAGGTTTCACTTGTCGAGTTTCAATCTGCTTCAGGTTTCACTTGTCGAGTCGGATTCCACCCCGTAAAGTATTTCGCTCGTTGTATCACAATCGTTTAAGCAACAGAGCTGAAACTTAGTGATTTTTCTTCACAATTTGTATTCATTTTGTGCATAGTTTGACCGAGTGAGGCATGTTCAATACAACCTCTCAATGACGTTGTCCAGGGATGGTCTAGTGAGGAATATTATTTGGATTTCATCAGTTCAATTGTGTTGCGTTGGGCGTGGATTTCTTTTCCATCACCAGCGATGAATTGGTGGTGGAGCTAGGTGGGGCGGCGCCCGCTAGTTTGGAAAGCTACTCTAATAGGTGGAGCGGTCTATTCCACTCCGTAATTCGTCACAATGGCGGACCGTTTCATGAGTCCTTGGGTTGCAGTTCACCACTTTACATGCAACGGTAACATGTAGTAACCAGCTAGTGGTTTGCTTGTTGTGCATCCTTGCATTTGCATCTGTAGCAACTTCGAAGTTGATTTGAGGTGAATTCGGGTGCAGAATATCGTAAGCTGGATAATCATGGGATACGGGTGGGTATTGGATAGTTATAATGAACCCCGTGCTTCTTGGTGGATCTCGGTGTTGTTCTGGAAATCATCATTAGTGTTGTCCATGAGTAAAAAGTCCAGGGAGTGGGGTATGGCAATATACAAATATGCAAATTTGGTGCCCTACTCGAAACAAATTTCACATGGGGCCTGTGGCGTGCACTGTCTATTCTAGATCTAAAAGTATTGAGGGCCTTCTTCACAAGTCTTAAGAGAATCCTCTACCAGCAGCATCACATGCCACGTGACACATTCATTTCGCAGAGCAGTGACGTAACAGTAGTGATATCCGTAGTAGTAAATAAACTATCAGTGTAGAAGTAGCATCGAGAGCAGTAAAGCCTGGCAGTAATTTCGTGCAGCAGTAGCGTCACATCGGGGTGTCTGGAGCAGTATTGTCTCAACGCGGTAATGTCGCTTAGCAGTGACGTCTGGAGTAGGAAGGTGTAACAGTAACGTCAAGAAGCAGCAATGTCTGGAGCGGTGAAGTCCAGCAGCGATGTTCGAAACAGCAAGTTGTAGTGGTAACGCCAAGTAGCAGTAATGTCTGGAGCGGTGATGTCTGTAGCAGTGATGTCGCGTAGCATCATGTCGCAGAGAAGTGATGTTTGCAGCAGTACAGCCTGTAGCAGTAATGTCGCGTAGAAGTGACGTCTGGAGCGGTGAGGAATCCCGCAGTAATGTCTGGAGCGGTGAGGCATCCCGCAGTAATGTCTGGAGCGGTGAGGCATCCCGCAGTAATGTCTGGAGCGGTGAGGCATCCCGCAGTAATGTCTGGAGCGGTGAGGCATCCCGCAGTAATGTCGTGTGGCGATAGTGTCATGAGCAGTAATGTCGTGTGGCGATAGTGTCATGAGCAGTAATGTCGTGTGGCGATAGTGTCATGAGCAGTAATGTCGTGTGGCGATAGTGTCATGAGCA
Organism: Ashinkailepas kermadecensis; assembly: GCA_034440615.1. NCBI lineage: Eukaryota > Metazoa > Arthropoda > Thecostraca > Neolepadidae > Ashinkailepas > Ashinkailepas kermadecensis. The sequence continues at coordinate 953,048 of JAOTOM010005179.1, forward strand.
GTAATGTCGTGTGGCGATAGTGTCATGAGCAGTAATGTCGTGTGGCGATAGTGTCATGAGCAGTAATGTCGTGTGGCGATAGTGTCATGAGCAGTAATGTCGTGTGGCGATAGTGTCATGAGCAGTAATGTCGTGTGGCGATAGTGTCATGAGCAGTAATGTCGTGTGGCGATAGTGTCATGAGCAGTAAATGCACGCGCGGAAAAGGACGGTACGCGGCGTCCAACAGTGCACCGTGGGGATGTATGTACCATCTGGGGCAGCTCGGCGCAATTCTGCCGCCCAACAGTACACCGTGAGGACGTACCACCTGGGGCAGCTCGGCGCAATTCTGCCGCCCAACAGTACACCGTGAGGACGTACCACCTGGGGCAGCTCGGCGCCAGTCTGCCGCCCAACAGTACACCGTGAGGACGTACCACCTGGGGCAGCTCGGCGCCATTCTGCCGCCCAACAGTACACCGTGAGGACGTACCACCTGGGGCAGCTCGGCGCCAGTCTGCCGCCCAACAGTACACCGTGAGGACGTACCACCTGGGGCAGCTCGGCGCCAGTCTGCCGCCCAACAGTACACCGTGAGGACGTACCACCTGGGGCAGCTCGGCGCCATTCTGCCGCCCAACAGTACACCGTGAGGACGTACCACCTGGGGCAGCTCGGCGCCGCGCCCCCGCACCGGCCGACTGGTAGAGCTGCTGGCGCAGGCGCCGTCTTGCCGTCGGGCCGTCCGGCCTGTCGTGCTATCTCGGCCCAGAACACCAGCCCGCATAATTGCGCGCGGCCCGGTCGGATATCGACGAGGTGGGCGAGGCAGTTGTGTGCACGTGTTTCCCAATGTCAGGCGTGGGTGTGCCGCCCATGCCTGACCGTGCAGCCGCCGTCAGAGGTGGTCTGTGTGGCACGCCGCAACCACTCCCTAACTGGGTCGCCACTCTCGGCCACGCCTTGAGGCTGTGTCGCGCGACCGCGTGACCCCGTCACGGACACCTGAAGGCGTGTCTCGCCACGGACACCCGACCGCGTGACCCCGCCACGGACACCTGACCGCGTGTCTTGCCACGGACACCCGACCGCGTGTCTCGTCACGGACACCTGACCGCGTGTCTCGCCACGGACACCTGACCGCGTGACCCCGTCACGGACACCTGACCGCGTGTCTTGCCACGGACACCCGACCGCGTGTCTCGTCACGGACACCTGACCGCGTGTCTCGCCACGGACACCCGACCGCGTGACCCCGTCACGGACACCTGACCGCGTGTCTTGCCACGGACACCCGACCGCGTGTCTCGTCACGGACACCTGACCGCGTGTCTCGCCACGGACACCCGACCACGTGACCCCGCCACGGACACCCGACCGCGTGACCCCGCCACGGACACCCGACCGCGTGTCTCGTCACGGACACCTGACCGCGTGTCTCACCACGGACACCCGGCCGCGTGACCCCGCCACGGACACCTGACCGCGTGTCTCGCCACGGACACCTGACCGCGTGTCTCGTCACGGACACCTGACCGCGTGTCTTGCCACGGACACCCGACCGCGTGTCTCGCCACGGACACCTGACCGCGTGACCCCGCCACGGACACCTGACCGCGTGTCTCGCCACGGACACACGACCGCGTATCCCCGTCACGGACACACGACCGCGTGTCTCGCCACGGACACCTGACCGCGTGACCCCGCCACGGACACCTGACCGCGTGTCCCCGCCACGGACACCTGCCCGCGTGTCTCACCACGGACACCTGACCGCGTGTCTCGTCACGGACACCTGACCGGGTGACCCCGCCACGGACACCTGACCGCGTGTCTCGCCACGGACACCCGACCGCGTGTCTCGCCACGGACACCTGACCCCGTGACCCCGCCACGGACACCTGACCGCGTGTCTTGCCACGGACACCCGACCGCGTGTCTCACCACGGACACCTGACCGCGTGACCCCGCCACGGACACCGGACCGCGTGTCTCGTCACAGACACCCGACTCCGTGGCTTAGCAACGCTGCTGCTTGTCAAATTCGCCGTTATAAAAAGTGCACATTGGCTGGTGAAGGTTCCATTCGCCCGATTTTAAGAGCGTGGCGCATTCAGGGACGGATCCATTGGGACCAAAGTGGCCATACCTCCCCCACAGAGGCCGATTTTGGCAGATATTTTGCAATAAAATGACATTTTCTCGAAATATAAGAACATTTAACGAGATGAATATTGTCTTTAACAGACTCGACGAATGTTAGCTGCTCACATCTGAGTTTTTCGAAATCTGAGGATATTTGTATTTCCTTGCCCTAAGCCAGGCTTCTGGATCCGCCCCGGGGTACATCCGATAGTTTCTTTTACTACACGTCCAGACACTGGACGTGACGGATACGTCGGATGAAACGGAAAACAATGCTTGTATAGTATGGGCTAAGATCGAAGCCAAGCCCCATCTTGCACGACAAAAAAAAACATGACGAGCAACTGATACTGCACGTCATTTCTTGTGTTCCACTACCTCGCTCAAAGTGCACCACTGGCACACTAAGCAACTTCTGTTGTTGATGGTTTGAAACCGGCATGAGAGAAAGAGAGACATAGATGTGCGGTATTGGTTTCTCTGTGTGTGTATTTCGGACATGTGTTTAATATTATGTTCGGAGATACAACGGTCTGGGGGAAGTACAAATGAACTGCGTGCTATTTCAGCAAAACCGTTCCCTCCATGTAAAGGCGCGGTGTGGCTGTGAATGTGTGTGGCTTTAGGATTAATGGATCAAAGATCGATTATTTGGTCCTTATCCATGCATCCATCGAAGTACGTCATCCCTAGGTAAAGATTTCACGCTTTTTGGCATCGGTTGTAACGATGAGGGCATATGGATAAGGTAAGCCAAAGAGCACGAAACTCAGATGACTACCATTTTTCGGCAAGGAAATTATTTTTCATTGCTATTCAAAGAGGTGCAGTCATTCTTGCCGCACAGTATGTATTTCACCAAAATGAGACTACCCGCGCCTATTTGTGCGATTCATCGGATTGTTTTGTTACTTTGTTCGACCAGCGAGGTTCTGCCGTTGCCGTGTTTATACGCACTTAATTCAGAGCGGAACAGAACTTCTGTGACGCATGTGTCTGTAGCGCCGAGGGGTGTCCTAATTAATAGGATTAGCAACAACAGGGCACGCAAGAACTGGAACCGAACAGTGGTGGCCTGCCCACATCGCTCCCCTGCCTTTGTATGTGCCGTTATCCCAGGGGATCTGTCGGATGAAATGGGGGAAGTTCGGGCGCTCTACAGCCCAGCCATTAATCATGGTGTGTCGGGTCAGTAGTCTACCATGGTGTAGTGTGGCTAGATCTGGTGGGGGCAGTCACTAACCATCGTGTGTCGGGTCAGTAGTCTACCATGGCGTGATGTGGCTAGATCTGGTGGGGGCAGTCACTAATCATCGTGTGTCGGGTTAGTAGTCTACCATGGTGTAGTGTGGCTAGATCTGCTGGGGGCAGTCACTAATCATCGTGTGTCGGGTCAGTAGTCTACCATGGCGTAGTGTGGCTAGATCTGGTGGGGGCAGTCACTAACCATCGTGTGTCGGGTTAGTAGTCTACCATGGCGTAGTGTGGCTAGATCTGCTGGGGGCAGTCACTAATCATCGTGTGTCGGGTTAGTAGTCTACCATGGCGTAGTGTGGCTAGATCTGGTGGGGGCAGTCACTAACCATCGTGTGTCGGGTCAGTAGTCTACCATGGCGTGATGTGGCTAGATCTGGTGGGGGCAGTCACTAACCATCGTGTGTCGGGTCAGTAGTCTACCATGGCGTAGTGTGGCTAGATCTGGTGGGGGCAGTCACTAATCATCGTGTGTCGGGTCAGTAGTCTACCATGGCGTAGTGTGGCTAGATCTGGTGGGGGCAGTCACTAACCATCGTGTGTCGGGTCAGTAGTCTACCATGGCGTAGTGTGGCTAGATCTGGTGGGGGCAGTCACTAACCATCGTGTGTCGGGTTAGTAGTCTACCATGGTGTAGTGTGGCTAGATCTGGTGGGGGCAGTCACTAATCATCGTGTGTCGGGTCAGTAGTCTACCATGGCGTGATGTGGCTAGATCTGGTGGGGGCAGTCACTAACCATCGTGTGTCGGGTCAGTAGTCTACCATGGCGTAGTGTGGCTAGATCTGGTGGGGGCAGTCACTAACCATCGTGTGTCGGGTCAGTAGTCTACCATGGTGTAGTGTGGCTAGATCTGGTGGGGGCAGTCACTAATCATCGTGTGTCGGGTCAGTAGTCTACCATGGTGTAGTGTGGCTAGATCTGCTGGGGGCAGTCACTAACCATCGTGTGTCGGGTCAGTAGTCTACCATGGCGTAGTGTGGCTAGATCTGGTGGGGGCAGTCACTAACCATCGTGTGTCGGGTTAGTAGTCTACCATGGTGTAGTGTGGCTAGATCTGGTGGGGGCAGTCACTAACCATCGTGTGTCGGGTCAGTAGTCTACCATGGCGTAGTGTGGCTAGATCTGGTGGGGGCAGTCACTAATCATCGTGTGTCGGGTCAGTAGTCTACCATGGCGTAGTGTGGCTAGATCTGGTGGGGGCAGTCACTAACCATCGTGTGTCGGGTCAGTAGTCTACCATGGCGTGATGTGGCTAGATCTGGTGGGGGCAGTCACTAATCATCGTGTGTCGGGTCAGTAGTCTACCATGGCGTAGTGTGGCTAGATCTGGTGGGGGCAGTCACTAATCATCGTGTGTCGGGTCAGTAGTCTACCATGGCGTAGTGTGGCTAGATCTGGTGGGGGCAGTCACTAACCATCGTGTGTCGGGTCAGTAGTCTACCATGGCGTAGTGTGGCTAGATCTGGTGGGGGCAGTCACTAACCATCGTGTGTCGGGTCAGTAGTCTACCATGGTGTAGTGTGGCTAGATCTGGTGGGGGCAGTCACTAATCATCGTGTGTCGGGTCAGCAGTCTACCATGGCGTAGTGTGGCTAGATCTGGTGGGGGCAGTCACTAACCATCGTGTGTCGGGTCAGTAGTCTACCATGGCGTGATGTGGCTAGATCTGGTGGGGGCAGTCACTAACCATCGTGTGTCGGGTCAGTAGTCTACCATGGCGTGATGTGGCTAGATCTGGTGGGGGCAGTCACTAACCATCGTGTGTCGGGTTAGTAGTCTACCATGGCGTAGTGTGGCTAGATCTGCTGGGGGCAGTCACTAACCATCGTGTGTCGGGTCAGTAGTCTACCATGGTGTAGTGTGGCTAGATCTGGTGGGGGCAGTCACTAATCATCGTATATATAGATATGTGTGGGTGGGTGTGTGTATGTATGTATGTATGTATGTATGTATGTATATTGTATTCCGTGATGAGTGTACTCAGCATTCGGTTTGCGTCGTGTGCGATAGTGACGAAGTATGCCATACCCAGGTAAAGATTTCACGCTTCTTGGCATCGGTTGTAATGATAAGGCATAATATGGGACATGAGCGATACATAAAGAACATCCTGCACATACGCAAAGAGGAAATGCTTAGTTCCAGTCGATGTTTGTTCATTCTTTAATCGAAATCATGGTAATTGAATCCGAATCATCCTAATGTTCAAACCTCAATAAGGCGGTACTAGCAACACAGACGGAAAGTGCGGTTTGTGGGGTCGTGACCGCTGCCACATGAATTGTGAAGGCTAATGTTGTTGTTTGTGCACGTGATCGCTGCTGCATGAACCGCCAATGACTATGTGTGCTGTCTGTGCACACGACCGCTGCCAGATGTCAAGACGTTGGGATGTCCCAAGCGACCATACCATACGACATCTCAACTTGGTTTCATCCCTAGAATCTCACCACTGCATTGCAATGTGACATGTGGATCTGGACGAGGCGAAACTACCGAATTGATCCATAAATTATTCCACAAAAGCAGAAAGCAAGCGAAGTAGCTTTGCTTTGCTGCCAAAGGCAGCTTGTTTAACTTACGATGCGCTATCGGTGCTTGAGTGAGATTTTGTGCCATCCAACAAACATAATGTGAAGCTCTACCCTGCAGTTCACGTTGTGCTATCGGTGATAGAGTGAGATGATGTACCATCCAACAAACATAACATGAAGCTGTACCCTTAACTGCATGTGTATACCTTCGCTTTTGCTGTGATATTGTTTTGGAGCCGGTTTTTGCAGGCAATGGATAGAGCGATGGGCAGGACGATGGGATAGATAGATAGATAGGCGATGGGCAGGACGTTGACAATGGATAGATAGATAGAGCGATGGGCAGGACGTTGACAATGGATTGACCGGGACCTTGCCTGTCTGATTGATAGCTGGATTGATAGCTGGATTGATAGCTGGATTGATAACTGAACTGATAGCCGGATTGATAGCTGAAGCCGGTTTTTAAGGCGAAGGATAGAGCGATGACCAGGGATGGACAATGGATTGACCGGGCCCTTACCTGTCTCATTGATAGCTGGATTTACTGGCTGCAAAATGCCAGTGTTCTGGGTCTCGAACCTCACGACTTACAAAGCTGACACCCTACCACCATCGTACACTGGGGATGCTACGTAAATAGTACACTCTAATGTCTGACCGACTTCGAATTTGAAAACAAATAAGCTACATGCAAAATGCGATTGCCTAGTTTTGCATGGCTTCTTGGAAGATGCGTCGAAATGCTCACACAAATGCGGATTGAGTGGCAGCGCTGTTACGTACCATATTCTACCGGTTTTCGGTATATGGGTATTTAACACTGTATGTATATATATATATATATATATATATATATATATATATATGTGTGTGTGTGTGTGCGTGTGTGTGTGTGTAGGTATGCTACTGGGGTCACATATCCTTTGTCATGTACACACACACAGCACATACTCTATATTTCAGTATCGTTGTGGGATAGTCTCGTAAGCGCCCTTGATCTGAGGTTTACCGTTGTAACACGTTATGCACACTGCGCAGCTATGCCGGTTTCTCGGCCCGGTGAGACAAGGCGAGGCGATGCCCTGAGGGCGTACCATCAGACTGAGCGATCTACTTAAAGGCAGATGGAGTCCTTGAACCCGATGTCGTGGCCGCTGGTCGGTTAGCGTTAATTCCGTGGTACGGCGAACACTTCCCGGTTACTGCCGTCTCCTGGGTGGGAACTGACCGAGGTAAGGTATGTCCTGAGTCAGACTTAAACTAAGGACCTCCCACACTCGAAACAATTAGGCGACTGCCCACCGAGGTGGTGGATGGTGACGCATATCATCTAACAGTTGAGTGGGCCATAAAGAGAACCCATGTTTTTTCTTCTTTATGAAGTAATTGAAGATGTTGTTTCTGTTTTCGTGATGCAAATGTCTAAGCCAGAATATTTCGGTATGTCCCCGACCACGCGTGAATGCAATGTGTCATAACTTCTCTGTCGATGAAATTTGGTTCCGTCATACCTTGATTGTACTGTATTTGATCATCTTCCTTCCACATGATAACTGCTAGCTAACCGAAGCTGGATGGGCGTTCTAGACACTTGCAGGGACTCCATTTTCGGCGGCCATGTCAAATTGTCGCATCCTATGGCGTCAGCTGGCTGTTTTCTCCATTTTGAGCTGCGGCACTGATGGCAGATATTTGTACCCGTCAGCGGGGAGCCTTCCTATTGGCCGCTGCGTGTCTCCCCCATTCCGGGGATAATGAGGCACGTACAGGCGCACCCCGCGAGCACCACTGGCCCTGCTGATCGGTCAGATAGCGCCGTACAGGCCTCGGACATTAATCGGCTCAGTTTTCAGAGATGACACGGTGATCTATCTCTGTTGGCGCGTCGCACAGCCTGGCAAAGTCCGCGAGAAGAATGCGCCTCCGGCAATGGTCCAGACAGAGTGCGGCCGTAGACTTGTGCCGGTGGCGACGGTCGCGCGCCCACCGAACACCAGAGGGCCATGATGGGCAATTTTAGTTACCTAAGATCGCGATAGATGGCATAAGCTGGTCCTCTCGGACATGTAACACGCAGTCGATAAACGCTGGCTAGTCAGGAGGCCTAAATTAGTCCTCACTGTCTCCCAACCAAATGACCAAATGCACCAAGGCTAAACTGTCTCTATAATCATACATGTAGGTGTATGCTGGATCTGGGGAATGCTGTCAAAAGGATGCAGGAGAAATTAAAACATTCGCGATTCCTGACGACTTTTTTGTGCGTACAAATTGGTATCATTTTTGGATATCATCAACATATCGAATTATGAATAATCCTGGAAGGGAATGAATGCGCATGCATCACGAACTGACTTCGCGATCATACCTCTCTTCACCATCCATCCTGTCTACTTCGCCAAGACAAATTTCTCCATTAGCGTCAAGGTCATCTTGAGCGTCGTTTAGACTCGAAAAGATGTCCGAGATTTCCTAGTTGAATATATCTTCTGAGTGAGAATCTACGAGCAGACAAGCCCATCTGGCCTAAGCTATAAAGGGATGATGTCATAAGAAAAGAAAAGGAGTCTGAAACCCAGGAATCAATATTATATCTTGAGTTCTGGAGAGTGTCGATTCCATTGTGTTTCAGCGGCTAATCTCTTCAGTATTGGATACCCGAAGGCCGGTACTGAATCAACTATCATGTACACCTGTTAATGGCATAATCCCCATTTCAAGCATCATTCCAGTCATAAAAGGTTCCGGGCCCAACGAGAAAGACAGAGCCCATCCTAAGGGGAAGATGCTATGTGCAGCATATCCTTTTATCTACCTATTCAAATATATTCTGACTCCTGAAGAAAACATCACTCATTTTCTTAAGCACATGCAAAGGATCGCCCACCACCTCCTCAGGTAGCCCATTCCAATGATTTACTAATGTTTTGCTGCACGTCATCTGTCATTCGCGTTCCCTCAACAAGGCAGTGCGGTTAACCTCATCGTTGACATCAAGGTCAGTGACACTAAGAAATAAATTATGGACCGTATGCTCAAACAATTGCAATGAGGGACTCTCCACCACCCTTCATGGGCCCATCATGGCCGCTCCTGCCCAGTGCACATCTGCTAGTATCAATCCCTCCCCATATTCTAGGCTAGCTAGCTCACTGGCAAACCTGGAAGATTTGCACTGTACTCTGTCTCTTTCTACCATATCTGCATCCCTTTCTACCATATCTGCATCCCTTTCTAAGGAATGCCTCCCGGCCTGTACACACTTTCTAAGGAATGCCTCCCGGTCTGTACACACTATTCTAAGTAAGGTCGAACATCGGAAATATAATCGTTTTCATAACCTCCGTACTCTTGTAATTCACACTCCTGATAATGATTCCTAGAAATTTAACCGCCCTGTTCCCAGCTAAACGACACTGTTTTTTCCGATTAAGGTTCCTTCAAACTAACACTCCGAAGTCTGTCTCCTCCTCAATGACATTCAGTTATCTGCCTCTCATTGTATATCTAAATATCCCACCCATATCACACATGCATATTCTTATTCTTATCATAGTTGAATGACATCTACCAATTATCCGCCCAGTTTTTATGTCCTTTAAGTGCAGTTGAACATTGCTAGATTCACCTCTATTGTTAGCCACTCCTTCCAATGTGATGTCACCAGCAAATTATGCACACAATTTCTCAGTACTTCCTTAATGTTGTTTACAAATATGAGAAAGAGAAGTAGACCTAGAACGAAGCCCTCTGGCACCTCACTTAGAAAATACTTTCATTTAGATTTAAATCCATGTATGCTACCCTTTGTTCCTTCCCCTCAGCCCTGCTCCAATCCAGTACAGACCTCCATGAATCCATCATCAATCCCATGTCGCTCAAACGGATGAATTAGACGCTTGCGTGAAGCTTTGTCAAAAGCCTTGCGGAAGCATCAGTACACTGCGTCTGTCATGCTTCCATTGTCAACCTCTCCAGTTCCACACTCCTTGGATTCTGGAATCTTAGCTAAGCAAAGCCTCCAAGATCGAAGTCCATGCTGAATGTCCCTTAAAACGGTTCTCAAGATGAGTCTCAACACCCTCCCTGACAGGGTTCTCCAACACTGCATGTTTGCTTCGTTAAAATAACTGGTTTGAAATTTACTACAGTGTTTCTATTATCCTTCCGTGAATTACCTACCATGAAAAGCCGGTGTATCCGACTAAATGCAAGTTTCAATGGAGTGGATATACTATGTCATAATTACATGTGATGTAGCCTGTGATGACTCGTCGAGCGTTCGGCTATTTAGTGGCCTTATGATGCCCCCCCTAGATTAATTGCAATTCGTCGGCTGAAGCTATGCCTGACAGCGGCCGAAACGAATGGATTAACTGACTAGGTTGTGTGCGGCTACGATGCCCAGCAGTGTATGCATGCCCCATGGACGCGGTTCATGCACTTCGCTCTTGAAGTGGCGTATCCTCTCCTCCCCGAACGTTGGCTGTTGCCCCCCCCCTTTGGTAGCATCACGCGTCCAAGTTTTAGCATGAATCAATGGACACACCCTAACCGAAGAAAAAAGCAGTTTCCCGATCAGCGTACATGTCTATCCAGCGAATGTCATAAAGCACCGGCGGACAAGTGCTCGTTTGACTGACCTTCCGGACGGCACCAGCGAGCCGAGCGATAATCAATGGCCGTTTCCGACCACGTGATAGTTCACGCGCAGTCCAATAGATGACTCTGATGCAGGACCTCATTGCCATTCAGTGGCCGGACAAAATTAAACGCAGATCATCGATCGTCGTGGACACTGTCGGCCTCAGCAGGGCTCTATTCTGGTGTCATGCTGGTAAACGGTACTCCGCTGCCAGCCGTCCTGTCGGCTTCAGCAGGGCTCTGTTCTGGTGTCATACTGGTCAACGGCACTCCGCCGGCAGCCGTCCTGTCGGCCTCAGCAGGGCTCTGTTCTGGTGTCATACTGGTCAACGGCACTCCACCGGCAGCCGTCCTGTCGGCCTCAGCAGGGCTCTGTTCTGGTGTCATACTGGTCAACGGCACTCCGCCGGCAGCCGTCCTGTCGGCCTCAGCAGGGCTCTGTTCTGGTGTCATACTGGTCAACGGCACTCCACCGGCAGCCGTCCTGTCGGCCTCAGCAGGGTTCTGTTCTGGTGTCATGCTGGTCAACGGTACTCCGCTGCCAGCCGTCCTGTCGGCTTCAGCAGGGCTCTGTTCTGGTGTCATGCTGGTCAACGGTACTCCGCTGCCAGCCGTCCTGTCGGCTTCAGCAGGGCTCTGTTCTGGTGTCATGCTGGTCAACGGTACTCCGCTGCCAGCCGTCCTGTCGGCCTCAGCAGGGCTCTGTTCTGGTGTCATGCTGGTCAACGGTACTCCGCTGGCAGCCGTCCTGTCGGCTTCAGCAGGGCTCTGTTCTGGTGTCATGCTGGTCAACGGTACTCCGCTGCCAGCCGTCCTGTCGGCTTCAGCAGGGCTCTGTTCTGGTGTCATGCTGGTCAACGGTACTCCGCTGCCAGCCGTCCTGTCGGCCTCAGCAGGGCTCTGTTCTCCTAGTGTCATACTGATCAACAGCATTCCGCCACCAGTCGTCCTGTCGGCCTCAACAGGGCTCTGTTCTGGTGTTATTCAGGTCAACGGTACTCCGCTGCCAGCCGTCCTGTCGGCCTCAGCAGGGCTCTGTCCTAGTGTCATACTGATCAACGGCATTCCGCCACCAGTCGTCCTGTCGGCCTCAACAGGGCTCTGTTCTGGTGTTATTCAGGTCAACGGTACTCCGCTGCCAGCCGTCATGTCGGCCTCAGCAGGGCTCTGTTCTGGTGTCATACTGGTCAACGGCACTCCGCCGGCAGCCGTCCTGTCGACTTCAGCAGGGCTCTGTTCTGGTGTCATACTGGTCAACGGTACTCCGCTGGCAGCCGTCCTGTCGGCCTCAGCAGAGCTCTGTTCTAGTGTCATACTGGTCAACGGCACTCCGCCGGCAGCCGTCCTGTCGGCCTCAGCAGGGCTCTGTTCTGGTGTCATACTGGTCAACGGCACTCCGCCGGCAGCCGTGGCGACGGCCGCGATTACATCATCGCTGCAGGCGCCACCGCGGCTGGTGACGTCACTGCCACAGGTGGCACCGGGTGTGACGCCACTGATTCAGGTGCCGCCGCAGCGAGTGGTGTCACCACTGCAGATGTCACCACCGGGATTTGATTTACTGATTCGGCTTCTAAAGTAGGAAGGCAAAATCTTAGGATTGTTGAGGATCTTAGGATTAGCCCGTTAGGGCTAATGGACGAAAAGTGGGGCGGGGCCATGCACTCCCGCTACCCACCCGCACGTCCGTAGACATATGCAGCCACTGATTTTAAACTACATCTACATTTACGTTGCCATTTACAGTAATAAAATGCTGCATTAATGAAAATGCATAACTTTCAGGCTTCCAAGAATCCTGAAAGGTCGTACCAGTTGTTTCCGGGTGTGGCCTGCACCGTGTGATATCTGCCGGTGTGTTCTGCACCGTGTGATGTCTACCGGTGTGTTCTGCACCGTGTGATGTCTGCCGGTGTGTTCTGCACCGTGTGATATCTGCCGGTGTGTTTTGCACCGTGTGATGTCTGCCGGTGTGTTCTGCACCGTGTGATATCTGCCGGTGTGTTCTGCACCGTGTGATGTCTGCCGGTGTGTTCTGCACCGTGTGATATCTGCCGGTGTGTTCTGCACCGTGTGATATCTGCCGGTGTGTTCTGCACCGTGTGATGTCTGCCGGTGTGTTCTGCACCGTGTGATATCTGCCGGTGTGTTCTGCACCGTGTGATATCTGCCGGTGTGTTCTGCACCGTGTGATGTCTGCCGGTGTGTTCTGCACCGTGTGATATCTGCCAGTGTTACATGTGCCGACGGTATCGACATTATGGGTCGAACCGCGTCTGCCTAGACATGTGGCTAGCCCCAAATGCTGCTCAGCAGTGCATATAACTAATTTCGTCTAGTTAAATACCGTTGATATATCCATGGCTAAGCTGACATTTGTCACTGATATATGCTACACTTTGTCTGGGCCTAAAACCAAAACAATGCCTCAAATTGTCTCCGCCTCGCTCCCTTCCTCAAATTCTCTCCGCCTCGCTCCCCTCCTCACATTGTCTCCGCCTCGCTCCCGCCGAGTCCAGGTCATTTAGCTTGCACAGGCATCTTAATGCAAGGAGAGAAGAGAAGTTATACGCGTTTTTTATGTCCTGTTCTTGGTTTTTCGTCAACCCACTGAACCGTCATTAACACGTCGTATCTTGCTACCTTCCCTACCTCGTCCTCCTCCCCAGTTACAAGTCACCGTTTGTTTTGTACCGGTGGACATTGCCTTGCAGCTGGTGAAACACTCCGCACCAGTTGCAGCTGGTGAAACACTCCGCACCAGCTGCCGCTCGATCAGCTGACGCCGGCCGCATGTGTCCGTCAGCTAAGTTACAGTCAGCTGACGCCGGCCACATGTGGCCGTCAGCTAAGTTACAGTCAGCTGAAGCCGGCCACATGTGGCCGTCAGCTAAGTTACAGTCAGCTGACTGTTTCTGAGGTGGTCAGCGGCTGATGAGCGTCACAACACGACTCGGCGAGGCGTGTCTCTCAGCTGTCCCGTCACTATCAGCGTCACAACACGGCGAGGCGAGGCGTGTCTCTCAGCTGGCTCGTCACTATCAGCGTCACAACACGGCTCTGCGAGGTGTGTCTCTCAGCTGTCCCGTCACTATCAGCGTCACAACACGGCTCGGCGAGGCGTGTCTCTCAGCTGGCTCGTCACTATCAGCGTCACAACACGGCTCGGGTCAGCAGTCGCCAGCCGGCCGCCGCGTCGGCCGCCAGCTGCATATGCATGAGGTGGGGTGGCCGAGCTCGTTAGGGTGCGGACATTGCCACCGTGGCGTGCCGTGCCGTGCCGTGCCGTGGCGTGCCGCGGCGTACCGTGCCGTGCCGTGGCGTGCCGTGGCGTGCCGTGCCGTGACGTGCCGTGCCGAGCCGTGCACTGATACTCTCCCGCTGCAGCCGTCCACACCGCAGTGTGGCCGCCACGATGCAGGCGGCGGCCGATGGAGCTGAATGCGATTAATATCTATTGGGCGATGGTAATAGGGGCCAGTATGTGTCATTTGTCACAGGTTGGGACGGATGTGTCACGAGCAGAGACGCCGCAATCATCGGCTGTGGCCGCCGCCGTCGCCGCCGCCGCCGGCCTTAACTGCAGTGCTCGCCAAACAGTGATCGGTGGTGACTGGCCAGTGGGTCGTGTCGAGTGTCGTGCACGGCCGGTATGGCAGGATCGGCAGAGGCAGAGGCATCGGCAGTAGCATCGGCAGCGGCAGCGGCAGTAGCATCGGCAGCGGCAGCGGCAGTGGCAGCGGCAGCGGCCGGCGGCGGCCGACACCATCGGCGCCGGTAGCCGGCCGGCCGCGGTGAGACGGCACGGCACCCAGCGGCACCCAGCGGCACCCACTGACATCCAGCGGCACCCACTGACACACACTGACACCCAGCGGCATCCATTGACATCCAGTGGTAAGCGGGGCCCACCGCGCCACGCTCCTATCTGACGATTTCAATTACGTTCTGCCGGTGGCCGTTGTTCTGCGGGTGGTTATAGTTCACCTCCAACACGCTCACTTTGTCCGTCGTGCACTGTAAGAAGAGTGATTGCGCCGGCGAAAGGCGAGCGTACATTCGAATAGTCGCGCTTGAATGCCGGCGCCAGTGTTCCAGAGTGGGCGTGTAATTTCCCCATCTTTGACGGCATTCGGCCACGAGCAGGTGCTGACGCCTGCTGCTCAGTATCGCCAGTCGGAGACGTATTCGCGTTTCCCATTCTTCTGACATTCATAAACATGACACAATTAGTAACGGTGGTGTAACCAGGCGGATTAATTATTCACCTTGAATTTGCATATCGGATCTGTGGGAGCGCGGTTCGGGCGGCGAGCCATGCAGCCGTCGCTGCCCGGTGCCATACTGCAGCGGCAGTAATGTCGCTGTACCGTTGCAGTACTGTTGCTGGTGTGATTCGAGAGTGAGGCCAGCTGCCGTGTCGCCACTGTGAGGACCGCTGCTGTGATCCGCCACTGGGTCCGCTGCTGTGATCAGACAGTGTGATACACCTGCTGTGATTCGACGGTGTGATGCACCTGCTGTGATCCGCCACTGGGCCCGCTGCTGTGGTCCGACAGTGTGAGGCCCGCTACTATGATCCGATAGCGTGAGTTCCGATACTGTGATGCGACAGTGTGAGACCCGCTGCTGTGATCCGACAGTGTGAGGCCCGCTACTATGATCCGATAGCGTGAGTTCCGATACTGTGATACGACAGTGTGAGACCCGCTGCTGTGACCCAAGTGTGAAGTCGGCTGCTGCTATCCCAGTCTGAGCGAGATGGTCTGGTGCACTGCAACTGTGCACTGCACTGTGCACCGGTGCACTGTGGGACGCCGGTGATCTGGCAGCTGGGCAGCTGTGATGCCAGCTGGCGGCGCTGCTGCCACATCCAGCACCAAGGAACGTACGCCGGCTTTACACAGGTGCTGAGGTGCCGGGTGGGCCGGGACTCGGTGGCTGAGGGTATCAGTAGTGTTGGCTGCATGTGCTCAGGGGGCGATAAGTGTAGTAACACCGAAATTGTAGTGTTTGCAGGTGTTCATAGCTCACTTCATAATCGTCTTTCTGAACAAAGTCGTGAGTTAGTTAAATCATTAAAATTTGAAGTCTCCTCTCACTTCCTGCACACAAAAACGTAAAGCCGACATGACCACCATATCACAAAAGGCCACATTATGCACGATGTTATCAACCTACCACACCATGGAATTAAGATAACTGCCGATTTAACCACACTGTGCCAGTGTGACCAAGTAAACCACACCCAGCCCGGCCAATAACCACACTGTGCCAGTGTGACCAAGTAAGCCACACTCAGCCCGGCCAATAACCACATTGTGCCAGTGTGACCAAGTAAGCCACACTCAGCCCGGCCAATAACCACACTGTGCCAGTGTGACCAAGTAAGCCACACTCAGCCCGGCCAATAACCACAGTGTGACCAAGTAAGCTACACTCAGCCCGGCCAATAACCACACTGTGCCAGTGTGACCAAGTAAGCCACACTCAGCCCGGCCAATAACCACACTGTGCCAGTGTGACCAAGTAAGCCACACCCAGCCCGGCCAATAACCACACTGTGCCAGTGTGACCAAGTAAGCCACACTCAGCCCGGCCAATAACCACATTGTGCCAGTGTGACCAAGTAAGCCACACTCAGCCCGGCCAATAACCACACTGTGCCAGTGTGACCAAGTAAGCCACACTCAGCCCGGCCAATAACCACACTGTGCCAGTGTGACCAAGTAAGCCACACTCAGCCCGGCCAATAACCACATTGTGCCAGTGTGACCAAGTAAGCTACACTCAGCCCGGCCAATAACCACACTGTGCCAGTGTGACCAAGTAAACCACACCCAGCCCGGCCAATAACCACACTGTGCCAGTGTGACCAAGTAAGCTACACTCAGCCCGGCCAATAACCACACTGTGCCAGTGTGACCAAGTAAGCCACACTCAGCCCGGCCAATAACCACACCGTGCCAGTGTGACCAAGTAAGCTACACTCAGCCCGGCCAATAACCACACTGTGCCAGTGTGACCAAGTAAACCACACCCAGCCCGGCCAATAACCACACTGTGCCAGTGTGACCAAGTAAGCCACACTCTGCCCGGCCAATAACCACACTGTGCCAGTGTGACCAAGTAAACCACACTCAGCCCGGCCAATAACCACACTGTGCCAGTGTGACCAAGTAAGCCACACTCAGCCCGGCCAATAACCACACTGTGCCAGTGTGACCAAGTAAGCCACACTCTGCCCGGCCAATAACCACACTGTGCCAGTGTGACCAAGTAAGCCACACTCAGCCCGGCCAATAACCACACTGTGCCAGTGTGACCAAGTAAGCCACACTCAGCCCGGCCAATAACCACACTGTGCCAGTGTGACCAAGTAAGCCACACTCAGCCCGGCCAATAACCACACTGTGCCAGTGTGACCAAGTAAGCTACACTCAGCCCGGCCAATAACCACATTGTGCCAGTGTGACCAAGTAAGCCACACTCAGCCCGGCCAATAACCACATTGTGCCAGTGTGACCAAGTAAGCCACACTCAGCCCGGCCAATAACCACACTGTGCCAGTGTGACCAAGTAAACCACACCCAGCCCGGCCAATAACCACACTGTGCCAGTGTGACCAAGTAAGCCACACTCAGCCCGGCCAATAACCACACTGTGCCAGTGTGACCAAGTAAGCCACACCCAGCCCGGCCAATAACCACACTGTGCCAGTGTGACCAAGTAAGCTACACTCAGCCCGGCCAATAACCACATTGTGCCAGTGTGACCAAGTAAGCCACACTCAGCCCGGCCAATAACCACACTGTGCCAGTGTGACCAAGTAAGCCACACTCAGCCCGGCCAATAACCACACTGTGCCAGTGTGACCAAGTAAGCCACACTCAGCACGGCCAATAACCACACTGTGCCAGTGTGACCAAGTAAGCCACACTCAGCCCGGCCAATAACCACATTGTGCCAGTGTGACCAAGTAAGCCACACCCAGCCCGGCCAATAACCACACTGTGCCAGTCTGGCCCAATGAACCACACTCAGCTCCGGTCAATTTCGGTTGCACCTGCACAAGTCATCTATCTCCATGGCGATTATGCAAATATCAGCAGGCACATTGTCAGCTGACTGACGCAGTGATGTCCGGTGTCAATGGAGGGCTGACTGACCCAGTGATGTCCGGTGTCAGTGGAGGACTGACTGACCCAGTGATGTCCGGTGTCAGTGGAGGGCTGACTGATCCAGTGATGTGCGGTGTCAATAGAGGGCTGACTGACCCAGTGATGTCCGGTGTCAGTGGAGGGTTGACTGACCCAGTGACGTGCGGTGTCAATGGAGAGCTGACTGACGCAGTGATGTCCGGTGTCAATGGAGGGCTGACTGACCCAGTGATGTGCGGTGTCAATGGAGGGCTGATTGACGCAGTGATGTGCGGTGTCAGTGGAGGGCTGACTGACCCAGTGATGTGCGGTGTCAATGGAGGGCCGGCTGACGCAGTGATGTGCGGTGTCAATGGAGGGCTGACTGACCCAGTGATGTGCGGTGTCAATGGAGGGCCGACTGACCCAGTGATGTGCGGTGTCAGTGGAGGACTGATCGCCCCTACTTGGGGGTGGACATTCAATCCACCTATACATCCCGGCGATATATACCTACATACACACCCCGGCGATATATACCTACACATTCCGGCGATATATACATACACACACCGGCGATATATACCTACACACCCCGGCGATATATACTAACACACCCCGGCGATATATACCTACATTCCCCGGAGATATATACCTACATACACATCCCGGCGATATATACCTACACACCCCGACGACATAGACCTACACACCCCGGCGATATATACCTACATACACACCCCGGCGATATATACCTACACACCCCGGTGATATATACCTACATAACCCGCCGATATATACCTACATACCCCGGTGATATATACCTACATACCCCGTCGATATATACCTACACACTTCGGCGATATATACCTATACACCCCGGCGATATATACCTACACACCCCGGCGATATATACCTACATACCCCGGCGATATATACCTACACACCTCGGCGATATATACCTACACAGCCCGGCGATATATACCTACACACCCTGGCGATATATACCTACACACCCCGGCGATGTATACCTACGCACCCCGGCGATACATACCTACACACCACGGCGATATATACCTACACACCCTGGCGATATATACCTACACACTCCGGCGATATATACCTACACACCCCGGCAATATATACCTACATACCCTGGCGATATATACCTACACACCCTGGCGATATAACCAACACACCCCGGCGATATATACCTACACACCCCGACGATATATACCTACACACCCCGGCGATATATATATACCTACACACCCCGGCGATATATACCTACATAGCCCGGCGATATATACCTACACACCCTGGGCTGTGGCAGTGGCCTGCTGTGTGGCATGACTCGGTGACTCTGGCGTGACTCGGTGACACGTGCGGGGACTGGTGTCGCAGGACTGACCTCGGCGTGACTCTGTACTCAATGTATATGTGTATCAGGCCTGACGTCTGAGGACCGACATCTGGTCCTAACCACTGGGCAGCAGCACCTGCGCTGTGTGGCCCATGGCCGGACACGCCTGGTCACGTGCACCTGTGTGCTTCACGATACTCCGCGTGCTGCTCTACCGGATCCCCCGTCACCTTCCTCGGTTCTGGTTCAGATCATTGTCAGAGTTCTACTCTATCACCATCTGACTCGTCCTGGCACATCTGTCGGGACAACTCACCAATCTGACTCCAGCTCAGCTACAGCTGTCAGAACTACAGCAACCTTCTGTCTCCACTCTGTTCCCCCAGCTTTGTCGGAACCGTCACGGCCTCCCCCAATTATGCACCTTCACCTCAGGCCTCTCTGTCGGAGCTGCCGCGGTCTGCCCCCATCATGTGCACCTAGCTGAAATATTTATATGGTGGTGCTCCTACGCCCCTCCCCCACTTCCATCTTCACCTCACGAGGAATTTCACAGCTACTTTCTTCTTTGCTCTGTTGCCAGCCAAGCTCAGTACGATTGGGAGAGCCCTCCCCATTTCCCGCTATCCTCAGGTCCTCAGTAGCTCTCCCATCTCCCTTCGCGCTAGTCCACAGGCTCTTCTAAGAGCTCCTCCATCTCCTGTCCTGAGGTCACGGACCGTTCTTAGAACTTTCCCAGCTCACGAACCATTTTGACAGCACAGTCTCTTCCCGCAACTCATGGCCCGTTCTCAAAAGTTTCCATCTCCCAGCTGCACTGCTCTGCACTCGAGCCACTGTCACGAGCCGTTCTCAGAACTCCCCCAGTTCATGGACCGTTCTCAGAGATCTCCATCTTCCACGGCTCACGAGTCACTATCACGAGCCGTTCTCGGAACTCCCAAGCTCATGGTCCGTTCTCAGAGATCTCCATCTCCCACGTCTCATGAGCCACTGTCACGAGTCGTTCTGGGAACCTTCCTCGCTCTGCCCTGCTCATGGACATGAAGCCGATCGGTCAGTAAATAGTCACCATTCATGTCTCAGTTTTCATCGGGTGGAGCTCCCAAGGCGTCAGTCGTGTCTCAGTTGTCATCGGGTGGCGCTCACAAGGCGTCAGTTGTCAGCGTCAGGTCTGTCAGCACGTCCACTCCCCCATCCAGTCTGCTGTCGTCGGCACGTCCATTTCCGCCTACGGTCCGCTGTCGTCAGCATGTCCACCCTCGTCTCGAATCCGCTGTCGTCCTGGTGGAGCGGCCACTTTCATACTCCGCGGCTGCATGGCTGGCCCTGACCGGGCACATGGCAGCGGCTGATGGCTGACCGAGCACACGCCAGCGGCTGATGGCTGACCGAGCACACGACAGCGGCTGGTGGCTGACCGAGCACACGGCAGCGGCTGATGGCTGACCGAGCACACGACAGCGGCTGGTGGCTGACCGAGCACACGACAGCGGCTGATGGCTGACCGAGCACACGGCAGCAACTGATGGCTGACCGAGCACACGACAGCCGCTGATGGCTGACCGAGCACACGGCAGCGGCTGATGGCTGACCGAGCACACGGCAGCGGCTGATGGCTGCGCAGCTCCGTCGGCAGCTCGGGAGCGGGGCGCTGTGGCGGCTACGTCTGGCTAACCACGTGGGAGTGGCCGACACGGCGCGGCCGCCGGACGTGCATTAGCCGGTCAGGCCTCGGCCGGCTGTTGTGACAGGCGGCGTACCTGACCTAGAGCCGTTGCCGGTCGGCCAAGGCGCTCGTAAATACGCCGACTATTAGCGGCGACACGCGGCGGCGGCAATATCCCGCAGAGTTACGAGCTTCCAGGTCCGATACGAGAGCGCGCCCGTGCTTGATGCAACGTTTGCTTTCATGCGGAGGCTGCCTGGAGAGCAGTGTTAAACGGCAGGCCGGCACGGAGCTGGCGGCCGGCCGGCCGCCGACGCAGCGCGACGCATTAGATGCAGTTTCCGGCCGACCCAGATCTGTATCCTGGCATTGTGCTGGGCGTCGTTACGCCTCCGTGGCGGCGCTGCGTCACCGCCACGTCCGCGCCGTCGTTGTCTCGTCGGGCTGCACAGCCAGCTGTGGGCGGCGACTGGCGTGGCGAGCCAGGTTGCAGGGCGTTGCCAGTATATCACCGAGTAGGCACGGTTCGGTGGCGGCGCGGCCCGCCACAAACAGCGCCGACGGCGCGCCACAAAAACCACGCCAGTCGCCCTGTGAAATATTCCCTGGCAGCGGAAGAGGGATTTCTCGGAGAGGGATATATGAATTATGTGACTGGCTTGAGATGGCTGAAGGATTTACGACGCAGCACACTGCTATTTTATAATTGGAAAAATGTTTAAAGTGTTGTCGCCGCGTATCAGTCATAAGAGACGCTGGCTGGAACGATGTGCACGGTGCCAGGGACCCACCTAGTCGGTCCAGATGTGATACTTGGCCGCAGCCTCACTCAGGATTAAACAATACCACCGGCTGGGCTTTCACGGCTCGTATTCACCACGGTATGCCCCGCATCGCTGTAGGAAACTAGCATCTCATGGCGCGTTGCTGCGCGGCTGACGTGTGCTCAGCAGACAGCCGGGTTGTGCACCTCCCCCACCCCGCTCTGACTCGTCACGAAACTAAGATGGACGACCAGGGCAAACAAACGGATCCTGTCGTCTCGGCGCTCCGGAGGCAGCGCAGGAAGTTCTCGGCCGCTGCCAAAACATGTGCCGGTTGGTGGGGAGGCCAGATGTCACTACGCATGCGCAAATGACGCGGATCGGCCCTCCCACTCTAAATCAAACTGCCTGCCCGCTGGTTGGTGGAAAGTGGCATTTCTCTCATTCCGCATCCGTCAATCCCCGCTCGGGGCGCTCGGAAATCTGACTTTTACTAATTGCGACCGACATGGCGATCATTAGGCGGTGTAGAAACGCCTGTTTACATCTGGACGACTCAAACATTTTCTTTTGCCGGCCGGTCGAGGACGGAAGCGTCCCCAGTGGTTCTGGAACCGTCGTGACCAACCGATCTACTCCGATCGTACATCAATGGAGGTGTGTAAACAAGACGGTGAGCGCCTCCGCTGTGCCAGAGAAAACAGTGCACCGGCGTACCGAGTGATTGAGTGTGCGCGCGACCAGATTTAGTGACAATGTATCGTTATTCACTCGGTGATACGGAACACGCGGCTCGGCAATTTACGAGTCGACGCCGCCGTTTTTCGCCATCGCCGCCCCGTGGCCGCCGCCGCCCGAAATGAAACCGGTGGGAAATTTATAGTGTCGTGGTGCACTCAGAGTTGGCGCGACCTGCACAAAATAATCGGCCGGTGATGGATGTGTGGCGCTGAAGGCCGCGGTCAGCACGCGGCCCGACCTGCGACTACGGTGCTCACCGCGCTCAGCGGACATCTTCTGGCCGTGTCGGCCGCCGGCAGTAGAAGGCGTCCAGGATGTTCGGCCAGGTCCGACGTGGCCACCTACCAAGAATTGTGCTGGCCCTTTGACACGGGCGTCAGTGTTGATTACGTGGGCGGGCTGCGACGGTGGGCGGACCGGCGGTCCACGTCGGGGTGGCCGAGCCTCCTCGCCGGCCGCGGCGCAACCATGAAATCCCAACATGGCCGACCGGACAGGCGAGGAATGCCCACTTCGCTACGCGCTCTCACCATAAGATCAGCCGATAATACGATATGATCTGAGCGATTTTTTCCACCACTGGCGGCGGAATGGAGCCGCCCTGGTGCCGCCCGCCGGCCGACAGGACCACACGATTTGATGGTGTGGACCGGGACAGGAGCGGCGCGGATGCGGCGAACCCTTTGGATGTGGCGATACCCTGGCGCTTTGAGCGTGACACAACCGTCGCGTCGGTGACAAATTCGGATCGGGGCCTGGCCGTACGGCGCCGATGGCCGCCTTTGACAGCGACCGGCTCTGTACAAACAGAGCTGTCCCCCACTGCCGGCGACATAAATGATCGCGTCAAACGGGATAATAGCGCCGGGATTTGACGAATAATAGACGGCCAATCAAGCGCGGCGTGCCCGCTCCGCCGGGAAGCCGCACAGAAAGGCACATGGCTGGCATTGGCCTTTGGAAAGAGATTATCGAAGTGGTTTCGGGGCCTATGAATTTGGGGCGGCAGTGTGGATGGCGGCGGTGCTGTGTGTCCAGGCTGCTCCCTCTCGCTCCGCGAGGTCTGTGTCCGGTGACGAACGGGGCCAATTTTCTCCATTGGCTAGGGTTTGCTCTGATAAACGGATGCGCATTACTTGGAGAAGAGCCGTGCGTCCGTTCCACTGCGGTGAATTCCCGGTAATAATGAATTGAGTCGCTTAGCCGCGCTGGCCCCGTTCTGACGCTCTCCTGACGCTGTGCTCCCTCTCATTCCAGGTGGGAAATCAGCAAGCTGGAGCGTCTCGTTGAGTGATCTGCACAGGAGCAGCGTATTTGTGTTTTGTAGTGCTACAGTCGTCGTCTATCGCGAGTGACCGAACGGACAGCCCGCGATGCCCAACACAACGTACACCAACAACAACTACCAGCTGCCGGTGCCCGTGTCGCAGGACCTGTCTGGCGCGCAAGAGTACGGCGCGCACGCTCAGGCGCAGGTGGCGGCTGCGCACTGCGACCCGAGCGCCGTGCGTGGCTACTACCAGCCGATGGAGCCACCGCCGCCGCCACCGCACCAGGGCCACATCCACCCGGCGGCTGTCGACCCCGGCCAGCACAGGCCAGACATGTACCGCGCATACGAGCGCGGCGTGCACATGCGCGCCAACGGCAACCACCAGCAGTACTACCCGCAGCCACAGCCGCAGCCGCAGCCGCAGCCGCCCATGGAGATGACGCCCGACCCGGCCGGCTACGACAACGGCATGGACCAGTACCGCACCCACTCGCCCAGCCAGTACCCGGGCGCACGCTACATGCCGTGCAAGATGCAGGAGGGCATCAACGGCGCCGTGCCGAACGGCATGCCCGACGGACAATACATGCAGACGCAGGCCGAGCCGGCCGGCGATGCCATCGCTGGCCAGCCGGGCCCTCAGGTCATGTACGCCAACGGTGGCCCGCCGCCGGCGGCAGTGCCCCAGGGCCCGCAGAGCGGCGCCGGCTCCCCCAACGTGCTCTTCCCATGGATGAGGACACAGTTCGGTGAGTGGGCGGGGCGTGTGTGATGTCGTGCACTCCGAAGGCCGTGCACTGGCGATTTTCATGCCAGCAGCCGTGACACTAATCCTCACTAATCGCAGTAATTTTGGAATGAATTTATGGCGGGCTTGGTAATTAACAAACACTTCCGTGCCACAATTTATTGTCAATGATTTCACTGGGCGTTGTCCTTTATCTATACCTAACACACCTACACGTTTCTCAAGGGGAATTATGAGCTGAAATTGATGCATATATTGAACCATTTCCAAGCTACATTCAGTTACACACACAAGTTGCATAGCATACACAAGTTACACAAGTCAATCTTGCTGAAAAGTCCAGCAGTTTGTTTATTAGCTACGTCTCACGTGTATCAAGGACAATTTGGAGGAATATTAAAACAAACATCGCTGCGAGCATCACATTTCCATGGTAGAATGGTAGACATGGCATATTATAGGTACCATCTTCTCCAAATATCTAAATATCGCCTTAGCCTATATTGAATCACAACTCCATCAATCCTTGCAATGAAGATCAGTACTCAATCGGGTTATGTATTATTCTTGAATAAAAAGTCAAGCAGTCTCTGTCTTCCTGAGAAGACGTCAGTTAATGTACCCTATCATTACGCGGTGGGGGGAACAATGTCGGAAGTGGGCCGTCTCATAAGTACGAGCCGAATTCTGGCGGCATTTAATTAACGTTGAGAAGCCCAGACGCCACTGTTGCCAACAACGCAGAACAATGGCCAATTAGAGCCACGCGGCTCCAGGGCGTCTGGCAGTGTCCGGCGACGATGTGCTCTCCACCGGGACCCCGAGCAGCGGCCGCCTGCTGCAGCACGCGCATTGTCTGGAGCGTCGCTCCCGAGCAGCGGCCGCAACACGCACATTGTCTGGAGCGTCGCTCCCGAGCAGCGGCTGCAACACGCACGTTGTGTGGAGCGCAGCTCCCGGGCAGCGGCTGCAGCACGCACGTTGTGTGGAGCGCAGCTCCCGGGCAGCGGCTGCAGCACGCACGTTGTGTGAAGCGCCGCTCCCGGGCAGCGGCTGCAACACGCACGTCGTCTGGAGCGCAGCTCCCGGGCAGCGGCCGCCTGCTGCAGTAGGCACGTTGTCTGGCGGCCGCAGCATTTCGACGGCGTGGTGCGGCGCCATCACTGGCGCCCACCTGTTGCACACGACGTCGCCAGGCGATGCACGCGGTGCAATCGATACGGTGCCGGTGGGTTGGCACGGCAGCGGCGCGGCGGCACCACGGCGGGGGCGTCCGATCGACGCGCGACGCTCGCGCCGCGCCACCTGTGCCGATCGTAACAAAGACGCCGCCACGCATACCGCTCATTATCGATTTCGGTCGGGCCGACGTCCAGTCGACCGGCGGCGTTGAAATGTCGGCAGCTGCTGGTCAGCGGGGACGGCTTAAATTTGCATGGAACTGGTGCCAACTTGTCGGAAGTAAACAGCAATATTTTGCAGCGGGAGCAATAATGTTGACTAACCTCTTTTTGGAAGTTTGACAGAGACGCATGGTGCACGCGAGTCGTTTGTAAAGCACAGCATGGACGGTTTTCAAAACGAAGACAATTAAACAGAAGTTGAGATAATTGTTTCTAGAGGTGGTCCGTTGTTGCGCACCTGAGTGCCCAGGTGACACCACATTTGTCTCGCAATGTACTTCGTTGGCAAATAAATGAAATTTACGACCGCCCGGTACCTCTTCGAACTCGAGCCCATCTTCCACTGGAACTCATTGCATTGTGTTGACGAAGGTAAAGCTCCCGTACATTTCGACTTGCAAAGCATGTACTTATTACACATTTTATGTCGAAACAATCAATGAAATTTGTAACTGTGTCGCAATTTTCTTGATAAATATCCACCTTTTTGGCCAGATTGAACAGTGCCATGACGTCATGGGTGAATTGATCTCCCATAATAAAACAAGGGCTGTAGCAAGTGATTGTGCTAAACCTCTTCTCGCTAAATGTACGATGAGAAAGTATGCCCAGTACGTTGGTATGTACATACCAGAGTCCAGTTACCGTGTATGGTTTGTAATATGTTGGTATCAAGTTGTTAGCATATGTGATGTCAGTGATATGGTAATAATATTCGGACCAATGTCCTCGATCATCAAGTGTGCCGGATGGTGTTCTATCTAAACGCGCAGAACAGTTCCATTTCCGGTCGTCGCCAGGGTAATACCCTTGGAAGGGTATTACTTGGTCGACATTTCTGCCGAACATATATCGGAGCCTATGGACACTAGTAGGATTCGAACCCAGATGTCTTCATCTGAGATC
This sequence comes from Ashinkailepas kermadecensis, assembly GCA_034440615.1. NCBI lineage: Eukaryota > Metazoa > Arthropoda > Thecostraca > Neolepadidae > Ashinkailepas > Ashinkailepas kermadecensis. The sequence goes on from JAOTOM010005179.1 coordinate 979,618, forward strand.
GGACGTCTTCCTAGCTGTGCTACTCGGGGCAGCAGATAGTCCCATGTTAAAAGGGTGTATTATTCCGATCTTTTAATGTTCTTTTTTTCCAGGGCCCCGGCGACAGCGTCGGGCTTACGTCTATGCTTGGCTTGCAGATCCAACTATTGGCCAGCGCTACGTGTGTCACTTATGTTGTATTGGGTAACTTTCGGTGGAGTTCGATCTGTTGTATGTCACTATCCTTGCCACATAGCGGAGGACTATTCGAGACATTTCGAATTTGTGGGTGCTATAACATTATAACAGTCTTCAGAAGCGACAACACTGTGACGGACACTAATCAAGGTCACAACACTGACGGACATTAATCAAGGTTACAGCACTGTGACGGACACTAATCAAGGTTGCAACACTGTGACGAACACTAATCAAGGTCACAACACTGTGACGGACACCAATCAAGGTAACAGCACTGTGACGGACACTAATCAAGGTCACAACACCATGATGGACGCTAATCAAAGTCACAACACTATGACGAACACTAATCAAGATCACAACACCGTGACGGACGCTAATCAAGGTCACAACACTGTGACGGATACTAAGCAAGGCCACATAACTGTGACGGACACTAATCGAGATCACAACACAGTCCAGCTTACTAGCCATACGGAAACACCAATAATTGCATACATAACATACCATGCAGTTGTGGGATGTCATATAGAAGTGAAACTGGACGCCCCAGGGGAGCAGCATCAGACACGACCACCCAAGGCGCGTGCGAACGTTGCCTACCACGCCTGGTCAGACGGTGGCCATTTACCATCATGGGTGACACAAGCATCCTGGAGATAGAACCCCACTGGAAGCTAGGCAAGATCAAAGAAGCGACACGCATACCTCAAGCCACTAACCCTATCAGCAAGCCAGGCACCGGTAGCACAGTGTGTCTGCCAGTGCTCAGAGAGACATCATGAGGTGGAAATATTATAGACCTCTAACGTAGGATTACTTGTCATCCCACGTAGCGCAGCTGGTGAGACGTCGAATTTACGATCCAGAGATGGGTTCGAATCTCACCAGCGCTAAAAGCTCCGACTTTACGGCTGGGCAGAAATATCGATAAATTCATGTGAGGATAAACCGCCTAACGCCGAGCCGAAGAACAGCTGGCTGTGACATAGTGTTCCGCTCAACACACTTGACGAGGATAATTTTCTGAATATTAATCAGTGATACATGTCTCATTACCCTTCATATGCCAATCTATCAGAAGTGGCTCGCAAAGCGCGCATCTGTTCAACCCAGCTGTTGGACAACGAAACCCGGCATGCTTCACACGATGCGTTTTATTTGAGTTTTTTTGTGTCAATTAAAGTGTTCGATAATAATGTATCGCATATTATTATATCCTAGTATATTATTCGGTATGTTTTGTATGGCAATTATGCTGATCTAGTAAATTTTGTGAATGTCCTCACCATGTTTTGTATGAAGACGTAGGTCTCTTGGTACCTTGGCTGGCCTTATATGGCGACATTGCATATGCAACTCCAATGTGGAGCCGAAGCTAGAATTAAACACTTAAACTTTTCCGTCAGCTCCAGGAAAATCATAGCAGGCGGAAGCAAATGTTGTATTGGCTCGGGTGTCAAGGCTGGAATGACATTTCATCTTTGTTGTCGTCGTGTTCCAAATAATCAAGTTTGATTTCTTCACCTTAGTATAAATAACCAGCATTGTCATGATGTATGTGCATCAGTCAGGCACATTGCATCACTCCTTATCTTTGTTTTATCGGAAGTGAGATACTTGAAGCTGAAGCGCTCCTGGATTACTTCATGAAACATGCTTTCCGGCATGGCCGACGGATTAGTGTTCAATGATTTTTATTCTCAATGTGTGATTCTTCGAACAGAAGGTGATATTTGCAATTTGATTGTGCACGAACATGTAGTGTTGGATTTGCATTTTATAATCCAGAATTTCGATAGAATATTATTCGGGCCGGCACATTCGAAGAGAATAAGTTTGTTTTGGTTCGGGCATCAGAAGCTCGTTTTGTGCTTCTAAACTTCCTTATACATAATTTTCAGTTATGCGTTAAAAATAATTCGACTAGAAATAGCAAGTGGGCGAAAACAAACTTGAGCATGCGATGCACTCCTAGTTATCTTCCTCAACTGTACTATAAGCTACTGCTGAAATGGAACCCCGGACTTAAAAAACCAACAGGACTGCCTATTCATGAAGGAGCTATAGGTTGACACTGTTGTCATTATCATCACAAAAGCACCATTCGATCTTCCAGCAGGAAATAGAAAGAGGCAATTTTGTGGGAATAATGTTGTAGATAACACAAATTCAGGGCAGTATCGCGTTTCCAACCATGCGTGTTTTGATTCAGCACAGTTTTTCTTTGTTGATATATTTGTGTTCCATCTTCTTAATTGGGCCTATCATTTCTTATTCGTGAAATACAATTAATCCCAGGGATGCGCTCTGGATGAGTTTCCACCCATATCCATTCCATATCCATTCCATACTAGAGGGTATTAATCAGGAATGAAAAGTAGAACCTAAGAAGATGTCTTCTGATGAATTTACTGAAATTTGCAAGTAAAAATTTTAAACGCACGTCTGTCATATCACTAAAATTTTAATTGCACCCTTAATATCAAATGACTTAAGGAAATAGCGTCGAAAGAGTAGGGGCACGTAGTTCAATGAATTGGTCTTTGATGAACTCCCTTAAAATCTGTTATTTGCATTGCTGTCCTTTACTTATCATATTTGAGCTAAGCTTCTCGTACCATGCGCTTCCAGGGGGCACTCATGCACATAATGTCCATGTAAAAAGCATTAGCAAAAAAACATAGCAAACATAGGTCATAGGTCAGTACAATTACACGATACGCGTCGTGACGACCTGACCGCGGTACATAGGCCATAGGTCTTTACAATTACACTGTACGCGTCGTGACGACCTGACCACGGTACATAGGTCATAGGTATTTACAATTACACAATACGCGTCGTGACGACCTGACCACAGTACATAGATCATAGGTCTTTACAAATTACACAGTACGCGTCGTGACGACCTGGCCACGGTACCCACCTGCCATGCATGTATTGCTCGGGAGGAAAGCCGGTGGGTAGTGGGCAGGCAGACAGATATCCTATAATTGATCAATTCCCTGACATTGCTCTGTGGCGATTCATGAAGGAGGAAAGTGACTTCCTCATGCACACCACTTTGGACACGTTACCATGCGAGCTGCATGTGCTTATGTCCATACATGGGGTCGGTTAGGTGTGTGGTTAATTCTTGATCCGCCACTGGTGGTGTCTACGGGATAATATTTTCCTGATCCTTCCCTGATTGTATTTGTGGCGTCCAATCGACTGAGAGACGACTGCCACTGAGTCACACTGGAAGGCTTAAATCGCACCCACCCCCTTCCTCAGCATGAATGTCTTCCGGGTTTGCATACAAATCATCGGCTTTGGTAAACTGTCGGCCCCAATGCACTTTTGCACTTATATGTTATATATTTACCATGTGCTATAGCCAACGTCCAGGAAATGCTCCATGGCTGATACAGCATGATTGATGGTTATGTTCGTAAATGTCCGGTGTATCAATGAAAAGAAGGGAGGTTCGAGTTGACAGTGCAATGCCGGCGTTGGTTGGTAAATATGCACAGTTTTCCTTAGCAACATTGAATCATGGACTCTGGAAAATGCTCTGAGCTGAATATAGATGCATTAGCGCCATCTTCAATGAAATGTCAAAGGGCTAGTACTGCATTCTGTAAGTCTAAAGAACAATTTTCCTGCTTCCCAGGGCACTGTCTTAACCGGATTCGTCTGGGGTACGCTGAGTGGCAATTTGTTGTCATTATGTTGCGTAATTTGCGCGCATGCTCGGCAGATAGGTGGCACATGGGCTGGCGGCGGTACGGGTCGTGTGAGGACGCCATGTGTCCGCGTCAGTCCGATGGCGCTGCACGATGCCTGAAATACGTCATCAAATGCGTGCTTGCTCGGCTCTGTTGTGGCGGACGTTGTCGTCCGTGTCACACGTATGGCCGTCACGTCAGATAGCTGTTTGTCCCGATCAGGCTGCGCGGCCCTATCCATCACCTCAACGGGCGGGCACACAAACACTCACACACTACGGCTTGCCGCCCCGCCGCCTATGAATTATTCATGGTCGCATGGCCTGCGTATGTGTGCTCATTTGTCGGCGAGCCATTCACAGCGACGGTGGATTGGCGCCATGTGGCGAGATTGGCGTAGAGTCGAGGGTCGGCCGACTGCCTCAGGTTCCCCAGAACCCCGCTCACAGGCTTCCCAGACCAGCGTAGGCTGCCTTGAGCCGTCACAGACCTGTCGATCTCCTTCAGGTTCCTCAGAACCCCGCCCACGGGCTTCCCAGACCGGTGTAGGCTGCCTTGAGTTGTGACAGACCTGTCGAAACGTCAAAAGCTCGTCCAAGCTTCATCGGACCGCTACGGACTTCCTTGGACCATCCCAGGCTGTCTCAGAGCCTCCCAGAGTTCCCCACACTCCCACAGACTTCGTCGGGTTTCCCCAGATTTCGTCACACTGCCTGAATATTCCTCAGACCCATGCAGACCGCGTGGGCGGGACCCTACGTCGCCTAAAATTTATGTAGGCCGTCCTAGTCATCAAACATAGTGGCAGGTCACCCGAAGCCGTCCCAGGCAAACCCCAGGTCGCCTCAGACTGCTCCAAATGGCCTTGGCCGCCTCAGACGTCCCCAGTCCGTCCCCCTAGACTGCTTCAGATCGCTGCCTATTCCGATATCTAGACTCCCCCAGCTGGTGGGCTGGGTTTGGCCCAGGCCTCTGGACGCCCGTACCTGAGCTCCGCCACAGATATATGGTCGGTGGCGCGGCAAAATGACATCTTTAGAGGGCAATAAAAGACATTATAGTACTCAGTTTTGGATTTATGGCGGGCGAGAAGTGGGTGAAGCTTGCGGTAGGTCAAGTTCACGCGCATTGCGGCGCTGTGAGAGGGCGCGGTGTGTGCAGGGATGTGGGCGGCAGGCACGTCTCTCAGCGCGCCATCGGCTGCCCGTGCAGGCCAGATGCGGCGTCGTCAAGTTCACGGTGACGACCTTGTCGACGGCCGGCACGCTGCGGTGTTATGGGATCCCACTATGTGAACGACCGGGTAATGCGGCGATAAAATGTTTAACAGGCATTCGGAGTGACACAAATGGGTGATGCTGGCATGTAATGCTCAGTAGGTGTGGGGTGGCCGAGGACGGGTGTAAGCAGTGGCCGGTCGGCGGTTGGTGGCAGTGTGACGAGGTGCCGTGCAGTGTTGAGCGCACGCGGAACACACAGAGACCGGCAATAACGGCCGCGCCGGCGATGACGGCCGCACAGGCGCGTACTAGCCCACCAGTGGCCTGTCCGTGTCGGCCCACCAGTGGCCTGTCCGTGTCGGCCCACCAGTGACCTGTCCGTGTCGGCCCACCAGTGACCTGTCCGTGTCGGCCCACCAGTGGCCTGTCCGTGTCGGCCCACCGGTGGCCTGTCCGTGTCGGCCCACCAGTGACCTGTCCGTGTCGGCCTACCAGTGGCCTGTCCGTGTCGGCCCACCAGTGGCCTGTCCGTGTCGGCCCACCAGTGGCCTGTCCGTGTCGGCCCACCAGTGGCCTGTCCGTGTCGGCCCACCGGTGGCCTGTCCGTGTCGGCCCACCAGTGGCCTGTCCGCACAGGCGGACCACCACCGGCTACGATGTGGGCGCAGATCTCAAATGTGGATGTTTTCAGAAGTGAAACCTGCAAAAGTAATAGGAATGTAAATTGAGGGAGACTGATTGGTATTACAGATGACAAAGTTGTTGGTCCAGCTGCGGTATCTGCAGTACTACAATCTCCACCTATGCCTGTAAGCCGTGTCACACATGCTTTGACTGCGTATTGGCAGTCGATACAGCGTACACGGAGGTGTGTGGCTACCCAGTCGTGGTCGCGGTGGTGCGTGGCTACCCAGTCGTGGTCGCGGTGGTGCAGGGCTACACAGTCGTCGTCGCAGAGGTGTGTGGCTACCTAGTCGTGGTCGCGGTGGTGCAGGGCTACACAGTCGTGGTCGCAGAGGTGTGTGGCTACCCAGTCGTGGTCGCGGTGGTGCAGGGCTACACAGTCGTGGTCGCGGTGGTGCAGGGCTACGCAGTCGTAGTCGCGGTGATGTGTGACAATACAATTGTGGAGATGAATGGCTATACAGTCGTGGTCGCGGTGATTACGGCTATGCAGTTGCCATGAACAGGAAGATGTGTTGCTATGCAATCGTGGAAAGACTACGAAAACGTCTTTCAAAAGGATTGCAATCCCACGGCAATTCCTCACATGAACAGAATTGGAACCGTTTCCTCACCCATGAATTGTTTTCATCATCCATGTTGGTTCTGCACGGCGACTTGCCGGCTGCTTCAATGACAGCCGTATCTTTCATTGCTCAAAAGGATATCTAAGGGCCGAATTATTGCTACGCATACTATGACATACTTATGTCTTCAATTATATTTTAAAACAGGTTCATGGTTTATGAAATGTACGACTGCAAATATTTGTAACTCGATGGCGTACTCCACTGGCTGGGGATGACGTCACGACATGGCAACATTGCCACTGGATCTCGAAATATTCAAAGGTCCACAGATCTCGCTTATTTCAGATTATAGTTTTGTTGCGAAAGTGGGTAATTTTCTGGTATAGAAGTCCGAAAGATTCAGATGTACGCTTGCTGCATTAAAATCAACCAATACGCATATACGACCGTTCACGGGTATAGGGATGAAATACATATGGCCTAAGAAATCAGTCCAATCCTGGTGGCACAGCCATCCGGTTCGCCACTCGCTCATAAGAATTGTCCTGCCCACAGCGTGAAAGTCATTCTGCAGACTTACGCCACCGTACGGCACGCCCAATGCGAAACAAGCGACCTGACATTTACCTGAAGGGCCATCTCCCGTGTTTCTATGAGACGGGCCTGGTGTCCGTCTGGCCTGACTTGTGTGTGACGAGTGTTACTGCGTGTGTAAACCACACCTGGAGCTGGTCTCCCTGGCACACACCTGGAGCTGGCTTCCCTGGTACACACCTGGAGCTGGCTTCCCTGGCACACACCTGGAGCTGGCTTCCCTGGCACACACCTGGAGCTGGCTTCCCTGGTACACACCTGGAGCTGGCTTCCCTGGTACACACCTGGAGCTGGCTTCCCTGGTACACACCTGGAGCTGGCTTCCCTGATACACACCTGGAGCTGGCTTCCCTGGCACACACCTGGAGCTGGCTTCCCTGGCACACACCTGGAGCTGGTCTCCCTGGCACACACCTGGAGCTGGCTTCCCTGGTACACACCTGGAGCTGGCTTCCCTGGCACACACCTGGAGCTGGCTTCCCTGGCACACACCTGGGTCACGTGCACGTACCTACCTGGAGCCTCCCTGGCCCACGTGTGCCAATATGACTTGTCTCTAGAAAGAAATCGCAGCCACCCAGCTGTAAAAATGATTGCGAGAAGGTCGTGTGGAAATACGATCCAATCCTTATAAACACAATGCTCCTTCTGCAGTCAACGAATATAGAAAGCAATTCAGAATCGTAAGTTTTCCTGTGCAAATCCTGATGATCCTGATAGCTGATGATCCCTGGTAATGGACAAATGGGGGGGCAATGTGTAGCTGATGATCCCTGGTAATGGACAAATGGACGGGGGCAATGTGTAGCTGTGCGAGATACGTGGTTGTGACAGTGGATGCATGGTTATAAGGTCCGCACACAGTGGATCTATAGATGTGTAGATGTGCATGTATTCCTGAACGTCAGTGTATAGTGTACATACCAGTAATATTGCATTAGACGTTCGTAGATGCGATTGGCTCTATGAGTTCCTGGACACGGCGGACATGTGTACGCTTGCAGTCGTAGTGGCACCTAGTCATGTGGTCCTGGACACGGTGGACATGTACGTTTGCACGTTTACGTTTGGACGTGTACGTTTGCAGTCTTGGAGGCGGATACATGCACCGAGCTATGTGGCCCTGGCCATAGAAGGTCCGGAGTCGTGTAGTACTGCAGCCGTAGCTGCTGGAGATCTGCCTGTACAGTTGTGCACACAGCGAGCAGGGACTTGTCCGGGAACACCGGGGTGCTGCAAAAGCTCGCACGAACAAATGCACTGCTCCCGGCTCTGCGCTGATTGTTCCATCGGGTGGCTGCAGTTGTTTTTAAGGACCGTGAACGGTGACTGATATGGCTGGCATTTTGACAAACGTCGACGGAACGTTCCCTTTGTAACCGGCCGACTGGTGATTCGTCTCCATCCGACTGAGGACTTCATCTCGGCGGGCCCGATTGGGACCAGATACGCCCCTCGCATTTTTCAATTGGCCCTGGACGAAAAGCACGCTGTCTCCAGGTCTGATGCACCACGTTTTAGAAGGCTGTTTCCAAAATGCAAAGGATTGTAAGAAGGATATTTTAGTTGGCGGGTTACTGGCGCCTGCAGCAGCCTTTAAATTTACGCATTACAAGGTAAGGAAGTAGCCTAGACGGGGTAGGGTTACATTATGCGCTACATTCAAATGGTTACCTACTGTATTGTCCGTATTCTGAACAATTTGAAGCATATATACAACAGGTATACAACAGATGAATGGTGTGGCATTGGTTGACAAGGCACTCCTCACCGTACGGAGATCATTTAGCATTGAGTATATTCACATGCACAGGCATTAGGTGCCAGCGTAGCCATGTCGTTTATAGATTCTTATTGCAAGCGGCATTGATAACAGTGTCCCTGTATTGATGTTGCCAGGGAAACGCAAATATTTTTGGAACGTGAAAAGAAGTGAAAGCTTATTCTTACATTTCCCCACGATTCCACAATGTTCTTTTCTGTTTAAAAATACAATGCTCTTCCCTACCTCATCTCTTTACCAAAATCAAGCGTCGCACATCGAAGAACCCAGTCAGACCAGTGCAACGTGTTGCATTCTTGAAGTGTGTGTTCTTGTTGTGAGGATGAGCTATAACACATCCACCCACATCAAATGATTACCCTTAGATGTGACGTCCTCCTTGGCCAGAGTACAGTGATGTACCGGAGGCGCATCGTGCAGGACTTGTACGGAAAAATGCTATTTGTTATGACCTCATCACAGAGATATTGCAAGACGCTTCCAACGACCACCATCCACCAAAACAGGAATGACAAATTTAGAGGCGTGGCTGCGTCGATCATGCTGGAATTTTCGTGCAAAATATTCCACTAGGGGAATATGTGCCCTCGGAGAAGACGCATGGACTTCAATAGTTATGCAATTACTTGGTGTCAGAACATAAGCTTTGCAAATCAATAGCATGAAGCGGAAATGTATGTCGAAAAAAAACTTTTATTTATCTGAGGAATTCCTGGTGTTGCCAGTTGATGCTAATCAGCTGCCAAAATGATTTCCCCCACATCGTGTGCCCACACACAGTATGTGGTGAGGCTGTCTCATCCAGTCAGACTGGCAATAATGCCAATTGTGATCCATAGGATCACGTGATCCATAGGTCATGGGAATCATTTCCGAACATTTAATATAAGAGTCAAGTATTGCAATCGGAACCAAACGCAAGTTACTGCCAAAATCCGTAATATAATGTCATAAATTATGAATAGGCCAGAAGCTAAGAAATGTAATAACTTATGTAATAAGGTATGCTCTCAATATGATAGTAGGCACTCAATGTGTTTGGTACAATATTATTCTCAGTTTGATGTGTGACTCTGGGTATTGTGTGAAGTGTGTGAAGCTGGGTATGGTATGAAGGAGAGATTGGAGCGAAAAATTACTCGTCAATGTGCAGTGGCGGATCCAGATGGCAAAGGGGCCATGACCCAAGAGGCCGATTTTGCCCAATGTCTTGCAATAAAACGGCATGTTCTCGAAACATGTTAATATTTTATGACTTAATTATGCTCTTAAGCAGACCCGATGGATGTTAGCTGTTCAAATAAGTTTTTTTTTTAATTGGAGAAAGTATTTTGAAATTCCCCCAAGACAAGCTTCTGGATCCTCCCCTAGGGAGCTGAGAGTGGAAAACTATTTATGGCTGTATGTCATTTCCTATCCGAAATATGGGATATTGGCACATTTATCTGGCCGAATCAGCACCTGGTATTATATGTGCTATGGAGTCGTCAGCCAGGCAGTACCCAGTACACGGACGACATTGATTGAATTGATTAGGGGCCATTGCTTCTAATAGCTATGAGACTGCCCGCAGTGCGAGCGGAGGGAAGCTCTATATTCTGCCATGCTAAATGAAGAAAACTGTTGCAAGCAACAACCGTTTCAAAGCAATCATTCGGTAGCAATGATTCGCGAGAAGTACATACAGCAGTACACCTGTGGCAGTTGTGTTATTGAGGCCGTGCACTGCACTGCACTGCACTGAGGCTCGGTGACGTCAGCAGTACATAGAGCGGTACACCTGTGGCAGTTGTGTTATTGAGGCCGTGCACTGCACTGCACTGAGGCTCGGTGACGTCAGAAGTACATAGAGCGGTACACCTGTGGCAGTTGTGTTACTGAGGCCGTGCACTGCACCGCACTGAGGCTCGGTGACGTCAGAAGTACATATAGCGGTACACCTGTGGCAGTTGTGTTACTGAGGCCGTGCACTGCACCGCACTGAGGCTCGGTGACGTCAGCAGTACATAGAGCGGTACACCTGTGGCAGTTGTGTTACTGAGGCCGTGCACTGCACCGCACTGAGGCTCGGTGACGTCAGAAGTACATATAGCGGTACACCTGTGGCAGTTGTGTTATTGAGGCCGTGCACTGCACTGCACCGCACTGAGGCTCGGTGACGTCAGAAGTACATATAGCGGTACACCTGTGGCAGTTGTGTTACTGAGGCCGTGCACTGCACCGCACTGAGGCTCGGTGACGTCAGCAGTACATAGAGCGGTACACCTGTGGCAGTTGTGTTACTGAGGCCGTGCACTGCACCGCACTGAGGCTCGGTGACGTCAGCAGTACATAGAGCGGTACACCTGTGGCGTTGTGTACGAGGCCTGCACTGCACTGCACTGAGGCTCGGTGACGTCAGCAGTACATAGAGCGGTACACCTGTGGCAGTTGTGTTACTGAGGCCGTGCACTGCACCGCACTGAGGCTCGGTGACGTCAGCAGTACATAGAGCGGTACACCTGTGGCAGTTGTGTTACTGAGGCCGTGCACTGCACCGCACTGAGGCTCGGTGACGCTAGAAGACACGTCATTGTGGTGACGGGAGTATGCCATTACCGGGTGGCTGACACCAATAAGATATTTCATTTCTGATGTAGAATGCTGGCTTTTTCCAGTAGCATGGCCACCACTCCATTTAAATTATAACTTTCTAAAACTATAGTTCGTAAAATCCTTAAGGAACCTAATGCTGTGCTCTCTTCGAAAGAAGTAGCTTATGATAAAATGTGTATGATGAATTGATGAAATTAATCTTTCTTGAATTTATTATTCATTCTTAATTTATTATTAATTGTTGATGTATTCCTTAACGTTACTTTATTATTAGCTCATTCAATATTGAGTGTTGATATTGAAGATAATTCTGAAGATGTATGCGACATTTTCGGAGGTGATTTATCCGCTACATTAGCCGTTCATAGATAAAGCTGAAACACTTTATGCCAGCATAGAAAATAACGGAAATAACAGAAGCATGCCTATTCTACAATTCAACGATGCTAACAAAATACCAAGATGACGAATTTTGCGAAAATTACGAGGTAATTGGGTAGAAAACGGATTGTGTAAGGGACAACATCCCCAGCATATTATGATGTAACCTCATTGTCGTCATCATGGGAGTGAATGACGCGGCATTTGAACGTGAATAGAATAGAAGAACGTGAATAGAAATAAACTATACTAAACACAACCACACAAAGTCGTCCCCTGGACACCTCAGTCGTCTAGGTTAAGCGGAATTTGCAACCAAAGAGAGAGGTGGAGTAAAACTTGGATACGTTCGCTTACAACTGCTAACAGTTGAAGACATTTGATTACCAATAAATACATTCATATAGGATCCAAAAGAACTAACTATTCATCTATTATTCAGTATTATCCCAAGACGGGCTTTAAGAACTAACTATTCATCTATTATTCAGTATTATCCCAAGACGGGCTTTAAGAACTAACTATTCATCTATTATTCAGTATTATCCCAGGACGGGCTTTAAGAACTAACTATTCATCTATTATTCAGTATTATCCCAGGACGGGCTTTAAGAACTAACTATTCATCTATTATTCAGTATTATCCCAGGACGGGCTTTAAGAACTAACTATTCATCTATTATTCAGTATTATCCCAGGACGGGCTTTAAGAACTAACTATTCATCTATTATTCAGTATTATCCCAGGACGGGCTTTAAGAACTAACTATTCATCTATTATTCAGTATTATCCCAGGACGGGCTTAAAGAACTAACTATTCATCTATTATTCAGTATTATCCCAGGACGGGCTTTAAGAACTAACTATTCATCTATTATTCAGTATTATCTCAGGACGGGCTTTAAGAACTAACTATTCATCTATTATTCAGTATTATCCCAAGACGGGCTTTAAGAACTAACTATTCATCTATTATTCAGTATTATCCCAGGACGGGCTTTAAGAACTAACTATTCATCTATTATTCAGTATTATCCCAGGACGGGCTTTAAGAACTAACTATTCATCTATTATTCAGTATTATCCCAAGACGGGCTTTAAGAACTAACTATTCATCTATTATTCAGTATTATCCCAAGAAGGGCTTTAAGAACTAACTATTCATCTATTATTCAGTATTATCCCAAGACGGGCTTTAAGCGGACTGATCTCTCTCGGAGGTTTTTCTAAAGTAATTTGGCAACAACATAGAAAGCAAAACATGTTAGAGAGAACAGGTTGATGTCGTTTTCAGAGCTGCGTGAGCGTGTGATGTTGGCTGCAGTGGGTGGTGGGTACCGTGTGACGTTGGCTGTAGTGGGTGGTGGGTACCGTGTGACGTTGGCTGTAGTGGGTGGTGGGTACCGTGTGACGTTGGCTGTAGTGGGTGGTGGGTACTGTGTGACGTTGGCTGTAGTGGGTGGTGGGTACCGTGTGACGTTGGCTGTAGTGGGTGGTGGGTATCGTGTGACGTTGGCTGTAGTGGGTGGTGGGTACCGTGTGATGTTGGCTGCAGTGGGTGGTGGGTAGTACCGTGTGATATTGGCTGCAGTGGGTGGTGGGTACCGTGTGATGTTGGCTGTAGTGGGTGGTGGGTACCGTGTGATGTTGGCTGTAGTGGGTGGTGGGTACCGTGTGATGTTGGCTGCAGTGGGTGGTGGGTACCGTGTGATGTTGGCTGTAGTGGGTGGTGGGTACCGTGTGATGTTGGCTGTAGTGGGTGGTGGGTACCGTGTGATGTTGGCTGTAGTGGGTGGTGGGTACCGTGTGATGTTGGCTGTAGTGGGTGGTGGGTACCGTGTGATGTTGGCTGTAGTGGGTGGTGGGTACCGTGTGATGTTGGCTGCAGTGGGTGGTGGGTACCGTATGATGTTGGCTGTAGTGGGTGGTGGGTGTTGTGTGATGTTGGCTGCAGTGGGTGGTGGGTACCGTGTGATGTTGGCTGTAGTGGGTGGTGGGTACCGTGTGATGTTGGCTGCAGTGGGTGGTGGGTACCGTGTGATGTTGGCTGCAGTGGGTGGTGGGTACCATGTGATGTTGGCTGCAGTGGGTGGTGGGTACCGTGTGATGTTGGCTGCAGTGGGTGGTGGGTGCCGTGTGATGTTGGCTGTAGTGGGTGGTGGGTACCGTGTGATGTTGGCTGCAGTGAGTGTGGGTACCGTGTGATGTTGGCTGTAGTGGGTGTCGTGTGATGTTGGCTCTAGTGGGTGCACTCCGGAGGCTTCTGAAGCTTCCCTAAATGACTCTTACGTGCACGAATCTTATCACACGAATGTAAGTCGCTAAACCTTCCCGCCAGCAGGCCGGCCGCCTGTGATATCCGTCTGCACTGGAGGCAGTTGTCGCAGGCGGCCTGTGATATCCGTCTGCACTGGAGGCAATTGTCGCAGGCGGCCCGTTGCAGGCGACATTTAGTTCGAAAACTTTCCCAGAGCATGGCTTAGGGATTCAAAGATCGATGAAAGTGCCAGTGCATGAGCTTTGTTTGCCAGTTCTGTAAAAAAAAACGTTCGGAGGAGGCTGCCCCCCTTTTTGGGGGTCGGGAATGCTGGGCATGACTGGATGGGCTCCTCTCCAATAACAAAATTAGCCGGGAAATGTCACCAACTACCACTCAACCTGCCGGCCTACCCACGCCGTGTGGTCACCGTGTGGTCACCGGTTGGTCATTTCACTGACCACACTACAACGTGCAAGAAGGGTTCAACGTGCAAGAAGAGATGATGGATGGACACATATAAGTCCATCCATCATCTCTAGAGCTCAAAGCCAATATGTACAGGGGTCAGTAAAACTGCTCTGTTGCCATAAGGGAGGTCAGTCTTACATTTGTGGACTCGCATATACTGTGTCAAGCCTGAAGTGGCCGTATCGTTAGACCATGTCAAGCATAGAAGTGGCCGTATCGTTAGACTGTATCAAGCCTAGAAGTGGTCGTATCGTTTCTTGGCTAACATTCAACTGTGACAAAGACGTGGCGTCACTTATCAAGTAGGTCGATCTGAAGATGATGCACAGAAACAGTATGCTTATACTGGGAGCATTGAAACCACAAACAAAATCGCGATGTTTGTTATCGCGTTGACCGTACTCCGACCAGCATGGTTGCAAGTAAGCACATGCTAATTATGACTGTGCATTTAACGCTGTTATAAACGAGCAATAAATTATATGCTGATTTATAGCAGCACGTACTTCAGTTTGGAACACCAATTAATTCCAAGAAGATTTAGTGTGTTCCTGATGTAAGAAAAAAAAACAAATTTCTCCCGTTGCCATGCCTACTCTGTATATCATACGAGCAAAATAGGGTGAATAAGAAAGCCACTATTGAAACCACTCGCATTTAAAAATTATACCACCCGGTCGGCTACTCCTTGTTGAGGAATTGGCGAGAAGACGATTCATCCACCTCGATGTGTTCGAAGCACACCTTTGTCCATGGCCATCACAACCAGGTGGTATGGTCCTCTCGCCTCCCCCCCCCCCTCTCCACGTTGGTGCCGTTCCAGTGACATCGTCCGCAGCGATCTGAGCGTGACTGGGAATTCGCCGGGCACCGGAGCCGGAGCCGTAAATTCCACCTCCCAATCAATGTCACCGAGTATAAAGGCCGACAGCGGCGCAGACCGGACCGGACCGGACGGACGGATGTGGCTGCTGCCTGCCCGGCCGACAGGAGGACGCAGCGCGATGTGTGCCGGTCGTGCTGCCCACCGGCCTCAGCTGGGCCCCACAGGCGGGCTGTGGTGGGCTCCGGTCTCCGCCTGACCGGGCTGTGGTAGGCTCCGGTCTCCGCCTGACCAGGCTGTGGGCAGGCAGGCTGTGGTGGGCTCCGGTCTCCGCCTGACCAGGCTGTGGGCAGGCGGGCTGTGGTGGGCTCCGGTCTCCGCCTGACCAGGCTGTGGGCAGGCGGGCTGTGGTGGGCTCCGGTCTCCGCCTGACCAGGCTGTGGGCAGGCGGGCTGTGGTGGGCTCCGGTCTCCGCCTGACCAGGCTGTGGGCAGGCGGGCTGTGATGTCGGCGGCGCCTGTCTGACCAGGCTGTGGGCAGGCGGGTTGTGGTCGGCTCCGGTCTCCGCCTGACCAGGCTGTGGGCAGGCGTGCTGTGGTGTCGGCGGCGCCTGTCTGACCAGGCTGTGGGCAGGCGGGCTGTGGTAGGCTCCGGTCTCCGCCTGACCAGGCTGTGGGCAGGCGGGCTGTGATGTCGGCGGCGCCTGTACAGACGCTGCCGGTCGGGAACACATGTGGCAGACTGGGCCGGCGGCGGCAGCGTCGGCGCGCTCTGTCTAGCCCGCCTGATGGATGGTGCAGTCGTGCACGGGTGAGGCTCGGAGCCGGCGTCACCGACGCGGTCCCGTGCACACACCGAGCCACGCCGCCACGCTGCTGGGGCATGCACATACTGACATACATGCATACTGACATACACATACTGACTCAGGCATCGAATGGCAAACAACTCACAGAAGTAGCCAACGGGAAGCTCGCTTTTCAATTGGTGTATCCTATGCTGGGCGGCGTTGATCCGCTCGAAGGTATTTCGTGTCCCCACCACCCCCGTATCCGCTGCTGATAGATGAAATTATTATACTAAGGAGCATCGTGGGGGAATTATAGAACCAATGGCACAAGACGAGGTGGTGAGGGACACCCTCACATGAAATAATGTTTTTGATGTCAGAACATCTGCCTGGCACTGTTTTGCGAACACATATCGTCTGTTTGTCGGCCTTTAAAAGTCGCTGTTCCTCGAAGATGGCGATGTTGACCCTGCAAACTCACCGCAGTACCAAACTGTTCACATGTTTGTAAACATCCTGCAGGGTGTCTTGACTTGGTGCCTACGCTGAAGTTGATGATCTTGTTTGGCAATGTTTAGATGTCCGTCTGGTTGATATTAACGGCGTCACTGGGTTCCATTTCGTCATTTAGTAAGTCCGCCTTACTATCACAGTTGGCATAGCTCAATGTCGTGCTATCAAAGGGCACTGGCGCATGTTGCGTCGCGCTTCCCGATGGGTCACGTAGCACTTCTCGATGGGTCACGTAGCATGTGTGTGCTACAGCGTGCAGTGACGATGCTGCTCTGCTCGGGCATGCCTGTGTCTGTGTCGGGCTCCGGCATGTCTGTGTAGGGCTCGGACATGTCCGTGTCGGGCTTGGGCATGCTTGTGTCTGTGTCGGACCCGGACGTGCGTGTGTCTGTGTCGGGCTCGGGCATGTCTGTGTCTGTGTCTGTGTCTGTGTTGGACTCGGGCATGCCTGAGTCTGTGTCGGGCCCGGGCATGTTGTCTGTGTCTGTGTTGGACTCGGGCATGCCTGTGTCTGTGTCTGTGTTGGACTCGGGCATGCCTGAGTCTGTGTCGCGGGCTCGGGCATGGTTGTGTCTGTGTTGGACTCGAGCATGCCTGGGTCTGTGTCGTGCTCGGGCATGGTTGTGTCTGTGTTGGACTCGAGCATGCCTGGGTCTGTGTCGTGCTCGGGCATGCCTGAGTCCGTGTGTCGTGCTCGGGCATGGTTGTGTCTGTGTTGGACTCGAGCATGCCTGGGTCTGTGTCGTGCTCGGGCATGGTTGTGTCTGTGTTGGACTCGAGCATGCCTGGGTCTGTGTCGTGCTCGGGCATGGTTGTGTCTGTGTTGGACTCGAGCATGCCTGAGTCTGTGTCGCGGGCTCGGGCATGGTTGTGTCTGTGTTGGACTCGAGCATGCCTGGGTCTGTGTCGTGCTCGGGCATGGTTGTGTCTGTGTTGGACTCGAGCATGCCTGGGTCTGTGTCGTGCTCGGGCATGCCTGAGTCCGTGTGTCGTGCTCGGGCATGGTTGTGTCTGTGTTGGACTCGAGCATGCCTGGGTCTGTGTCGTGCTCGGGCATGGTTGTGTCTGTGTTGGACTCGAGCATGCCTGAGTCTGTGTCGCGGGCTCGGGCATGGTTGTGTCTGTGTTGGACTCGAGCATGCCTGGGTCTGTGTCGTGCTCGGGCATGGTTGTGTCTGTGTTGGACTCGAGCATGCCTGGGTCTGTGTCGTGCTCGGGCATGGTTGTGTCTGTGTTGGACTCGAGCATGCCTGGGTCTGTGTCGTGCTCGGGCATGGTTGTGTCTGTGTTGGACTCGAGCATGCCTGGGTCTGTGTCGTGCTCGGGCATGGTTGTGTCTGTGTTGGACTCGAGCATGCCTGGGTCTGTGTCGTGCTCGGGCATGCCTGAGTCCGTGTCGGGCTCAGGCATGCTTGCTTAGTGTCAGTTGACCAGCAGTTGCCGGCAGCGGCTCGGTGGTGAGTGACACCGCGCGAGGCGGCCGTGTCACCGTGTCACCGTGTCACCATGTTTACATCTGGCCGGCCAGCTCGGCCCTGTCCAAGTTTTGCCGTCTTGTCTGGCGCCGCCCAGCCACACTGGCAGTTGCACACCCTGACACACCGTATGGCCTTTCAGACCGGAAACGGGGACGACAAACATACACCCGCTACCAGACACTGGAGCTGGAGAAGGAGTTCCACTTCAACCGGTACCTGACGCGACGGCGGCGGATAGAGATCGCACACGCGCTCTGTCTGACCGAACGGCAGATCAAGATCTGGTTCCAGAACCGCCGGATGAAGTGGAAAAAGGAGAATAAGAGCCAGGACAGTTCTGTGAAGGGTAGCACCCGCTCGGAGACGGAGACGTCGCCGGGGGACCCGTAGTGGGTTGGTGTTCGTCGTCGTCCGTTAGTCCTTATTTATTGATTGTTGGAGGACGTTGCGCGCGTATGTGTGTGTGTGTGTGTGTCCGTTGCGGTGAGCAAGCGCCCGTCTCAGTGATACTCAATACTTGGTTGGCATGCGTGCGAGCCGCAGTTCCGGAGAAGCTCAACGGTCTGCAGCGATAGTGTGGCCACGGCGTGCGGCGTGACGTGGCGTGACGCTCGCCGGCGCAGAGCGTACGCTGGCGTACCGACCTGACCCGAGACTGGCTCACGCGACACACGCTCTCACAAACACAAACACCCGGCGTAAAGCAGCACGCTAACAAGCGCGTCCACCGCCGTCACCAAGTCACGCGATCGGCCCGGCCAGCGACGCCAACTGCTGGCCAAAGTCACCCCAACACTTTTGTATAGATGCCCGACATACAGTATTTGCATTTTATATAGCGTGAGATTGCTCTGAGTTGCCCACCTTGCGATGACCCTCCAGGTTTGGTTGACACCGCCTCGGCGTGCCTGAGGCGGTCTTGACCTGATCTGCCTTTGACGGCCGCGACGACTCCTGGCGAAGGAATGACATGTCGCTAGGTCATGTGTAGGACGTGCAGTATATGTAGGCTAAAACCTATGTCTGAGACTTGTGCGTGTGGTCGTGCTTTGCCGTTTTTTTTTGTACGACAAAAATACGTAACACGCGAAACCGCTTTGCGTGAGCTGAAACGAAATACGTAATTTACCTAAAGTATACGTAAAGTTTCCATCCTAACATTGTAGTGTGTAAGGAATTGAAGCTGGCAACTGACGCGCACCATTTGTTGTTGGGTAGTATATCTCCTATGATTCGATCATTTCCCTTATCACTTATTTTCATAGAGAAAGCGTGAATTTCAGTTGCAGAATGTATTATTGCATGCTGTGCACACAATCAAAAGGCGTTTTATCTAAAGTCGTCTACATCGTGCAGCGGTTCTATAGTGATTAGTCGTTATTTTATGTGCTCGTTGGTCGCTACGTTGTGCAATTTCCTGCTTTTGCATAGGGCCCGTGGCGGGACCTGGCTACCTGGAATACGTAAGCAAGTGCTATGTAAGTCGCCAATGTAAATACGATGTACCGATAGGTGGTAAAGAGACAAGTTGTGTAGATTGCAGCAAAGCAAGCACACCTGCTCATTGGTAGAAATCGTTCAGGCAACTCCAATCTGACAGAGTGATCTCGAAAAGCTAGATGATTGTACTTATGAGTGGTCGGTGGCGAAACTGAGCTGTGCTGTGCTCTGCTGGGTTCTGCTGGGCTCTGGTGGGCTCTGGTGGGCGCGGTCAGTGGGCGTCACAACGTCCGTTTGTGTCCGACGCACACTTCAATACGTAAGCAGTGAACTGCGGTGCCCAGTGCGGGTCGACACAGTAAACCCTTTCTGGACGGACGCTGTGCGTAACGGCTAGTACAAGACGTTGTAGAAAACGAATCTCGCCACCGGTTGCTCCAGCCCGTGCCCCAGCCCAGTCCCAGCCCCAGCCACACTCTGTAGAGGCGCTGTCGTCTTGTGGTCCATATATTTTCGACAACAGGAGTGCATGAAACGATGTGAAATTTGTGTTAGTGGACTTATCAATGTTTCTCTCTATACCACGCCTATCTCGTGTCTGTGCTTTGTTTCTCAAGTGAGTGTTCACATGCCTGGCAGAACATGTTTGTAATCGAACCGACACCGGTTTGGTTTTAAGGCTCCGCAGCAATGAGAAGCATCTCGGCAATAGCTTCACGGTTATCATTAATTTTGTAGTGTGCCACAACCTCTATGTACATAACCTTCATTTTAATCGATATAGCAAAATGAAATAATGACGTTTTTTTAATGGTGACATGGAATGAGTGTGAAGGAGCGGAGCATGTGAAGCATGGAGCCAGGCATGGAGCTTCGGCAGCCAGACGCTCAACCTCCTGCATCATTGTCGGTGATACGGCTGCAGTTTTTGCTGGTAAGTAAGCACTGTCGAGTGCGACAATGCGCGTGAAGCGAGCAGTGTATCGAGAGATACGCATTGATTATCCGTGTGGTGCGCACCTCCGACAGCCTCCTGGATTTCGACTGCCGTTGGCCTCTTAATGCACATATCGGACTGATCGACTTAAATCAACAAATTTAAAGCGAGTAGTTAATTGGCAGTCGAACGTTATAATGTGTCCATGTAATGGGCCCATAGTATTGCATCTCTACTTACCAATTGTGCAAGTTATGCCGGATATTGTCGGTGAAATCGGTGTCTTGTTTTCAGCCATGGTCGCCTGGCTCGGGACAGCAGGCATCCAGAGCCCCACCAGATGGTCCATCCCTACTGGCAACAGCTGATTGGCCCCTCTATTTCTGAAGGTCGCCGCATAATTAGCTAGTTCCCATGACAACGGGCCGAGGGGTCGTCCGCGCCAGGGCCAGGGTGGGGCCACGGCGTGCGAGAGTTATGGCTTCCACGGGGCTTGGGAATTCACCGCGCGCGGTGAGCGACAACGTGCGAACGGAGGCGGCGCGTCGTGCAGCACACGGCTGATGAAGGAAAGCCTTCTGTGATGCGGCCGATACAGTCTGACATCTGGTGGCGGGACATGTAGGTACGTTTGGGGTCCGTATACACTAGCCAAGTGTCTATGCAGCTTGTGATTCCACATGGGTGTGGTACATTAACCCCAATACTGGCACAGTAAGTGGTTTGGCATTCCATCCACTATTTCGTTCCACACGACTTATTTTACCTATTTGTATTGCCAGACATAATTTTTGCTCATCCAATCAAGCTCTCACCCCCATGGTGCTGATTCCCGAGACACCAAGCGTGCGGAGTCACATGGGTCAGAAGGGTACACATTATTTGTGGGCATCTGTCCCGATTGTCATTGCCGGACCAGTCCGTTTTTCTGAGTTTTGAGCCATCACCACCAACACTGACCAATTTTGGAGACAGTACGGAGACAACTGGCATTGTGCTGGCCACCGAGTCGCTTTTCCAGACGACTGTTACCGTGGAACTTCGGTCCGGGTAGTGGAACAGATCACATTAAAAGAAGCTTGCGACGTCCCACTTAGCTATTTGGCTTCTGCAATGTCGTGAAACAGGATACAATTTGCAGCGAACACACTTGCAGCTGGTCCAATCTGCGGCCTCCAATCTGCGTCCAACCTGCCTACTCCACCTCCACCTACCTGCATACTCCACCTCCACCTACCTGCCTACTCCACCTCCACCTACCTGCATACTCCACCTCCACCTACCTGCATACTCCACCTCCACCTACCTGCATACTCCACCGGAACTGCCTACTAAAGCACACCCTGCACTGTAGACATCTGTGGCCTCCACCTACCTGCATACTCCACCTGAACTGCCTACTAAAGCACACCCTGCACTGTAGACATTTGCGGCCTCCACCTACCTGCATACTCTACCTGAACTGCCTACTAAAGCACACCCTGCACTGTAGCCACTGAGGCTCAGAGGAGTTAATTAATTCTCAATAGATACTTCGATGTGTAGATGGCTTCCAATTTTCTGTAGTTATCCGCGACAAGTTCACGGCTTGGACGAAGAGCGTAGCCAGTGTGGCCTTAAGAGGATGGGGGCGGGCAGGAGAGGCAATGTTGAAGGAGATACATGTGCTGGCGCTGGGCAGTAGTTTAAAATACAACACTCACTTCATGTGGTAACTGCATCATTACCTCCGCATAACCAGCGGGTAAAATACAGGAAGGAATATAACGATCAGATACAAAGCAATTTTACCCACGCCAAAGTAGTAATCCAGCACGGTCCTGGTTCTCGGAAATTGGGCTCACAATCCAAAACTGGGTCCTAATATCCACTGCCGCATAAAAATCAGATCTGAAAGTTGTCCAAAGGCTGATTACGGCATATTGGTCATTGTGTAGAAGAACCAAGCAAATCCAGGATCCACATCTATTGAAGATCTCCGAAAATACAAGGTCTGACTGTCTTCTTTTCGAAAGATCCAGCAAGGCTCAGGTCAACGTTTGGGATACCTAATATACTTTTCACATTGTGAGAATAGTTCACATAGCAATCACAGGAGGAATTTTCTTGCAATTTAAAGCGTTTTTTTACATATAGGTGTCTTTCAGATGAGCAATGTGCTACACAGACTACAATGTGCAATGACAGACTACCTGACCACATGCAATCACACCCTGAAAATCCTTTTGCTGAGAAAACAATCTTATTCGGCTAAACCTGACCTTCAAAATCCCGGCGAGTCTAATTGTCCCAGCAAAGCGTTACGGTTGGCACGATTATAAAGCCATTGCAGTCATTATTCTGCAACGGAAAGGAAGCCCGGTGATAGCGATGAATGTAGGGTCTATTGAACGGCGTAGTTAATGTTATCGTTCCCGGCCTTTGAAAAATGAGGGGAAATGATGCGAAAAACTTGAATGTTGTTTATTTCACGTATGTCTGCAGCGTCTGTATATACTGGATGTGGTTATTTCATGTATGTCTGCAGCGTCTGTATGTACTGGATGTTGTTTATTTCACGTCTGTCTGCAGCGTCTGTATGTACTGGATGTTGTGTATTTCACGTGTGTCTGCAGCGTCTGTATGCACTGGATGTTGTTTATTTCATGTGTGTCTGCAGCGTCTGTATGTACTGGATGTTGTTTATTTCACGTATGTCTGCAGCGTCTGTATGTACTGGATGTTGTTTATTTCACGTGTGACTGCAGCGTCTGTATGTACTGGTTGTTGTGTATTTCACGTATGCCTGCAGCGTCTGTATGTACTGGATGTTGCTTATTTCACGTGTGTCTGCAGCGTCTGTATGCACTGGATGTTGTTTATTTCATGTGTGTCTGCAGCGTCTGTATGTACTGGATGTTGTTTATTTCACGTATGTCTGCAGCGTCTGTATGTACTGGATGTTGTTTATTTCACGTGTGTCTGCAGCGTCTGTATGTACTGGATGTTGTTTATTTCACGTATGTCTGCAGCGTCTGTATGTACTGGATGTTGTTTATTTCATGTGTGTCTGCAGCGTCTGTATGCACTTGATGTTGTTTATTTCACGTACGTCTGCAGCGTCTGTCCGTACTGGATGTTGTTTATTTCACGTATGTCTGCAGCGTCTGTATGTACTGGATGCCACTGGTTAACGAAAGAGCACGCTTCCGTAAAGCCAATGTAAGTACATTAGCATTTTACAAAGGGAGACATTCCTATTACGTATCTGTCATATATTCCACATAGTGTCAAAGAATCTGCTTGTTAGCTTGCCAGAGGACTAGTGTTCAAGGGCTCCGTCTTGGATTGTTTCATATCATCTTCTGGAAATCGAATAGCCAAGATCCAAACAGTAGTTTAATGATTGAACAAGTGAAGGATTCAAGATCTAGCATTTGGATCCAGGAGCATTTCTGTCCACTATTGGGATTTCGAAATGCATGTTTGCTTCAATGTCACTTCCATTAAACATTCTGGTGCTATATTCCAATACGACTAATGTCATGGGCTTAATGGCTTCGTGTTATTTGCTTCAACAATTGCTTGCATTGCTTGTATGGCCATTTTCGTAGTATTCAAGGAATACATCAGGTGCGTCGAATGCTAATTTCTCCCTCCGAAGTCCGCGGCTCCTTCAGATGGGTAGAATCGGCTATTTGGCTATTGCCATCACATATCTCATGGTTTCTTGAATCAAATATATGTCAAAATATATACGTCAGTCATATTTCAGTTATGTTTGAAGTCAATGGACCTCACAAAGAAACTGATGGGTCAATGGACCTCACAAAGAAACTGATGAGCCGACACGCTGTGGCAACTGACTGCTATTTCATGGCGGCACACAACTGACTGCTATTTCATGGCGGCACACAACTGACTGCTATTTCATGGCGGCACACAACTGACTGCTATTTCATGGCGGCACACAACTGACTGCTATTTCATGGCGGCACACAACTGACTGCTATTTCATGGCGGCACACAACTGACTGCTATTTCATGGCGGCACACAACTGACTGCTATTTCATGGCGGCACACAACTGACTGCTATTTCATGGCGGCACACAACTGACTGCTATTTCATGGCGGCACACAACTGACTGCTATTTCATGGCGGCACACAACTGACTGCTATTTCATGGCGGCACACAACTGACTGCTATTTCATGGCGGCACACAACTGACTGCTATTTCATGGCGGCACACAACTGACTGCTATTTCATGGCGGCACACAACTGACTGCTATTTCATGGCGGCACACAACTGACTGCTATTTCATGGCGGCACACAACTGACTGCTATTTCATGGCGGCACACAACTGACTGCTATTTCATGGCGGCACACAACTGACTGCTATTTCATGGCGGCACACAACTGACTGCTATTTCATGGCGGCACACAACTGACTGCTATTTCATGGCGGCACACAACTGACTGCTATTTCATGGCGGCACACAACTGACTGCTATTTCATGGCGGCACACAACTGACTGCTATTTCATGGCGGTACACAACTGACTGCTATTTCATGGCGGCACACAACTGCACAACGGCTTCTGGCTTCTGAATCAATCGCCACCAACGTTTCAGCAAAATAAGCTTACATTGCTGCCGTGTAAGCTTAATAAGCCTACCCGCTTCGCTTCTCCTTCCATGATGCCAGGTTATCGCAGGAGCACGTGAGGGCTTGTCTCTTCCCCTTGCTTATCATGCCGAAATAATTCGCACTTCTGTCGTGTCAACCGAACCGGGATGCTGTTCCCAAAGTCTATCACTTGCAAATGCATCACAAGTGGCAAAATTGGAGTCGACGGTGACATAGTGTAGAATGCGGGTTATCAATGCCCTAAGGCCGCCCCATGTCCGCGGCAGTCCCACTCGCAACCAATATGTGTGACAATATGATCACATGAAGTTGTGGAACTGAACTTGTGGGAATTACCTGCACTACACGGTCTGGGTCACTCAGGCCAAAGTGACACACTGTTGTGTAATCGGATTTGGATTCACCAATCTACGGAAACACCATTCCCCGAATCAGCACACTGATTCAGATTACCCATTGGTGGATACCAAAATTTGTTTCCACCTCATTGGGAGGACCAAATTTCGGAACTCACTGCAACTTTTGGAAGACGTCCAGGATTTGGAAAGTTGTGGGTGTAGCGGTAGTTCAAAGCTGTCTTCCCAATAACTTGTGCCTAAGCTTAAAAATAAAACAGACGTCTGGGATATACAACAATTCATTTTCTGAACGTCCAAATTGGGGGAAAAGGAGCGTCATGACTAGAATATCCCTCCTCATCGGCCAGCTGATCTACCAGCTGCAGTGTGACATCACTATTGTTGCGTTTACCATGTTAGTATACCGTGAAGTAGGTACAGAGATTGCAGCTATATGTACGTGCATAATATGTTGCATTGCCGTACCTTGGGGTAGCCATTTTGTTGATGCATTGGGTATACCATGTGGTATGCAGCAGGTCATTTGCATTTTTACATACCTTTTCGTCAGTCACAGCACTCCTCCAGGCTTTCCATTTGCATTTGATATTATCCAACATTAAAATTAGTGTGATAATGTGTTTTAAATTTAGGCTGAGAGACCTGGTACTCGATCCACCATTATACCCGAAGAGTGTGCAATCTGAAATGAGTGATCTCGTGTTACAAGCCCGGGTATCCATTTGTCACAATTATGTAGTGCTAACACATTACCGTCTTCTCAAGCAAATACAGCTGTTCAATGATAAATGGCTCAGTGCCACGTAATGTACTCTAGCTTTTGCAAAAGGGATCCATAATTTCCTACGAAACGAAGGTGGGATAGTAGACTATGACTTGCTTAGTGCTCCATCGAAATTTTCACCAGGTTACAGAGATATCGACTGTGGAATACAATGTCACCATTTCGTCAGTCAGCCACCTCTATAATTCATCGGTGTGACTCCGAAAGGCTGACTGGAGTGCTGGAGCATGTTGTCGCCAACATCTCTGAAGTATGCGTTTGGCCACGTGCCACAACAAGTGTGTCGTGTGAAGCAGGACCTCTACTGAGGAATTGTTACTGGAGGGGGTGGGAGGCTATTGGTGCTTGCGGGATCACCATCCGAGCCAACAGATGCAACCCCTCCCTTTCAACAGTAACGCTAAATAATGGGGAAAGATCACAGACTGGGGGCACCCCACCCCCTAGCTAACATGTTCGAGGAGGCTCCATCAAAAAGTGCAGCATATCTTCCGCGTACTACCACTCAGATATTGCCTACATGGTCAGCCTTGGGCCGTCCCGTCCGTCCGTCCACATTACATGGTCAGCCTTGGGCCGTCCCATCCGTCCGTCCACATTACATGGTCAGCCTTGGGCCGTCCCGTCCGTCCGTCCACATTACATGGTCAGCCTTGGGCCGTCCCATCCGTCCGTCCACATTACATGGTCAGCCTTGGGCCGTCCCGTCCGTCCGTCCACATTACATGGTCAGCCTTGGGCCGTCCCGTCCGTCCGTCCACATTACATGGTCAGCCTTGGGCCGTCCCGTCCGTCCGTCCACTCAGATATTGCCTACATGGTCAGCCTTGGGCCGTCCCATCCGTCCGGACACATTCGGAATACAAAACAAAAATGCTGTTCGATTCGATACCTGGTGTTGATTGGGGTCACTTGTATTACAAATATCAAATCATCAGGGTTAATGAACACATTTCATACCATATTCCTACCCTCCTTACCAACTCGACTTGCCATGTTCACACTATTCATGCTGCTCGACGCGGCACAGACCTCAAATGTTTACGCTGCCACGTTCCGTATTGCAGTAAAATTTGTTCATATCACATTTAAACGGCGACGAGGAAATTGTATTTTTGTGTTCGAAGCCAGTGAAACGTGGAAAAATGAAGTTAATGTCATCCACATGTTTAGTCCTATATGCTGATTAATCTATCCCCAGAAGCTCTGCCGGTTCAGTTCGCATGGCCAGAGTTGCAGCCTTCGTCCATGCACTAGTGTCACATAGAAGTCCCGCATCAACGAGGCGTTTAATACGCTCCTGTTGTTTCTGAATGTCATTATACCTGAACTAAAACTGAACCGGCTTGAGGCTTCAAATATGCACAATCAGTTTGATTACGGTATCGCATGCGCTCAATTTTGTTAAGTACCAATGGCCATTGTCGAAAGTTGGAAGACGCTCCCGATCCAGTGTTGATACGCACGTAACCGCGTGACTTCAACCAGTGTCTAGCTCCTCTTCCACTCTGTGTTTCCTCCATCGTCCCCGGATATTACAGTGAATAACGTAAGTGAAGCAGGTATGTCTTACCGAAAGGATCTCATATGCCTTAGCTGTAGCATCATGTTGCGATGCTGCAGTATCATGTTGCGAGGCTGCAGTATCATGTTGCGAGGCTGCTGCGTCATGTTGCGAGACCGCAGCGTCATGTTACGATGCTGTATCATCATGTTCCGAAGGTGTAGCATCATGTTGCAAGGATGTAGCATCATGTTGCGAGGCTGCATTATCACGTTGCGAGGCTGCGACACCAGCTTTGTGTGATTTCTGTATTTAGGCTGTTTGCAACACCAATTTGCTCTCAGGAAAACAGCCTTGTAAACGCCAACATCGACAGAGATAACTCTTGTTGATCTTCCACACGTTGAGTAAGTATTTGCCGACACACAGAAACAACCCAAAAGCAAGTGCGCCTTGGCCAACGTCATCCAGGAATAATATTCTTGCAATCGCCGAAATAAAATCAATCAGGGAACCGTATTACAACTACAACTATTACACTGTGAAGCACGAGATCTCTCTCTTCCACTCAAGCTGAATATAAGAGAAGTAAAATACATTACCAGTCGTGAGCCAGTTTAAAAACAAATTTACCACATAACGCATCTTCCGGTTTTTACGAAATGTCTGTCTCACCAAAGGATCATCGAGAAGAACAACCCGATATACAGTAAGATATATACAACGAGTTCGGAGACATCCATGAACCTGTTCTTATTTGAATGTGACTGAAGCCTCAGCAATATATTTATTTTCCCAGAGCTCCTACTTAAAAAAAACACGGGAGGCTTTTTCCTAACCCCTGCAATAAACATTTCGTGAAGAAAGGTTCCGCTTGACATCGCAAGTTCACAAGAAGGTTCTGCTTGACATCGCAAGTTCACAAGAAGGTTCTGCTTGACATCGCAAGTTCACAAGCCGGCACCTTGCATGCACTTTGTGTTGAATTATTTTCAATGATCCTTTGTTGAAATGGACATTTCGTAAAAAATATTGCCAAAATGAGGGAACTACTGCGAATGTTTTGGTGAAGCCCGCCTTTGGTGTCACATCATCTCGGTACGTTTGCCCCACACAGAACGGATCCGGGCGGGCTCCAAGCATTCCACTGGTGTCATGGTGGTGACGTTGGTCCCCGCTAAAGACAATATGATGGTTTGAACTGGTGGTGCCAGCAGTAGCCTCCGTGGTTCTGGGCTGGGTTCTGGGTCTGGGCGTGGTTCTGGGCTGGGTCAGACAGGAACATTGGCGAACTTCCGCAAGGATATCCTTATAGGAATATGCGGGTGCATGCTCATTTTCGGGCTCACATTCGACGAACGTCGTTGCACGTTGTTACAATGTCAGTGCTGTAATGGACCTGAAGCAAGAACCGGCCGCATCCACTGTCAGACATTTACTCATTATTTATAGCACACAGTGTTTCTGCAGTCACGATCTGAAGATCCCGGTGACTGGCAACCACCACCAACATTACGGTACGTATCACCTCCGCAGATGACTGGCAACCACCACCAATATGACTGCATGTATCACCCCCGCAGATGACTGGCAACCACCACCAATATGACTGCATGTATCACCCCCGCAGATGACTGGCAACCACCACCAATATGACTGTATGTATCACCCCGCAGATGACTGGCAACCACCACCAATATGACTGCATGTATCACCCCCGCAGCTTACATGGGCAGCCACCGTCGCTCATTTGAGGCATTCGCAGCTGCTGATACCACTGAAGTAGTCGTTACCTGCCAGTGGTCGTAAGTGAAGCAGGTCACAAGGCTATGATACACACAGCTGGCCTGTTGGTGTCTGCACGGCGACATGTGCTGCTCACGTCATGATACACACAGCTGGCCTGTTGGTGTCTGCACGGCGACATGTGCTGCTCACGTCATGATACACACAGCTGGTCTGTTGGTGTCTGCACGGCGACATGTGCTGCTCACGTCATGATACACACAGCTGGCCTGTTGGTGTCTGCACGGCGACATGTGCTGCTCACGTAATGATATACACAGCTGGTCTGTTGGTGTCTGCACGGCGACACGTGCTGCTCACGTCATGATACACACAGCTGGTCTGTTGGTGTCTGCACGGCGACATGTGCTGCTCACGTCATGATACACACAGCTGGCCTGTTGGTGTCTGCACGGCGACATGTGCTGCTCACGTCATGATACACACAGCTGGCCTGTTGGTGTCTGCACGGCGACATGTGCTGCTCACGTAATGATATACACAGCTGGCCTGTTGGTGTCTGCACGGCGACATGTGCTGCTCACGTCATGATACACACAGCTGGTCTGTTGGTGTCTGCACGGCGACATGTGCTGCTCACGTCATGATACACACAGCTGGTCTGTTGGTGTCTGCACGGCGACATGTGCTGCTCACGTCATGATACACACAGCTGGTCTGTTGGTGTCTGCACGGCGACATGTGCTGCTCACGTAATGATATACACAGCTGGTCTGTTGGTGTCTGCACGGCGACACGTGCTGCTCACATAATGATACACACAGCTGGCCTGTTGGTGTCTGCACGGCGACATGTGCTGCTCACGCCATGATACACACAGCTGGTCTGTTGGTGTCTGCACGGCGACATGTGCTGCTCACGTCATGATACACACAGCTGGTCTGTTGGTGTCTGCACGGCGACATGTGCTGCTCACGTAATGATACACACAGCTGGTCTGTTGGTGTCTGCACGGCGACATGTGCTGCTCACGTAATGATATACACAGCTGGCCTGTTGGTGTCTGCACGGCGACATGTGCTGCTCACGTAATGATATACACAGCTGGTCTGTTGGTGTCTGCACGGCGACATGTGCTGCTCACGTCATGATATACACAGCTGGTCTGTTGGTGTCTGCACGGCGACATGTGCTGCTCACGTCATGATACACACAGCTGGCCTGTTGGTGTCTGCACGGCGACATGTGCTGCTCACGTAATGATATACACAGCTGGTCTGTTGGTGTCTGCACGGCGACACGTGCTGCTCACGTCATGATACACACAGCTGGTCTGTTGGTGTCTGCACGGCGACATGTGCTGCTCACGTCATGATACACACAGCTGGTCTGTTGGTGTCTGCACGGCGACATGTGCTGCTCACGTAATGATATACACAGCTGGTCTGTTGGTGTCTGCACGGCGACATGTGCTGCTCACGTAATGATATACACAGCTGGCCTGTTGGTGTCTGCACGGCGACATGTGCTGCTCACGTCATGATACACACAGCTGGTCTGTTGGTGTCTGCACGGCGACATGTGCTGCTCACGTCATGATACACACAGCTGGTCTGTTGGTGTCTGCACGGCGACATGTGCTGCTCACGTCATGATACACACAGCTGGTCTGTTGGTGTCTGCACGGCGACATGTGCTGCTCACGTCATGATACACACAGCTGGTCTGTTGGTGTCTGCACGGCGACATGTGCTGCTCACGTCATGATACACACAGCTGGCCTGTTGGTGTCTGCACGGCGACATGTGCTGCTCACGTCATGATACACACAGCTGGTCTGTTGGTGTCTGCACGGCGACATGTGCTGCTCACGTCATGATACACACAGCTGGTCTGTTGGTGTCTGCACGGCGACATGTGCTGCTCACGTCATGATACACACAGCTGGCCTGTTGGTGTCTGTACGGCGACACGTGCTGCTCACATAATGATACACACAGCTGGTCTGTTGGTGTCTGCACGGCGACACGTGCTGCTCACATAATGATACACACAGCTGGCCTGTTGGTGTCTGCACGGCGACATGTGCTGCTCACGTCATGATACACACAGCTGGTCTGTTGGTGTCTGCACGGCGACACGTGCTGCTCACGTCATGATACACACAGCTGGTCTGTTGGTGTCTGCACGGCGACATGTGCTGCTCACGTCATGATACACACAGCTGGTCTGTTGGTGTCTGCACGGCGACATGTGCTGCTCACGTCATGATACACACAGCTGGTCTGTTGGTGTCTGCACGGCGACATGTGCTGCTCACGTCATGATACACACAGCTGGTCTGTTGGTGTCTGCACGGCGACATGTGCTGCTCACGTCATGATACACACAGCTGGCCTGTTGGTGTCTGCACGGCGACACGTGCTGCTCACGTCATGATACACACAGCTGGCCTGTTGGTGTCTGCACGGCGACATGTGCTGTTCACGTAATCCCAACTAGTACATCGCTTCCATTGTTGGAACATTGCGATGGTGGCAATGGCGATAGTGATATAGGCAGCACAGCATGGTTGAAATTAAAATAAGATCGCTTAGTGTTGTTAATTCGTTATCTAAGGTGTGATTTTCCACGCGAACATGATTAGGTGATGACGGCATTTATGAAGCCGGTCGGGTCCATGCTCTCTCAGTAGTCGAGATCATTTACGATGGCAGCCTCATCGGTAACCCATGAATCACAAGCTTTTTGCGATAAAGCCGAATGGCTGCGCTAATGTTACGTGTTGTGTAGTTAACTGTCGTGTCGGTGGGGTCGGTCGCATCCGCCTGCTGAAACCCACCCAGCTGAAACTGGGGCCATCCAACCAACTGAAGCTGAGGCCATTCAGCCAACTAAACCCCGGATCACTCAGCTAGCTGACACTGAGGCCGCTGAGCAGGCTGAAGCAGAGCCGTGTCGACCACAGCCGTGCCTTGGCGCCTGCTGGCCGGCTTGCCCTGCCCGGTCCGTGGTGGCGCACCGCCACCTCACGTCGCCGGTCCAGGCAGCGGGCGCCGCCGCCGTCCGTCGGCTCCGACGGCCCGTCGAGGCCGACACGCGTCGGCCGGGCGTGGCGTCGATAGGCTATCTGGCCGTCGGCGGCGCGTCGCTCGTCTCTGCGGGCCAAGATTAGGCTACAATTGGTAATAAATCACTGTCGACGTGGCGGCGACGAAACAAGTTCAATTACTTGCGATCGGCCGTCATTGGTATGCAGCGGACACCGACCTGGTCGTCCCCTGCGACAAGCGATCTGGGGGAGGCGCAGTAAATCTCCCTCCGCATACAGCAGCCGCGCTTCGTAAATCTTTCAGACATCATCTCTCACAGAGCAAAACTCCTGGAGGAAATACGGCTGCTGGGGATTATTCATCGTTTGGTGTCCCCCATGAATACGGGGAAACAGAAATTAGAGCTCGGAAAAGGTGGGTCCAACGAGGTTATGTCCATCACAGTGGCGGGTGTCCAGGCTGGCAGTTCGGCCACCCCCGCCGAAGGTGAAATATTAATGGCCTCTACTTCACGGCTGGCGGGAGGGGGGTGGGGGACGGCTGCCTGCGTGCACCTTTGTGCCACGAGTGGGCTTCATTAGGACCAGGACAGCAACAATAATATATGACGGTGCATTTCCTAGAAGATTGGATATTGATTTAGCGGGGTGGTGCCGTTTCATCAAGCATGCTTAGTTTCTGATATCGGCCCGCCATGTTGTAAAATGTTGGAAATAATAGTGTCCGCCATCTAACCACTCAAGCTGGCCTTTTCAAGCTTCATTTTTGACAGTTCAATCAATATCTGTCCTGCCATTTGAATAAGAAATATGGGTAGGCATTTGCTTTCCTCCATGATATATTATGCCTGGCCGAGGTCTCCCAAAAGAGTGGCGCTAAAGCTTCACGCGTCCATTTCTGAGTGGAACATGCGACAAGTCCCAGCAAAGCAGAATTATGAATGTTCTGCTGCGTTGATACAGTGGGCCTTTATCCAAATTGAAAATAGCAATCAACGCGACCTGAACATTTCTTTTCGAGTGATGCATTATAGGTTTGAACACAAATCGTATTGTGGTTCCTTTCGAGGGGACATATGTACAATGCACGCATGCTCCATAGCCTGGAATGTACGTATGTATGCAATGCAATGCAATGTAATATACCCGTAGACTGCAAACTCTTGAACTATGAAGGCCAGTTATTTCTGAAATGCCTTCCCTCAGTCCGCGTCACGGACCTGATTACACGAACGCCACCACTGTGGTCCCTGTATCGCCTCTGCCCTGTCCCTTAGACCTTCCTCCAGTACAACTGGCTGCGGCTGTTCCCTGCTCCACCACCTGGCCCCTGCATGTACCCTGCTCCACCACCTGGCCCCCGCCCGTTCCCTGCTCCACCACCTGGCCCCCGCCTGCATCCTGCTCCTCCACCACCTGGCCTCCGCCTGGCCGGCACCACGGTGTCCGCGTGTTCAGACTCACGCAGCTGAATGTGGGGCCGGCAGACACGTGACCGTTTCTGTCGTGTCAGCGGCATCTTTGCCCCCGCCACACACGAACAAAGGGCGTGTCGGCCGCGCCGCACGGTCCCAGGCGGCGACAGCGGCGGCCATTGCGGCGCACCTGTTCGTCTCGCGTGACGCGCCACAACCGCCCTCCAACGCGCCGCGTTTTAATCGACAAATAATTACGGATATCGACCATTATGGCCAGGTAAAATTATACACGACTGGAATGATTTACGGCCGCCGCCGGAGAGTTATTGCGCCGGCCCCGGTTCCTTTGTGATTACATTGCAATTATGCATCCAGAAAGGGCCGGGGCGAGATGGCAGTGCTGAGCGTCGGCCTGCGGTGTGGCGGCCAAGGATGATGCACGGTGCACGGTGCATGGCACACTGTGCATGGTGCACCGTGCACACTGCCAGCCGTGCACACACCGGCGCGTCGAGAATGCTGGCGGCGCTCGCGTCGGACATTGGTGGCGGTGGCAGCTGCCGGTAGCTGGACGGAGATCTTCCGGGACTTATAGACGGCAGCAGCCTGCGGCAAATTATGGCCGGCGATTCTGTCCGTCAGTGGAGTGGACTGCGGCGAGCCATATTCGGCCATATCTGCGGCGAGCCACAGATTCTGTCCGTCAGTGGAGTGGACTGCGGCGAGCCATATTCGGTCCAGACTACACAGCCCAAGTGAACAGTCGGCGGTTGTGTGGTTTGTTCAAGGTATGACTGTGATTCTGCTGGTAGTTCACGCACAGCAAACATCTTGCGTCATCTGCTTTCTTCACGTCATCTGCTTTCGTCACGCCTTGAAAGGGATCGGTTCTTAAATTACGTGCTCGTGGATTCTACAGAGCATCTCTTTTACCACCAGGGCACGTGTTTTCTGTGCGCAAAGCGAGATTTATTCGTCGGCATCAGCTGGGTTCGGAATCATTACCACCAACATGATGGTATCTTCCGCACCATCGAGCTCATATTCCGCGTATCTGATCGTGCGTCAAGTCACGAGCCTTCGTCACGGCACCATTTGTTGTCAGCCGGCAGCTGATAGGAGCGCCGCGATGGCCGCCAGTGCGGCGGAATCGCCTCGCAGCGGGGCCCCGGCGGCCGGCGGTGGTCGTACGGCCGAGTACAAATGAATGCCAGGCCGACCGCGCTACCCCGCTGCAACGATAAATCCCGGCCGGCGAGGGCCAGTTGTTTACCGCGCCGCGCCCGGCGGGCAGCCGACGCAGGACCCCGATTGAGATATCGTGTTTCTCGTCGCCGTTGAATTATCGGACACGGGCGGTAGCAACTGGTTGCGTGTCGATCTTGTGCCGTCCGATGTCGCGACCGTGGCCGCCGTCAACTGGCAACCTGGCACGCTCGTCACCGTCCCAGATATCGTCATCGCGGTCATGGAAAAACGGGCGCCGATGGAGCCGTAATAAGCGGCGCGGCAGGAAGCGGCGCGTACAACGAACTCGACCGCTACACGCCTATAAATCACGCCGAAAAATAACCGGCCCATGAAGACTTATTCTCTCACCCTTTGCTTCCCAGTTTTTCTGGCACGCCGCGTCGACTTTTTCGTCCGTTTTCGACGGCCCGCCTTTGACGTCCATTTATCGTAGGAGCAGTACAATCTCACCACGGCCGCTCGCCGGACACAGATAAATCGCACCCGCCCCGCCGCATCCGTCAAAGTCGGAAGCCTATTTTCTACGCGGCCATGTATCAAGTTAGACGTGCGGCTGCGGAGTCAAAACTCTTAAATAAAATCCGAGGAAACAAACCGGGTGCAGACGAACGTTCTGCGTTGAACAAATCAAGGTTTTCGGTGTCCATGGGTGCTCTTAGGATGCATGCGGATAGTAGGTGGGGGACACAGCTAGGGGTGGGGCGCGGAGACTGAGCTTATAAATGGCTACATGTTTGACAGCGGAGATGGCGGGTAGCTCTCACCCGGCATGGGTATGCAGCAATTCTTTAATGCAGCATGGGTATGCAGCAATTCTTTTTCCGCAGAAATAATACACATTTCTCAGCGCTCAATAATGTGTGGAATAGTACCTGAATTATTTTATCGCTTTTTCCTAACACCAGCTGCCCCTCTGAAAAGTCCACTGGAGGGCACAAGTAACATTTGACACTTGCTAAGACGAAGTTGGTCTTGCTTGGTAGTATGTCGGCACGGTCTATATACACCTTTTGCCACCAATCTTAGAAATGGCCCACGTGATTTCAGCCGTCAACCTAATCAATTTCGGCAATTCGGCAGAGTACGATCAAATCTTGATATACGGCCATTGCAGTCGGCACATAATGCGCATTTCGATAATAATGCAGCACATTTCAGCGGCAGTGGATCTTTTTCAGATACGCTTCTGCCGCAATTGGTTGTACTTTTGAAGAAATCAGTCTTCACTGCCAACTACGTCGCAGACGTCTCACACTTGAATGTATCAGGCCAAACTGCCGAGCTTGTTTGTATTTAGTCCTGAAATACGTCCCCTTGCACCAACATTGGACGCGAAAAGGTGCTGTGGTCTACACTGGCCTGAAGTTTATACACTTTTTGCCTTGGCCAGGAAAGAGTTGAACAAAAATGGTTTCCTCAAGCATTTTGCGAAAAATTAATCAGTAGGCAGCACCCATAATATTTAGGTTCTGATAACAATTGTCCCCGGTATCTGTGGTGCCAAAGTAATCTGCCCCAAAGTGATCTTCCGATTCCACTAATATGGATCATTACCACGTTTGTTTCACATACCTATGGTTGTCTCTATAACTGACAAAATGATTTATGCTTTCCACTTCGCCCGGAAAACGACTTTTTAATAGAGAAAAAGCAAACTTTGATTTCCGTAGCTTTATTAGATACAGCATTCGTTGTGTCCATCCACTTCCCTCATAAAAGTAAAGTAGATAACGAAGATGAAAATATTAATCATAATCTCCTCTCAATTCGTTGCACCACTTTAGTTATCTCGTTTGGCTGCCTGGTAGGTCATATCTACTGGACAGAGATGAAGCTTAAGTCATTGCTAGATATTTAACGTTGACAAGGACGATCGATGGCAACAGCATATACGCTTCCATGTCATCCGGGATTGTCTAGGTCAGCATCAGGAACCAGAGAAAACAATTAAGTTCACAAATTCTCGTTTCAATACTAAGAATCAACTCAGCGTAAAACACTTTCGCAGTCAAGTGCTGAAGGTAAATCGCTTGCTCTGGGACGATTAGGTTACCTATTGAACAGCAGAAACATATACCGAACCAATGTAGGAATTGTTTAATCTTTGGAATATCACAAGCTTCACATTCTGATTAGCTTGCACCAATTCACGTTCTGTTTATTGTTCATTTAAAGTAGATTAGTGATTAATTAATCAAGGCCCATGAATTCCCTCGTGCTATTGCCAAGTCTGATGAAGACCTTGACAGGAGGATCTTTTATTCTTCCCATGCAAATTGCAAACATTGTTCATTGGATTCCCCTACCCTGCCTTTCCAAGGCCTATTTTTTCGGAGCGTTCCCACCAAATATGATCAGTTTATATGCGCGAATATCAACTTAGATGAACGCGTGGTTGATATGAACAGCTAGAATGAGATTGAATGATACGAACATCATTCATGCGCCCAAAATTTGACTATTATTATTTTTTTAAACACCTCTGGCGAGTGGAGACAGCTATGATTTCTTCTTTACCACATTGGTCCGTGTCTTCTCTCGGGTGTGACCACTGCAACTCGATTATTGGCACTGAAATGTGGAACGATATATATTTGCACCTGCATTGGCGCTTGCAAATGTGGAACGACATATACCATGCAATATTCTGGATAGCTTGAGTATAGTTTCATTGTGGATGCTCCCACAGCTGACAATCTATGTCATGACATGCTTAGCGGTTAAGCTAGCAAGTGATGGTGGGTCAGACAACAACCTTGTAGGCACGAGTTATCAGCTGAGTTAACAGCTGAATTAACAGTTGGATTAACAGCTGAATTAACAGCTGAGTTAACAGCTGAGCTAACAGCTAAATTAACAGTTGGATTAACAGCTGAGTTAATAGTCGAGTTTCAGCTGTGCGGGCTGGCCAGTGCCATTTTGAAGCCGTCCTTCCTACGCAACGCTTGTAAGCGATGCAGCATTACCAAACACATGCATGCATCTACACTCTTCATGCCCTCATGCGTATGGCATATGCCTATGTTTAATAGCCCCACGCCTATCGCCTATGATCTAGGGCGCATAAGCGGGACGAAAACGGCATGAAGACTGGTGGTAAGTCAGGAATGGCGCCATGAAAGTTCCAAGGTGAAAAAAATGACCTCAATTGAGGGACGATCGTGAGAAGTACGCTTCGGTCCCTCGTCCATACCATGGATAATAATGTGGATATCCCATAATGTAGATACCTCACATAATGTGGATATCCCATAATGTGGATATCCCATAATGTGGATATCCCATAATGAGGATATCCCATAATGTAGATGCCTCACTTCCATCACACACGACATGGCGCAAAAAGTCACCTCGGATTTGAGCTAATGCAGTTCTAGGAATGCCAATTAGACAATAGTAGGCACTAATGGTACGTAGAGTAATGGTAAGTAGCATGTATTTCGCCGCGTAGATAATTGTTTAATGGTTTGAGTAAATGTGCTCTCATTTTTGTACCTTTTCAGAACATGAGCCGGCAGGAATTCGATTATTTGTCTCTGCTTCGGCTCCTTGTATACTGCCCAGGGTTTATATGCAGATCAACACGTTGAAAGAAAAGGGATACAAGGGACAGTCACAAAGCTGCATGGCAACAAGAAAGCATGCAAAAAGCAAGTTGTCTATCTGTAGGGAGTTGACGCTGACCAGAGATCTATCTGTAGGAAGTTGACGCTGACCAGAGATCGGAGCATTACGTGCGCTTTGTTTCCTCACAAGTTAGCTGCTTTTGAGCTCAATGGAACTACTACGTGAATGTGACCTGTCAGCACAGGTCACCTGTTAACATTAAGCACAGCTAATTCTGGTATGGAAAGATGACCACTCTGTGTTGTTTGAAATGTATGTGTGAGAATAGAATACAAATGTGATGCACTAGAACAAGTTCCGTGAATATCTGCATCCCGTTTCGTTGTGCCGCACTTTTGTTTTAAAAGATGCGTGTTTCAGTGAAGGCCATTCCTCAGCATGATTGTGGTGATGTGTATCCTTAAATATGCGTGTTTCAGCGAAGGCTATGTCTCAGCACCATTGTGGTGATGTTTACCCTTAAAGATGCGTGTTTCAGTGAAGGCCATTCCTCAGCATGATTGTGGTGATGTGTATCCTTAAAGATGCGTGTTTCAGCGAAGGCTATGTCTCGGCACCATTGTGGTGATGTGTATTCGTCAATGCATACCAATACCGTCTCCGCTATGCCCGTCATTCGAGTATCTAGTGGTGTCCGCCATTGTTAGGTTTTTGCTCACCGACAGACATTTGACGTTTCAGTTCAATTATTTGCGTTGCAGAAAGTTAACATGTTCCATGAATTGCGACACGGAAAGCGGCTTCACTTCAAGTAGTCACGACACCCAGACACGACACAGGTAGTCAAGTTCTGCTATATGTTTTCTATGTAAGACACTTGCATTTAAAGTAGATTGGTAAGCTTAATCCCGGTCCGGTTCGGATACCCAATGGTATACTGAGTATTTGTATTAAGCGAACACCACGTGTATCTCGCCGGCTTGGAAGTTAGCAGCGTGTCAGACCAGTGGCCGTCACAACCCTTCACGTTACCAGTGGCCGTCACGACGTCAAGGCCCTTCACGTTACCAGTGGCCGTCACAACCCTTCACGTTACCAGTGGCTGCCACGGCCTTACGGCCCTTCATGTTACCAGTGGCCGTCACAACCCTTCACGTTACTAGTGGCCGTCACGGCGTCACGGCCCTTCACGTTACCAGTGGCCGTCACGGCCCTTCACGTTACTAGTGGCCGTCACGGCGTCACGGCCCTTCACGTTACCAGTGGCCGTCACGGCGTCACGGCCCTTCACGTTGCCAGTGGCCGTCACAACACCTTCACGTTACCAGTGGCCGTCACAACCCTTCACGTTACCAGTGGCCGTCACGACGTCACGGCCCTTCACGTTATCAGTGGCCGTCACGCCGTCTCAGTCCTTCACGTTATCAGTGGCCATCACCAGTGCCCGTCTCAGTCCTTCACGTTGCCAGTGGCCATCACCAGTGCCCGTCTCGGTCCTTCACGTTGCCAGTGGCCATCACCAGTATCCGTCTCAGTCCTTCACGTTGCCAGTGGCCATCACCAGTGTCCGTCTCAGTCCTTCACGTTGCCAGTGGCCATCACTAGTGCCCGTCTCAGTCCTTCACGTTGCCAGTGGCCATCACCAGTGCCCGTCTCAGTCCTTCACGTTGCCAGTGGCCATCACCAGTGTCCGTCTCAGTCCTTCACGTTGCCAGTGGCCATCACCAGTGCCCGTCTCAGTCCTTCACGTTGCCAGTGGCCATCACCAGGGTCCGTCTCAGTCCTTCACGTTGCCAGTGGCCATCACCAGTGTTCGTCTCAGTCCTTCACGTTGCCAGTGGCCATCACCAGTGCCCGTCTCAGTTCTTCACGTTGCCAGTGGCCATCACCAGTGTCCGTCTCAGTCCTTCACGTTGCCAGTGGCCATCACCAGTGCCCGTCTCAGTCCTTCACGTTGCCAGTAGCCATCATCAGTGCCCGTCTCAGTCCTTCACGTTGCCAGTGGCCATCACCAGTGTCCGTCTCAGTCCTTCACGTTGCCAGTGGCCATCACCAGTGCCCGTCTCAGTCCTTCACGTTGCCAGTAGCCATCACCAGTGCCCGTCTCAGTCCTTCACGTTGCCAGTGGCCATCACCAGTGTCCGTCTCAGTCCTTCACGTTGCCAGTGGCCATCACCAGTGCCCGTCTCAGTTCTTCACGTTGCCAGTGGCCATCACCAGTGCCCGTCTCAGTCCTTCACGTTGCCAGTAGCCATCACCAGTGCCCGTCTCAGTCCTTCACGTTGCCAGTGGCCATCACCAGTGTCCGTCTCAGTCCTTCACGTTGCCAGTAGCCATCACCAGTGCCCGTCTCAGTCCTTCACGTTGCCAGTGGCCATCACCAGTGTCCGTCTCAGTCCTTCACGTTGCCAGTGGCCATCACCAGTGCCCGTCTCAGTCCTTCACGTTCGGTTGCCGTCCCTGCTCTTCACGTTACCAGTTGTCGTCACAGCCCTTCCGTTCTTGTTTTTGTCTTCCACTGTTGAATTTAATTTCCAGGTCCGTCTCAAGAATTCCTTCGCTAGAGGTTTGGAAAACAATGTGACTTTTTGAAAAATGGCTGCCACCGACAAGTTATATTGGACGTCAGGTCTGAGAAATGGGCCTGGGGAATTCAAGAACCAATTTCATTACTATGCAAATACGGTTGAATTCGTCGCCGTCTTTGCAGTTTGAGCAGTCATCTCTTGGTCTGTTGAAGACATGCAAATAGAACAAAATGAAATGTTATCTAAATCGTTTCAGTATTTCTCTATCACACCGAGGTAGATTGGATTTAAATGATCAGTAAGTAAGGGGAGTGGGATATTTATGGGGTTAATAACTTGCTGAACACAAAGTGCCAATATGCTAACTGTTGTATAGCAGAATGACGTATGTCAATTTTTAAAAAATCTGTACACAAGTGGGTGCAAGGAAACAGTAATTATAATATCAACAATTAATAAGCCATGGATCCTACCTACTATATTATTGTTAATCACCATCGGTGCGTTTATGAACGGCCATTAATATGTATTCATGATTGCCCGTCAAGATGTTGGGGCTTGCTAAATATTAAAATCATCTAGGAAGATTTCAAATTGCGAACCACTTCACTAGTTATCGATAGTAGCCAAGTTGTTTGACAACATGATTAATATGCGTGGTGCGTTAGTAAATTTCAAACACCAATCATATCAATGGTGGTGAGCCTCTTTAATCTTTTTCCCGCGTGATTAATCTCTCAGTTCATGTGACGGGGGGGGGATTCATCTTCGGGAGATCTGGAAAATGTATCGTCCTATTACCTCGCAATATGATGTCAACCAACTGCGAGAAAATGCACCAATTTGTCTTTAATTTTGCGTAAAAAAGTAGCATGTAATGCCTCATGAGTCTAATGGGCACTGTCTACACTGATTGCACTGTCTGCACTACGGGCACTGTCTGCACTGATTGCACTGTCTGCACTACGGGCACTGTCTGCACTGAGGGAACTTTCTGGACTGAGGATACTGTCTGCACTTAGGGCACTGCCGGGTATTTTAACCTCCACAATTCCAGATACAATGCTTTGCTCAGATTTGCCACGCATGCATGGTTAGTTTATTCCCAAAGTCCATTCTAATAATTCCACATGAGAAAATGAATATTATACTGCAAGGAGTAATTTGAAAATACAAAATGGGAGGGATTGCTTATGGTGCTGTCCAACTCCTGCGCATGGTTGTAACACTAATTGGTGGTAACATTGGTTGTAATTATAGTTGTCTCTTGTGTTAGCAAGACGACGCAGTTCCGTTTCAACTATCAATTTGGGACTTACGATCGTTTTTTTTAAGCCCAGGAAGGGCGGATCAAGGTACCCAAAGGAGGAGTTCCTGGCTATATTTATTGTTCAGTAAAACAACACCTTGAAATCGTATAGAAACCATTCAATTTATTCTGGCTGCATATTTTACATCTCATCAAAGTTCAAGAAGTGGCAGATACGCACAAGTGGACGTGAAAATGGGAGCTATGTCACGTTGTCTTCCGTTGAAACCTCAATTTGTAGCTGCTAGAGTTGTGGCTACAAATATGAACATGTCTGTCGATATGAAATAATGTCGAACAAACATGGAGAAATTGTGGGTGAAAATGTGCGCCAATGTCATTCAGCGTTGGAAGCATTTTTCGCGTACTGCATGTGTGTGTGACTGCCTGCACATTCCTGTAACGCCCTGGAATTACCAATGATCGTACAGAATGTACATCGTAAAGCCATAAAATGTACATCGTACTATAGGACACATCACGCAAATGGCCACATTGACGAGAGCTGTGAAGAGTCACTCGTCACAAAAAAGCAACTTCATCCTGGAGCCGCCTTTCATCATGACGTCTGCCCGTACATTCATATCGGGTCCATAGATATCAGTTGCAATTATATTTAGTTGTACGTTCATGTATGTAAATGCCAAAAGTACAACCAACTTTAACTCCCTTGATACGTCGCTGGCTTTCTCAGATATTCCATTAAGCACACGCATGTCACTTTACCAAACGCACGACATAATGCAGAGGATACCCATCCTGGACGTGACGTGATTGACGTGACTTTACCAAACGCACGACATAATGCAGAGGATACCCATCCTGGACGTGACGTGATTGACGTGACTTTACCAAACGCACGACATAATGCAGAGGATACCCATCCTGGACGTGACGTGATTGACGTGACTTTACCAAACGCACGACATAATGCAGAAGATACCCATCCTGGACGTGACGTGATTGACGTGACTTTACCAAACGCACGACATAATGCAGAGGATACCCATCCTGGACGTGACGTGATTGACGTGACTTTACCAAACGCACGACATAATGCAGAAGATACCCATCCTGGACGTGACGTGATTGACGTGACTTTACCAAACGCACGACATAATGCAGAGGATACCCATCCTGGACGTGACGTGATTGACGTGACTTTACCAAACGCACGACATAATGCAGAAGATACCCATCCTGGACGTGACGTGATTGACGTGACTTTACCAAACGCACGACATAATGCAGAAGATACCCATCCTGGACGTGACGTGATTGACGTGACTTTACCAAACGCACGACATAATGCAGAGGATACCCATCCTGGACGTGACGTGATTGACGTGACTTTACCAAACGCACGACATAATGCAGAGGATACCCATCCTGGACGTGACGTGATTGACGTGACTTTACCAAACGCACGACATAATGCAGAAGATACCCATCCTGGACGTGACGTGATTGACGTGACTTAAACAGGAATGGTTAACAATAACCGAAAATGGCTTCACAGATCCTTCTTTAGAGTCATAGAAGTAATAGAAGTAAGCTCACAATATAAGTGCAGCGTGTTGGTTTTGTCAGGCTCTACCAGTTGGGAAATGACACCAGACTTCAGAGCACTTCAGAGCACGCAAACGGTTTAGAAATGGCACGCGAAGCAAACAGATATGAAAAAAGAACACTATCCCCTCCAAAGGAAACATGGTT
Organism: Ashinkailepas kermadecensis; assembly: GCA_034440615.1. Classification (NCBI taxonomy): domain Eukaryota; kingdom Metazoa; phylum Arthropoda; class Thecostraca; family Neolepadidae; genus Ashinkailepas; species Ashinkailepas kermadecensis. Next base: position 1,023,914 of record JAOTOM010005179.1, read on the forward strand.
CAAGTTATGATCCTCTTCGCTTATTTTTAGACGCGTTCTATCAGAAAGCATCAAACAACGTGAGCATCAGAGAAGCGCTGATTGTTTCTCCACGTGGGCGTCATTTGCGGATTGGACACACCCATGACACACCGCATTTGTGAATGAAGGAAGAGATGAAGCCACGCTCTTAGGCTTGCTACGTTTTTCACGAAACACAGAAGGGCAATCCTGCGACATTCGTGGATTAGACCACTGAAGCTGGCAAATTTGCCGGTGCTGACCCGACTACAAGCCCAGCATTCACTTCCACAGCTGAACTAAGCATTTCTTAGTCGAGACCCTGCCGAAACACGTGCCGCACTTAGACCCTGTTGAAATACGTGCCGCACTCAGACCCTGCCGAAACACGTGGTGCACTCAGACCCTGTTGAAACACGTGGTGCACTCAGACCCTGCTGACGCACGTGGTGCACCTAGACCCTGCTGACGCACGTGGTGCACCTAGACCCTGCTGACGCACGTGGTGCACCTAGACCCTGCTGACGCACGTGGTGCACCTAGACCCTGCTGACGCACGTGGTGCACCTAGACCCTGCTGACGCACGTGGTGCACCTAGACCCTGCTGACGCACGTGGTGCACCTAGACCCTGCTGACGCACGTGGTGCCCTAGACCCTGCTGACGCACGTGGTGCACCTAGACCCTGCTGACGCACGTGGTGACCTAGACCTTGCTGACGCACGTGGTGCACTAGACCCTGCTGACGCACGTGGTGCACCTAGACCCTGCTGACGCACGTGGTGCACCTAGACCCTGCTGACGCACGTGGTGCACCTAGACCCTGCTGACGCACGTGGTGCACCTAGACCCTGCTGACGCACGTGGTGCACTCAGACCCTGCTGACGCACGTGGTGCACCTAGACCCTGCTGACGCACGTGGTGCACCTAGACCGTGCGACGAACCAGGCGCCAAAAATTAGCGCAACTACCACGCGGGATAGGGGTAGCACGCGCCCAATCAATGCTAACCAGAATACCTAAAGCTGATTGTGGAGCATAGGAGGTGTGGTATGTAATCACGTGTGTTCATAGAACTCACCTACAAGGTGATGAAAACAAAGTAATGGTACTCTGAAAACTGTTGCATTACGATACCAGCTAGACGGCATTATTCACTTAAGCATTAGGTACAAAGCATTTTCACAAAATATTCACATTCAACTTCCTAATCGTTAATTGACAGATGATTGGAATCAAAGGTCTCTCGGGGGAGCCACTAGAAAAACCTATATTACTCTTGATTGTTTCGTGGCATTACGCATCGCTACCGTAATTACAAATGCAAGTCGGCGTACGCGCTATGCTTCCATTCTCACTTCCTAGAGGACAAAGAGGTAAAGTTTAATTTACCCCTGGTGGATTTCCATCTTCCAGCCTCACCACGGACGCCCCTCCGCACGACGCTGTAGGCCACCCTGACGTCATCAATATCTGTCAGCCTGCTGATAATCTATTGGCTAGCCCATAACTCAAGTCGGCCAATCACGCTACAGCCCATATTTACTCAGTCATAACGTCATATGGCGCGCTGGAACAGGCTGTGTCTTATTAAAATTCGTCTCAGGAAATATGAAATGTGAGAAAGCACAATTATCGCTGAAGCGATTTTTTAGCCAACAGCACCTTCATAACCAGGAATTCGATGGGATATATTTTGTATTTGTATATATCTTTTTGCGTTTATTGTCCCTTTTTCATTTCAAAATTGTCACGTAGGGTCGCACAATGTCAATTTTCCACGACAATGCAACCGGTCGTGGCCAATAGACTGATGATGGAGGAGCACATTTTATTTTTTGAAGGCCGATTAATAAAAAAAATTATGTTCGTCTTTATTCACCTTTCTTCCCCGGCATTATTTTATTATTTATTGCGATCAAGATTGTTACACCATGGCTGTGCTGACGGGGTGAGGGTGAGGGTGGGGTGGGGGGGGGGGGGCGCACGTGGGCCATGATCCTCACTAGCCTTATCCAGTAACCCTATGGACATTGCATGGGAAAATCGACCTCAAGGTGACTATTTCGAACGTCCGAATACCATTGATTGAGGACTGGAATCACTCGAACTCATGTGGAATGCAGAAGTAGACTTAGAATTATTCAACGCCGATACTTTGTGCTCTTGGAAGCGTGCTAGATGTCCCGATGTCCATGTAACCGCGACGTCGTGTAATCCATGCGCCAAAACGTGTAATCCGCACCAAAAACATCCGATTAACTACCAAAGCGACTAAGATTCACAAGGGTCTCAGGAGTTCGCATAAATTTCGCACGACACTATGTCACTGCTCACAGTGCTCCCATGGAAATAACATTTAGTAGTAGCTATCATATTGTAATCTGATATGCATCGTTGAAACCATACCGTTATTTATATAATATATATAGTAACATACAAATATTTGTGATAATTAATGCATTGTAGCATGGTATTAAGCAAAATATGCATTCCATGCATGTATTCATTGCGTTCAGGGGTGGTGGATTAGGCGAATGAAGGCAGAGGGAAGGGGCGGCTCTCCTCCCAAATATATCATCTTTAGCATTACCCCTAGTGCGTTGCATAGCAAATAAAGAGGATAAAGTGAGTGTTCCCTCTGGCCAAACGATTTGCTGCTGCCCTTGATTCCATGGGCATTCCTGAGCTATAGTCATAGCACTGCTTCATTAATCCCAATTCATTGCATTGGTGATTCACGAAATTGGTAATTTCCATGGAATGATTTCTTGACATATAACACTAATTCATTCACCGCATTGGCTGATATATTGTGACCTAAAGATTGGTGCATTCTCGAAGTGTAACTTTGCTATTGCCCCAGTTACATTTGTGACGGCATTCGCTTATTAATGCATATATAACAAGGGTCGATCCAGGATTTTACTATGGTAAGGGAGAACTTGTCATGGCCCCCGCAAATTCAAATAGCACCCAAAAATGCAAATGTGTTTTTTTATCGGAAATAGTAAGGTGGAAACATGCAAAAAAACATTGTTAAAAGGGCTCGAAGGGTGGTCGCTCTCCCATCAGCACTTAGACTTCGCTCGAGGGGTGGTAGCTCACCCATCAACACTTATATCGAGGGATGGCCGTTCTCCCATCAACACTTGGCTCGAGGCGTGTTCGCTCTCCCATCAACACCTAGACTTAACTCGAGGGGTGGTAGCTCTCCCACCGGCACTTATATTCGTCCTTCATCCATAATCTGAGCACTGAAGTCTATCACAATTATCCGTGCTGTAATTCAAATCGGACATTTAATGACAACTCGTCGCACTGGACAATTGATAATCAACGCTGCATACATAAAGGATGTAATTATGGTCAACCCGCATGGTCTACATAGAGTAATTTATATTGCAGGGGCTAAGAAGTAGTAATTTGCTACCGAGAAGTTCGACTAAGCATTGATGTACCCAGAGAAGACCACGACTCTCCCTTAAAACATTCCCTTGGGGTTGAAGGATAATACTAGCAATGATGTATTCGGTGTCACCTGGATGTCTGCACCCAGTTCAGACCTCACCGCACCTCATCCCATCCTTACTTCTACGAAGGCATATTATCATAAGCGAAAGAACATGCACTTATTAATGTGCTGGTTGTCTCAGTCAATGCTGGGCAAAGCACCCCAAAGCGAAGAAAAGTTGTGCAAATAATATGAGTGCAGAATTTTTCCTCGTTGCATGGCGCCTTTTTCCTACCCTTCCGGCTCCTCCTCCCCATGTTAACACACACACACTTACAGACACACAGAAACACCTACGCCCACACACACATGCAAACACCTGCACCCACACACCCATACACATACACATACAAATAGTATCGAATCCCAACTGCAAACGAAAATACATTCATTTGAAGAAATCACGAATCCGAACATTGAAAAAGCTTCGGAGTTTAACCAAGAACATTTCGTCAGCATTTCCAACCACAGGGAGTTGTTGCCACCCATTCCGACAGCTGGTGGCAATTTAGTTTCCCCTTATCGTGATAGCTGCAAAACAAGAACAGCATTTTACTTGGCGCAATTCAAACTCAGTGGAACTCAATGTGCATGCGTCACTGCACCCAGTGACACTTCATAGAGAGCTAAAGGTCAACATTGGTATATATGTTCACAACGTTTTCACCCCACTCGGCCGAAATTTCATCAGGATGAGGATTACTTATTAAGCATGGTAGTAGGTACAGACACGGACACTATGATGCAGACGGCTGTCGGTGTGCGTCGCGAGTTTTGTCTGTCCGATTGCTCGTTCTGTGTGCCTGGAGGCTGGAGAAACGTTGTTCTTCCGCCGGTCTTGCCGCCGGGTGGGAGAAGGCACCGATTCTCCTCACATGGTTTTTGTCCGGTGGTTATGGCTGTTCAGCTCTGGTTTTTGGAAATCATCCATGCCATTTTCCCTCGATTATGTTTTTAATTGAAGAAAACGGAGGTTCCGTATCCGATGAATTGCACGCGCCCACGTGGTCGGGGGCCGTATCAGGATGTGTCATTTGCAGTGCAAACACATCCATAAAAATACTTCACTCCAAAAAGTCAACAATAAAGCAATGAGTAATACAATTTCGGGAAAGTGAAGATGCACTCACACCCCACGTGGTTCGTAGGACCGTGCCAGGGTTGTTCATATCTGGTTGGTGGTGATCACCCATCTTCCTGCTCTCACTCGTGCTCCCTCGTCTATTTTAATTGAATTGTATTTTCAGTACATTGTCGTTCACGCGGAGGATGCCTTGGTATATAATCGCATTAAAAGTGGGATCTCAACGATTAAATCAAAGGCCATATATTTCAATATCTTCCATAGTTTTTCTTACATCTCATAGAAACAATGCGCCCTAAAGCCCAAATAACTAACTAATATATTAGAAACTATCCTACATACTAACAACGTAATCATTGTTTCATTCCATATGTATTGTGGCATGTGGCTTTGCATGATCAGTGCCCTGAATCAAAAGTGATGTTTGAAACTATTCCGAACAAGCAAACTGGGTCGATACTGAATTGGTATCATCTCTACGAACGCGTTCATCCGAATTACCACCAACACGATGCTTGTTCGATCCTTTCTGGTGGCGTGTATCTCCCGAGAATAGCACCTGATACACGTGGATCCGAATTCGAGTCTGACGCTGACTCGGGGGTGTATGTTCCAAGTCATCTGACCATTCCGTCAAACACATAATGGCTAGTACATGCTTGCAAGTAATGACTTTGAAGTTGACGAATGTCGAATTGTCGTGGAACCCAAATGGAAGCGGCCCGGAATTAATTTTTGGTAAACAAAGGTCATCCGATAGCAATCAGGGTCAATTAGTTTATTTCGCCTTTGGATCACAGATGGGACAGAATAATTGCAGAGCATCTTAAAACATAAATGGCAGCGATGTGAAGTCCAGAGGAACGACATTTCATGTCATGTAATGCATTGCATACTTTGATGGTCATTCTGGACATTAGACATTAATTGCATTCAAACAGGCTAAAAGCTATGATTTCGGGAATAATGCACCACGTACGCCTGCATAGATCACGTTGTTGGTCGGTGACCTAAAATGGCCGGACCATCTGTGGCACCAAAACATCTGCACAAGATGTGATCAGCTGACGGACGATTGTCCGATGGTCGCGCGACAAAATCGCTTCGGGTGGTAGGACCCACTCAGGCCCACTTCACTCAGTGGCATCTACTCCACTCAGATGACAAAGTCCAAAATGCGCTGCTGATTAACACTGTACAATCTTACAATATAATGGCAATCCCTCAACTCCGGTTATGCAATCGCAGACGGGATAATAAACAAGGTAAAGGGAAATATCGTTCTTTATCATTTGCCTCGTTCCGTTCCTAAGCGTACCGTTCCTTTATGGGTTGTAGCAATCTTCAGTGATACCAGAACGGTTCCAAATTTGGCATGGTCTGAACATTCCGGAGTTGTTTCGGTTTACTCATGAGCACAGGTCTCATATGAACACTTCAGCATTGTACACAGTGGCGATACTGTCCAACCTGCCCTATCATCAGGTGAAAACGACATTCGATCACCTGGCTCCTTGACCTCGGTCACCCACATCCGACTTGGCATATTGTACGCTGCTCGATCATCACCTACCAGTTACGTCTCTGCACTTCTAATAACGTCGTATCGCCTGCCTCGAGTGTCAGGAGCTTTGTACCGTGCAGTCAGCGCAGCCATTCCTCATGTCACGTGACCACTGATGGCAGTGCGTACGTCACGTGACCATTGATAGCAGGCAGCCCGTGCGTACGTCACGTGACCAAGTGCATCTGCCGGCTGGTTGGGATAAGCGGAAGCCGTTTGGAGGGCACCACGACCCACACTATCATAAATCCCACCTTTGCCGGAATATCGGTGAAGGTCGTGGTCAATGGCGGCCGTAAAGATGTACTCAGCGGTGATAAAATTAAACGAACGACTGTAGCGGCCGACCAGCCGGGGGGACGACGGGTGGGGCAGCCGCCGAGCAGGTCGGCGAACCCTGGAGCCCTGGACAGGGACGGCGGGTGGGGCAGCCGCCGAGCAGGTCGGCGAACCCTGGAGTCCTGGACAGGGACGGCGGGTGGGGCAGCCGCCGAGCAGGTCGGCGAACCCTAGAGCCCTGGACAGGGACGGCGGGTGGGGCAGCTGCCGAGCAGGTCGGCGAACCCTGGAGTCCTGGAATGGGACGGCGGGTGGGGCAGACGCCGAGCAGGTCGGCGAACCCTGGAGTCCTGGACAGGGACGGCGGGTGGGGCAGCCGCCGAGCAGGTCGGCGAACCCTAGAGCCCTGGACAGGGACGGCGGGTGGGGCAGCTGCCGAGCAGGTCGGCGAACCCTGGAGTCCTGGAATGGGACGGCGGGTGGGGCAGCCGCCGAGCAGGTCGGCGAACCCTGGAGCCCTGGACAGGGACGGCGGGTGGGGCAGCCGCCGAGCAGGTCGGCGAACCCTAGAGCCCTGGACAGGGACGGCGGGTGGGGCAGCTGCCGAGCAGGTCGGCGAACCCTAGAGCCCTGGACAGGGACGGCGGGTGGGGCAGACGCCGAGCAGGTCGGCGAACCCTGGAGTCCTGGACAGGAACGGCGGGTGGGGCAGCCGCCGAGCAGGTCGGCGAACCCTAGAGCCCTGGACAGGGACGGCGGGTGGGGCAGCTGCCGAGCAGGTCGGCGAACCCTGGAGTCCTGGAATGGGACGGCGGGTGGGGCAGACGCCGAGCAGGTTGGCGAACCCTGGAGTCCTGGACAGGGACGGCGGGTGGGGCAGCCGCCGAGCAGGTCGACAACCCTAACACCCTGGACAACCGTACGGCTCACCATCAGCATCCACTGGCGGGAGAACTGTGCCATTGCCTGAGTTGGGACGGTTGTACCAGGAACATGGCGTCGTATGTGATCAATGAGCGCTGATAATAGCTTGTATGGGATAGATAATTCGATCAGAAATGATATTTATTCGGAAAGATTATCTCATCGTGATACCGTGAGTGGATTGTGCGGATAATGAGAGTACTTTTATAATGCGAGTATTACCGCCGAGCGCCAAATTCAGGCCACATGAGGTTTGTGAATCACGGATATAGAGAGAGTGGAATCACGGATATAGAGAGAGTGGAATCAAAGTGTGCCGTACTTCCGTCGCATATTTTGGGAACTGTCACTATTAACCCGTGGGGCGTTGCATGTCATATAAATTTTAAAACTGATTCGCTTCAGTCCCCTATGTTTTGACCCCCATCAGTGGTCACGTTCCTGTCTGTCGGTGCGAATAGGTGCCACTGTGTTGTTGAAAACATGTGTGAATAAAACACAAATCCTGAATATTTGAACATTTCAAAACATTAAAAAAAAAATGGAAGCAAGCTAGTCCATATAAGCAACACCAGTGAGTTTCATAGTCTAGATCCCGAACTGCCGGCAACACCGGTGAGTTTCATAGTCTAGATCCCGAACTGCCGGCAACACCGGTGAGTTTCATAGTCTAGATCCTGAACTGCCGGCAACACCGGTGAGTTTCGTGTTCGAGGTCCTGAACTGCCCGGCAAGTGGCAAATATGGTGACTAAATGCATGCACGACGAAGGGCAGGTTTGATGGCGTCTGCGAAATCTACCCAAGGAAACTGTTGAGGATGATAGGAATGGCACACAATAAACAATCCTATGTGTTCCTAAGGCAACCCAGTCTGCCCTGGGATGTAGCAGAATGAGCCATTTTACACCCACTTGTTACTGGTAGTTCAGTACAATAATTTAAATGGCATGAACGCTTGAAAAACTGAAGGTGCAATTATTTATTTCAGAGTAAATCCACCATACTCAGGGTAAACATAAGAGCTGCGGGATCTTGGCTGTCGTTCCTGTGGGGACCTTCGGACACCCATGGATGGAGACTCAGGGAAAGGGGAGGGGGCATTTCGGCTCCCAGCACGAATGAGTTTTAGCATTGTGCCTAAGGAGTACACTAGCTAATTCATAATTCACATGCATTGTGAACTTCCCAAGTATGACGACACGTATCTGTCGATGATGCTCATCCCCTCCACCGTTCTCCCACTGACGGGTTGGTCAATGCCAAACGATGACGAGTGCTAGCACAGGCTTTAATCGCAATAACATGAACCCATGTTATTTGGGACCCATGAAGGTGGTGTGGCAATGGGAGTGAAAACAATATTTCAGTGACACAATATCTGGTCCTGTAATTTGTGCTTAAGCATGCAAATCTTCTTCAGGGTCAATCAATGATAGGCTATGGCTATATATAAAATAGCTGTGCTTCCATAGCGGAGAATATGAAGTGCAACATCGGCGCTTATGTGCTACCTAGAATACTCATATATTTGAAAAATACGCATATTCCCGCTTACAGTTGTGTCCCGCTTCATAACCGTGTGAGGGGATGAGTGGTCTAGGGGTAAGATGCTCGTCTCACAATCGAAAGGTTGTGGGTTCGAGTCTCACCTGTCGCTACTCTTCGCCCGCGACCAATCGGCGTGAGAGATTGGCGACGCTACATGACTCAACGGTCGACGTGTCGTAAAACCAATAACCAACCAACTATAACCGTGTGAAAAGCGTCTATCTCAATCTTCAGCTGACCGAAGCAGATCTGAGCAGATCTTGTTCCATTGTATTTCAATGCATTGCTATTTGCTGAATCAACAAATCTTAGCACAAAACATAGTATAGCTTGCCAGGCGATCATAATAGCAGTAGTGAGTTCCGGGGTGCGGTTAGCAACTTCGATAAAACGAACGATTGGCCTCAGGAGTAAATGCATGTAACAGACCGAAGGCATGGATCCGCACGCATTTTATTCCGATCATAGTCAATCATCTGCAATCACCACGGCCATTGAAAGAAACCGCTCACAGGTTACATCAACAAGCGGAGCCCTGTCCCGTAGGCCATGTGTCACGCATCGTAAACACTCATACGTCACAGTCATCTCGCCGACACTCGTACGCCCGACCAGACGGCGAATTTCTACATAGCCAGCCATAGATGCATCTGCAGTCAAACGCTGACTCTGCTTCTTGTAGAAATTGTATCTCTGTTGGCTTTTTGCTCAGCCAGGCTAGCGACAAAAACGACGCGTAAAAAGTGATGAAAATGTTTCGTCTGGTCTGGCTCATCCGATAAATCATGTGATTTGTGGGAAGTCGAGTGAGCTCAGAAACCGAATACCACCGAATACCACCGAATTCCACCGAATACCGAAACCGAATACCACCGATGGGAGCAGTGGAGCCGTGCTCAGTCCGCGTAGATGTGGGATCCCTACCTCACCTAAACCGAATACCACCGATGGGAGCAGTGGAGCCGTGCTCAGTCCGCGTAGATGTGGGATCCCTACCTCACCTAAACCGAATACCACCGATGGGAGCAGTGGAGCCGTGCTCAGTCTGCGTAGATGTAGGATCCCTACCTCACCTAAACCGAATACCACCGATGGGAGCAGTGGAGCCGTGCTCAGTCTGCGTAGATGTAGGATCCCTACCTCACCTAAACCGAATACCACCGATGGGAGCAGTGAAGCCGTGCTCAGTCTGCGTAGATGTAGGATCCCTACCTCACCTCACCTGTATTCCATGTGTAGGTATGACCATCTGCCTCCACTGACCTGTATTCCATGTGTAGGCATGGTCCCCTGTCTTCCCTGACCTGTATTCCATGTGCAGGTATGACCCTCTGCCTCCCCTGACCTGCATTCAATGTGTAGGTATGGCCTTCTGCCTCCACTGACCTGTATTCCATGTGTAGGCATGGTCCCCTGTCTTCCCTGACCTGTATTCCATGTGCAGGTATGACCCTCTGCCTCCCCTGACCTGCATTCAATGTGTAGGTATGGCCTTCTGCCTCCCCTGACCTGCATGCCATGTGTAAGCATGGGCCTTCTTCCTCTCCTGACCTGCATACCATGTGTAGTGAGCCTCCTTCCTCTCCTGGCCTGCACATCACGTGTGAGTGTGAGCTCACTACCTCCTCCAACCCACACCTCTGACATGCGTAGATTTGGGCTCCTTTTCTTCCCTGATCTGCAATATCATGCCTAGATGTGACTTCTATCCTTCCTCTTCTGACATGCATACCATGTGCAGGTGCGGTCCTCCTACCTCCCTTGTCCACTCATAATATGTACTGGCAATCTCTCCACTTACTCTGACGATGTATTGGAGGTGAATTTGCAGGTTATTGCAGGTCATGCATCAGCCATTACTTACGTCAGCCAGCACCTGCGTCAGCCAGACCTCCACCCGGAGGGGTCGGTATGCGGTATCGCAGCAGTAGAAACGCCGTAGAATAGTTTGGAACCGTTTTAATACGATTTACTGTTTCACAACCATTTCTCGTCCCGTACTTACGATGTTTTGTTTCTCTTCGCCGGCTCTAGTGTAGCGTTCGTTAACACGGTACCGGCGTCCCTCCAGCAAGCTTTGCAACTGCTTCGCAGTGAAATTATTTCGGAATTATTCCACCATGCCAGGATTTCGAGACAGAGCCGTGGACCGAAAGGATTATAATTTAAACCCGGGTAGTGCAAAACTTCATTTTAAATTCATCGTACCCCATCCATCACGCCAAGAATAAAGCCTGCATTATGCGGGGATCGGGGATCCCGGGCTTTCTTGCCACACAAAAACTCTCCCTCATGCGAAGATATTTGCATATTCTGGCGAGACCATCCGTCTTGACTTCTCGACAGCCACCAGCTTCAGCCGCCACCGACCATCACGGCAGAACAGTCTACCAGCGCAAACAACGCCAAAAGCACGTCCGCCAAGCAACAGTGGGCGCGGTGATACTCACGCAGTGTTTCCGTGTGCGAAAACATCGCGCTACGCTTCTACCAGGCCAACGGACACGGGAAGAGCGAAAAGGAAGCTTTGTGGTGGCATTGCTGTTGTGCAGTTTTTAACCGGTGATTGGAATCCATATCAGTAAGGTTCTTGAGGCGTATACCAAACGAATCCTCAGGTCGGCATATATTGGATCCAGCACCCGAGGCATGGTTTAAGAAACAATAGTAATCAAGTATTGGTTAGTAAGGACACACTCTCGGATGGAATGCATTCATTAATACCTTATGCATGCACATAGATAATGTGTTCAGATCCTCCTATTGTCAGTAATTTTGATAGTTAATAATTTTTTTTATAACCACAAGCATTTTACAACTGTCATGCTCGGTGAATATGGCATGGCAGGAATTGTAGCCGCGATATTGGTTGGCACTGTTCGAGGTGAAGCAGATATGTTATCGTGTCACAGCAATACGCTTTGCAATCTAAATGCAAAAGGAGATTTCAAAAGATACTTGCAGCGCCAGTGTTGGATTGTCGTATGCGTTGATGGTCGTCTACGAACGAACCGAGTTGAACATTGATCGAAAATGACGGGAAGCACTTTGTATCCGATTCCAAAAGCAATAGTATTGGGTCCGACTCCAGGCGCAGCAGCTCTCACTGATAACTATGCGTCTGATGTAAGCCAGGCCACCGCGAGCTCCGTTGTGGGGCGGGGGGGGGCAGCAGCGAGTACATCGCGCCAGTGGGAGACGCGCGGAGACGCGCGGAGACGCGCGCTGCGGCCTCCGCACTCGGCACCCGATTTTCACTGCCCCAAATGAGTGACTCATGATATCTTCTCGGTGTCCCCTCTCCGCTCCCCTCTTCCCCTCGGCAATCCATCTTGATTCCTGCTCCGGCGGCTATCTCTTTATCCGGCACGAATTTAAGCGTTTGTTTTCATCAGGAAAATATTGAAAAGAACCAAGAATATTTTGTGACGTGAAATATGGCGGCGGCAGCCATGATGGATGGCTCGTGTCGCATCAGTCCGGCGAGTTCTGATAGAAAAACCCGGCAGACAAAGGCGAATCCGCGCCGGAAAATGGCGTAGTCGGATCGCAGCGGAAGCGCGCATTTGGAGCGAGGAGGTGCCTGGTCATGCCGTGCCGAGTGTGACGTGACTGGCACAGCCTGTGACGTGACTGGCACAGCATGTGGCGTGACTGACACGGCGTGTGGCGGGATTGTCACGGCATGTGGCGTGACTGAGACGGCATGTGGCGTGATTGTCACGGCGTGTGGCGTGACCGGCACATCATGTGGCGTGACTCACGGCGTGTGGCATGACTGACACGGCATGCGGCGTGACTGGCACGTCATGTGGCGTGACTGGCACGGCGTGTGGCATGACTGGTACAGCCTGTGGCGTGACTGGCACGTCATGTGGCATGACTGGCACGGCATGTGGCGTGACCGGCACAGCCTGTGGCGTGACTGGGACGGCGTGTGGCGTGACTGGGACGGCGTGTGGCATGACTGGTACAGCCTGTGGCATGACTGGCACAGCCTGTGGCGTGACTGTCACGACGCCTGAGCATGCTGGCAACGGCCACAACTGACGCGACAGTGGCCAATGACGGCAGTGTCAGACAATGCTGCCCATGATCGGACCTGGCGTATGGCAACCTCACCGATCATGGGATACCCGCCACCGACGGCGAGATGCACTCGGCCAATAGTGAGATACACTCCACCCTCGACAGCGAAATCCACTTTAACGATAGTGAGATCCACTCAGCCAATAATGAGATTTACTCTGGTGACAGTGAGATCCGCACCACTCATAGTGATCTCACTCCTAGAGATACTCCACTCCGGCAAGAGCCCAGAGCTGAGAGCCAGAGCCAAGAGCTGAGCCCAGTGGTCTGTTCCACTAAAAATAAGAATTACGATTCTAAGACAGTCGTATAAAAAGTACGATGTGTCCAAATTGTATGCGGTACGCAAACCGTGTTTCACCAACGTCGTGCTTGGTTTTGCTGTTTCACCAACGTCGTGCTTTTTCTCTTATATTTCATAGCGTCGTAGAAATGCTACGTAATTACGTCATGCATTGGTAAAAATAGTTTGCTTATTAAATAGCAGTGTGGCTCCAAATGTATTGCATTTCCATAATTATGTGATAGGCGCTCGACATTTATGGATTATAAAGCCGTATTATATTATAATGTTCATCCGCCACAGCACCTCATCCCTGCTAATCAACGACGACATGATATTCCAGCGAACTTCGGTTGCGTCTGTCAGCGGTGGGCTAGTTTTGCTATTTTTGGACAATATCAATATGCAGCACGATGTGCTAAATACAAAACGTAAAGAACATTGCGACTGTGAGATTGGCTTCAAATCATCGTCTAAAAAGACGTCCTGGAAGCATTGACATTTTATTGGAAATGAAATATAAATTACCTACTGTAGACTTCTTACTTTAGGTGAACCGACAAAGTGTATACATAATCTAAAATATTTCCATTCATAGCTACTGCGGCTTCAATAATTAGGTACGTACCTACCAAATATGGGCGGATGAATTATTTTTTTTATAGGGAGGGGACACCAGTCTGGAGGTCAATTCTTTAAGTCATTCCAATTCAGTCAATTCTTCTGAAAATTGAAAATCTGTTGAGGGGGAGGAGATGTGCACTCGAGCCTTCCCGTGAGAGGAGCCTTCCCGTCAGAGCAGCGCCAGCTTTTCATGGGTAGGGGGAGACACGTGCCCCCAATGTCCTCCCTGTATCCGCCCCGCGAAGTAACCGTCCTACCTTGATGTAGCTTACGAAAATATATGGCGAATGAAAACTTGCGAGACACCATCATTGAAAATGAATGGTGGTGTCTCGCCACCACCATTCAATATTAATTCCTCACCGGAAAATTATCGGTCTTTGCCGTCTACCGGCTTACCTGGCATTGCCTTCTAGCGTCATTAAGGCCTCACCTGCAAGAACAATGAGGTATGCACTGATGCAATATGATACAAATGAAAGAAAATAACTTATAACGGAATCACAACACTCATTCTGTGGAAAAAACAACGCCACATCTTCGTAGATTTTCGGCCTGAAATGTAAGCGCTTGTACAATTATGACAGAGACGCGGCAAACTATACGCTTCGGTTGGTACGACATGATTCGACGGTGGAAAGGCAGCGCAAATGACCTCTATGGTCCGGCATGCCTATAAAAATCACCCCGCCCCCTCGCCGACAGTGGAATAGAGTGCTGACGTAACATTTATACATTCCTTACTTTGCTTCGGTAGCGGTGAAAGGGAATAGCGCACTCTCGGAGATAATCTACGTAGATTAGTTCTTTTTATTGGGAGTGATTTGTATGAAACAGCCATCAGGGGTCAGCAGTGCTGGATCCAGGAGTCGGTAGTACTGGGTTCAGGAGTCAGCAGTGCAGAACTCAGGAGTAATCAGTGCTGGACTCAGGAGTCAGCAGTGCCAGACGCAGGAGTCGGCAGTACTGGACTCAGCAGCCGACAGCGCCGGTTGACGCCGGGCCGCTGGGGGGGGGGGGGGGTAGCCGCCCGGCTGTTGGGGGCAGTCGGGCTGCCACAGCTGGCTTTCAGTCACACGGCAGGTGAGTGTCGGGCGGTGGTAGGGACAGCTACGACGGCAGTTAGCCAGCCACGGCACAGCAGCGGAGCAGGACGCACGCAGTGTCGGCCGAAATGACCTCTCCGGCGGTGGTGCCAGGGTGTGAGAGAGCGACGCGCCGCCCTGCGTCACGTCGGCTGCCATATCGAGAGCGACGCGCCGCCCTGCGTCACGTCGGCTGCCATATCGAGAGCGACGCGCCGCCCTGCGTCACGTCGGCTGCCATATCGAGAGCGACGCGCCGCCCTGCGTCACGTCGGCTGCCATATCGAGAGCGACGCGCCGCCCTGCGTCACGTCGGCTGCCATATCGAGAGCGACGCGCCGCCCTGCGTCACGTCGGCTGCCATATCGAGAGCGACGCGCCGCCCTGCGTCACGTCGGCTGCCATATCGAGAGCCGCCACTCCAGCGTCGACGTAAATCACGGCTCGGAGATGAACAGATGCGACGTTTGGCCTACCTCACACTTGTGCCCAGCACCTGTGCCGTGGCTGCAGGAATGGCTGCTCCGGCAACTTCTGGCAGGCAGGCTAAGCAAATGTAATCGTGTCTCTTGGATGCATGGAGTGTTTGAAAATGAAAATGGTGGAAGGGGAGGAGCACTGTGTTGCAATGTTGTGTAAATAGAAGTGAATGGACGGATCATCGGCGATTATTATGGGCGTTACCATGAACTTTTTAAGGGGTGGTGTGGGATCTAGAGTGCCTTTAGTCGACATTGATCTTATGAGATCAATGTCGTCTTAAGTCAATGTCAATGGTCCCAAAAATGTTAGCTGCTAAATACCGAAGTTTGTTTTTCGAAATCGGGGCTTTTATTCTTTTCTCCGCCTTCCTTCGCTCATATATATATATATATATATATATATATATATATATATATATATATATATATATATATATATATATATATGTGTGTGTGTGTGTAGGTGTGTGTGTAGGTGTGTGTGTGTGTGTGTGTGTATGTGTATATATGTATACAAATGCATAAGCACACGTGGTGAAATTAATTTTGCAGTGTCATATGCATCATAACATTAAACAGAGCGAAATCGGGGACACATTTTCGACAGTGGGTCAGTTTTATGTAGTGCATCTGAACAAGGGTAAATGCAGATGTTCAGTTCTTATCAACCAGATGGTAGCACAGAACCAAACTAGCTATCCAATCAAGTTCTCGAGAATCAAGCAACATCGTAGGCGCTCTAAGCGACATGTCGTATTAGGCCATCAAAGAGATCATATTCGTTATGGCGTTCTAAGCGGTATGTTATGTTCGGCAATGACAGAGATCATATCAGTTATGGCGCTCTAAGCGGCATGTTGTGCCAGGCCGTGACAGAGATCATATCCGTTATGGCGCTCTAAGCGGCATGTTGTGCCAGGCCGTGACAGAGATCATATCCGTTATGGCGCTCTAAGCGGCATGTTGTGCCAGGCCGTGACAGAGATCATATCCGTTATGGCGCTCTAAGCGGCTTGTTGTGCCAGGCCGTCACAGAGATAATATCCGTTATGGCGTTCTAAGCGGCATGTTGTGCCAGGCCGTGACAGAGATCATATCCGTTATCTTCGAATTGCATAATATGAGACGGGGATAAGTTCTACGGTAGAAATATGCCATTTGTTTTCCACACGAACAATTTATGCTTAAGGTCACGAAGTTTGTGCATTCTGTTTTTCTTCCTATTGTGTTACCTTGATTTTTATCTGACGAATCGGTGCGAAATTTACCTTTTCATATTGTTATCCATTCGCCCTTATTTCGTTATCCAGTCGCTCATTAGCCTGTGACGTATCGTGTAATGTGTCGTGGCACTCCTCTCGGCGGTGCAAATTGTATTTTTTGCCCGACTGGGATATTTCCAACCTTGATCACTTCGTGACCATGGAACCCACATATGATGCGTTGTCCGCTGAGCCGAAGGCGGCACGATGTCGCCGCTTCGTGACCACATAATCCACATATGATGCATCATCAGCTGAATGGTGCATCATCAGCTGAGCCGAAGGCGGCACGATGTCGCCGCTTCGTGACCACATAATCCACATATGATGCATCATCAGCTGAATGGTGCATCATCAGCTGAGCCGAAGGCGGCACTAATTTCCCCGTTTTGACCATAATCCACATTGATGCATCTGAGCTGAGCCGAAGGCGGCACGATGTCGCCGCTTCGTGACCACATAATCCACATATGATGCATCATCAGCTGAATGGTGCATCATCAGCTGAGCCGAAGGCGGCACGATGTCCGACACAGTCCTCCGGTTGACGTGACAAGCCAGTTTGGGGAGGCATCGTCTCGCTAGGATAGGGATGATGCTGCAGCCTTCCCATATCCGAATCAAGTACATGACAGCAACTCTCGTCTTGTAAAATTATGCTTGCTAATTTTGTGCTAGACCAAATACCTCAAACTGAATTCACTTTCAACAAGGCACATTGCAGTACAACAAAAAATATACTACCTGATTAAGGTATATCCCATATCGTTGGTCACCGTACCGTCAATGGTCAAGAGACATCCGGGACGTTGTCGTGATATTGGCATGGTCTATCTATGATGATGACTTCGGTGCTGAGCCTCTCTCACCCACGCATTCATCAACGATGTATTATATAATATCCCGAATCTATTTCAGGCCACCGGTGTGTGCAAAATGAGCGGGTCTCAAGGAGCAGTACACACGGATCGAAACACTTGATAAGCAACTTATAAGGTCGCAACTTTTCGTTCTGCATTTCTTACAAACCAGACAAGTTTTGATACGATACAGACATAAGTTAAACATTAAATAGCGATGGTGACGACTGCAATCAACAGATAAACGTCGGAAAGGATTCTGAGTAGCAGGAGAACTCAGCACAAAATCTGCAGGCGAATTTCCCGTGAACCTCGAAGTGCGGGGAGCTGCACATATGCCACACTGGGGAGCAGGTTGTGGCTGACACATGGTGTTAGTGATCTGATGTAAAGCCTCGTAGTGCGGGGAGCTGCACATATGCTACCATGGGGAGTTGGTGGTGACTGACGTATGGTGGTAGTGATCTGATGTAAAGCCTCGTAGTGCGGGAGCTGCACATATGCTACCATGGGGAGTTGGTGGTGACTGACGTATGGTGGTAGTGATCTGATGTAAAGCCTCGTAGTGCGGGGAGCTGCACATATGCTACCATGGGGAGCTGGTGGTGACTGACGTATGGTGGTAGTGATCTGATGTAAAGCCTCGTAGTGCGGGGAGCTGCACATATGCTACCATGGGGAGCTGGTGGTGACTGACGTATGGTGGTAGTGATCTGATGTAAAGCCTCGTAGTGCGGGGAGCTGCACATAAGCCACCGTGGGTAGCAGGCGGTGACTGACGCAGTTGGTAGTGATTTGGTGGAGAACCAGGAGTGCTTGGGTCTGATTGGACGGGTCTGGTACATAGGATCTCGTACATCTGACCTAATGTGATGTGCTCTTGTGTATCCGGACATCAATATTTGTGAAAGTAATTTCAGCCACCTAAAAGCTGCGACAAATTTACAATATATTTGAAATACGTGAAGTCATAACTGAAGTAAAACCCAAGATAATGAAGTGAAGGCAAACTTAGTTTCCGGAGAAGCGCCGGTTTTGAGATACACACCCGACAGGATCCAGTGCGGCTATTGCAGGCGGAATAGATAGGGAAACGAGGAATCAACGATACCCTGCTGCTATACTTAGCCCACTACGGTCCGACAGACGGATTAGCTGGGGAGACGCGGCACCAATCCCTGCTGTCATTCTTAGCCTACTACTGCCCAACAGTAGTAGGCCTCTTTTTGGCGTGGAGCAATATATATGAAAATATAGGCTACAAACATAAAAGTGTACTTTGGAGTCATCGTGGCTATTATGTTGTGGAACAGAATATATCTTAGACACTAATAGAAGAGATAGAACAGAAGAATAGAATAGAAACTGGAATACAACTTAGAAAAAAAAAATCCCAGAACTCTATGATTATGGACATAACTCTCCTAGCAACGGCTAGTCAAGGTGGGAGTATTTCAGGAATGACGGTAGACCAGAGTGATCGCGGAGGAAGGAAGACAAAATCTAGCAGCTAAATTTGCCGTGGAATCTCTAAGGTCACCGGATAAATTGAAGGCGAGGTGTCGCGGAAGGTGATGGATACGGTCGCGGCACGCGGGCCGCCTGCTGATGGAAGTGGCTGGGTACACATGTCCTGCTGATGGGAGTGGCGCGACACACGTGCCCTGCTGATGGACGTGGCGCGGTACACGTGTCCTGCTGATGGAAGTGGCTGGGTACACGTGTCCTGCTGATGGGAGTGGCGCGGCACACGTGCCCTGCTGATGGAAGTGGCGCGGTACACGTGTCCTGCTGATGGGAGTGGCGCGGCACACGTGTCCTGCTGATGGAAGTGGCTGGGTACACGTGTCCTGCTGATGGAAGTGGCGGTACACATGTCCTGCTGATGGAAGTGGCGCGACACACGTATCCTACTGATGGAAGTGGCGGGGTACACATGTCCTACTGATGGAAGTGGCGCGGCACACATGTCCTGCTGATGGACGTGGTGCGACACACGTCACACGTGTCCTACTGATGGAAGTGGCAGGGTACACATGTCCTGCTGATGGAAGTGGCGCGGCACACATGTCCTGCTGATGGACGTGGTGCGACACACGACACACGTGTCCTGCTGGTGGAAGTGGCGGGGTACACATGTTCTGTTGATGGAAGTGGCGCAGCACACGTGTCCTGCTGATGGAAGTGGCGCGACACACGTGTCCTGCTGATGGAAATGGCGCAGTACACGTGTTATGCTGATGGAAGTGATGCGACACGCGTGTCCTGCTGATGGGAATGACGTGGCACACATGTCCTGCTGATGGAAGTGGCGCGGCACACGTGTCCTGCTGATGGAAGTGGCGGGGTACACGTATCCTGCTAATGGAAGTGGCGCGACACACGTGCCCTGCCGATAGAATGGCGGGGTACACGTGTCCTGCTGATGGAAGTGGCGCGGCACTCGTGCCCTGCTGATGGAAGTGGCGCGGCACTCGTTTCCTACTGATGGAAGTGGCGCGGCACTCGTGTCCTGCTGATGGAAGTGGCGCGGCACACGTATCCTGCTGATGGAAGTGACACGGCGCACGTGTCTTACTGATGGAAGTGGCGCGACACACGTGTCTTACTGATGGAAGTGGCGCGACACACGTGTCCTGCTGATGGAAGTGGCGCGGCACACGTGTCCTACTGATGGACGTGGTGCGACACACGTGTCCTACTGATGGAAGTGGCGCGGCACACGTGTCCTGCTGATGGAAGTGGCGCGGCACACGTGTCCTGCTGATGGAAGTGGCGCGGTACACGTGTCCTGCTGATGGAAGTGGCGCGGCACACGTGTCCTGCTGATGGAAGTGGCGCGGCACACGTGTCCGCTGAGGGAGGTGAAGCTGAGCTGAACTGAGCTACTTCAGTAGCACTCAGATGTGTATCAACCTTCATTAGCCATGTGTGAGGGAGGCTATATTAACACATATTACAGTTTGTCTAGGTGTATAATAATTGCCCAACAAGCTCCTTGAGAAGGGTCCATGTAAAGCACAAAGGTGCTAACTTCACGGGATTCAAGTGCAACAATCTGCGAGCCTTCATTAATTCAGCATTCACTACGAAGTTCAATGGACCGTTTATTTCCGAGACATTTCTATTATCCAGTCCATGTGAATTGTGGTTCCTGGGAGCATATACCTCATACAATATTTATTGTTACGATGGTTTATCTCTAGCGTGCAGAATTATCTGCTCAATGATCCGCCGCGCATGAGCACCTAATCAGGCTTGAGCAATTAATCATGGAGCATGCTTTGCATATATTGTTTTCAGGTTTACTTCTATAAATACGCTGGATTGCATACCAATGAAACGTAATAAATCATCACGAATGATATGGGGTTGCTTTTGGAATATTGATGCGTGATGCAATTGTGATATCAGCAAAACATCCTTGTTATTGCAAGTGTTCGAACGCGTTCAATAAAGGTCAGACCAGGTTTGTTTTATTCGCCAGGCTACATTCCAAACGTTACTGACAATATCGCACAATGTGCTGTGTCGTCCCATATAGTAATACGTGTGCTTGGATTTTCCCAAGGTGAAATTATTTTCGATACCATTGCAATCTTGTGTTCTGTTTTGCCAGCTGATATTCATATGAACAATGTCGATGAAATGCCCAAATATTAAGAACTCAACGCTGGTTTTATGGTCATCCTGCACCAAGCTTGTATTGTATATTTTCAATGAGCGGTTCAACACTGGACTGCATACATTTCGGGCCGTTATATTGTGCTTTTTTCATTCGTTTTCTTGGTTTGCACAATGGCTGAACATGGGTGTCGATTTATATATATATATATATATATATATATATATATATATATATATATATATATATATATATATATATATATATATATATATATTTAGGCGGCCAGGGCTGCCTTATCTTGGCTGTCCCCCCCCCCAATGTTTTCCGAATTCAACATGGGGCTTATGGACCAGCCATTTCAATGGTTTTGTCTCCCGGCGTAAACCAACGAGTGATCCTCCTCCCCAACCCTGAAAAATACTCTGAAATCCAAGTTTGTCCCTTCTACCACACATTCCAGTAATCGAGTTCGGATTTCACTAATGGTTATCTTTTGAGCACGGAAAAACTTCCATGACTGTTCAAATCCCCAAATCGGCCAATTTTTGGGTAGGGAATCCCACTTGTTGTACACTCAATCTCCAATTGCCTTGACATTCCAAACAAAATTAATGACTCACGATCATCACACGAACATTCACAACATCAAAACAAGTCCTCGATATTTGCAGTCCCATAGCCATACTCACGGGCACATAGAAGCACTGCTGAGATGTCATTAAGATTGTGTCATTCCAGGTCTAGCCTTTGCACACCAACTAGCACAATTCGCACCGCACGACAACACTAACTCATGCAAACACCAATACTCAAAACAGCAATATACTGCCACATGCACATCCTGGCCAACCACCTGCCCCTCGCTCTTCCTATCTCTGATTCCTCATTCACTTACACTCACCACTGCACCGTGGAACACAAGCCACCAGACTCCCACTTTCACAATGATCAACCAAAACCTTCATGTAGAGATACACAAATACAACACTTCTATCAACAATTCATCTCTCAATGTCCAACTCGTAGAATAGATTCGCAGATGAATTAAGAAAACATATACACACACAACACAACAAACGAACTCAGCAGCGGCAGCAGCACCACCGACAGTCATCCTGCATACCCGTCCAGCATACAATGCGTCTTCATACATCCCAGAGATATGCGCAATCTGTTTGGCATCCTCAACAATCCATAACACTAACATATAACATAACAATATTACAGCAATCACAACATCCATCATACACAGCATCACGCAATACATCACATACATACATTTAATCATACCACAAGTGCTACGCATCCACAACAAACAGCCACTAAATCAACAACCACTACTTCTGTGGATACTCAGTCACCAAGGTATGCACGGCAACGAGCATGCAGAAATGGGAATCCAGCATAGCCAACAGTCTTCTTAGCTTCATAGCCAACAGTCTTCTTAGCTTCATAGCCAACAGTCTTCTTCACGCCATGATGTGCACATTGCACAATCTCACAACCAGGTCACTACCCTATCGTTCACCAAGCCACATTCAGGCAATATGGGACATACCGTAACCGCTACTGCACGAAATTCACCCCAAATACGAACGCTGGAGCATAATCAAGCGAAACGCTGGACACAAGGAACGCATACTGACAAGTGTCCGCGTCGGAAACACGAAGCTTACCCACTTATATTTCATAACCAAACAACCACAACTACAATGCGTCATATGCCACCGAACACTGACAATCAAGCGCAGTCTCCTTGATTGCACCACATGCAACAGAGGCAGACAATCCATCACTACCTATTGTTCAAAACTCTCATGCACGGCGCCACCCAACATGGGCGTCGCCACCCCGAGGAACGGACCTTCGTGAAATTTAACATTACGTCCGGGGCACAGCGTAGGACGAATCGACCTAACATCTTCTGACTGCTCTTTGTAGCATCAGTTGCGACACAATCACCACCCACAACTACATGATGTCCTCTTTTATCACCTATCCTCTACCGGATTGAACTACGATCTGGAAAACAAAACCGAAAACGAAAGCGAAACGAAGAAAAAATGCAATTCACAAAAGGAAAGACATCTAAAAAAACAACACAGAACAAACCAAAAAACATACCAAAATGCAAACGTAAAAGGAAAGAAACACAACAAAGAGGTTTCGATGTGTATGACCCTTCACCTCGAAGACCACAACCCATCGTTTAGCACCACCGCTATGTTTTCAAGACATTGAACTGCATCACCCAATTTACCAGCGTTTCTTCGTATCGGCTCAGCTCGTTTCTGCTCTTGTCTCACCTCGCATCATCAAGTCGAACACATAAACTCACCAGGGGCGGATACAGGGAGGTGGGATGAGCCACTCCCCCATAGAAAGGTGGCGCCCTTCTGACCGGGAAAAGGCGCCCTTCTGAGGATGGTTCAAATATGTGGCTTGAGATCTTTGGTTTGAGGCTTAGGATTTCCATCCCAAGGTATTAGTAAAAGACACCCTTGAGTGGAAAAAAACACGCTCGAGTACATACCCCACCCACGCAATAGATTTTCAGCCGAAGGGGCCCCTCCATGGACTTTTGCAGTTGTGGCCTTACGATAAAATGGCGCCCCTCCAGACAAGTGCTTCCTCCATGAAAATCCCTAGATCCGCCCCTAAGACGCAAATGCCACACACACACACACACACACACACCCACACACACACACACACACACAACCTACACATGTGCACACACCCAAACCCCGGACAATTTCATTCACCACTAGCCATACACCAAGAAACAAACATCACAACACGTTGGCAGACTGACCAAACCTAGCGAAGGAGAATATTAATCGTGCAGGGCATATTTAGCGCTATAAGCTGAAAATTATTGTCATGGTTGCTGTTACAAATTCAAAATTTGATGCTACTAAAAAAACCTGATGTCTCAAATGAGACAATGTAAATTTAGGGAAAGTTTGTGCCGAAACTTTTGCAAGTTGAACTTTCGCCTGTAGCACCAATAATCATATAACTCGGACCATGCAGTCGTGCAGACGATACCACTTCCCTCTCTTCATCTGCCCTGCCCCTGTTTCCCCGTCTGTTTCTTTTTCTTTTCCTCTCTCTCTCTCTCTTTCTTTATCCCCTCCTACTCGTCCCTCTCTCTCTCTCTTTTCTTTTTTTTTTTTTTTTTTTTTTTCTCTCGTCTCTCTCTCTCTCTCTCTCTCTCTCTCTCTCTCTCTCTCTCTCTCTCTCTCTCTTACCTACACACATACACTCTCTTTCTCTATTTCTTTTTGTCCTTTTTCTCTCCCTTCGCTCACTCTTTTTGAACTTTTGCTCATTTCTTGTTTCTTCCTTTACCCTCACCTATGCTTCATCTAAGAATTGCATTGCAACTCAACTCAGAGTAAAACGGCACTACCAATGAATTTATTTATTTATTCACAATGGCACATCAAGCGGCTTAATAGCCTCAGATAGCAAACGGTTCTTAATCTAACACGCACCCATGGTATCTTACCTGTTTCTTCAGTAACACTGTTCTTCTCTGTTGACAGGTCTTCTTCTACACATGTTCTTCAGGCAATTGTTTGCTTACTGGTCGTATTTTTGCTTCTGTATCCATCCTTCTTGAATCGCGCCTTCTTAAGCGAATTGAACGCTGGTGAGCCAGGCTCAGGCATTGTAAGCCATTTCATTGGTTGTTATATCATGGCAGTTCCAACGAGGAATACAATTTTGAAATATGTAAGAACTTGGAGTTCTTCCTTCTTCTCTTTCTAAACACGCATCCTTTAATAAAATAAACTCCGGTGAGCTTTGCTCATGCACAATGAATATTCCATTGGTTGCTATGTCTTTCTCTTTCAACTAAGAATGTAATTTTCAGACAATAAAGAACTTGGAGTCCCATCACAGGAGTAGCTTTCAGATTTGGATCCCAAATCGATTTCGCATCTTTTTAGACATAACAAGTGCAATCCTAATCAAGGAACACTGGGAGAACACCGAATTAATATTTTTATGCCGTTTATTTTTAATGATGTTGTATAGGTACTAATTAAGGCTTCACGAAACTTCCAAGTTGACTCGAAATACAACACAAAGCCTCGTATGCCGAAACCATGTCTCTTCTCACACACGAACAGGAATTACAACATGGTCGAATATAAATGAACACATACACTATTGTAACACTTACTCGGAATTGCTCGAGCACAAGATCTCACCTACAAAGTCGCCACGTGTTAAGTTGCGCATCAATTTTAAGTGCTGCACATCTAAGTTCACAGATAAACCAACTGCAGCACTGTTCATATTCACCACGCTCTACGTATGAAACCAAATATTCCACGAGAGGCCAGCCAGCCACAGGTCTGTGTCGGACGGACACCCCTTCCGAGCCGGCCGGGGACATATGAGGGCGCCGGTGACCCAGAGACAGGCCAGATTAATCAAATGGTGCGTAATAAATGTCACCGGTCGGCGCGGCCGCTAAACCACATTACCGCGGCGCGATGATGGATGCGTGTCGGGTTATTACACCTGGACCCGGCGTCTAACGTATGCGCCGGGAACGTGCCGCCGGCCACCCTCCGCTCTATACGGAGCAGACAATTAACCGGCGCATGCAATGCGACATGGCTGCTGTTGTGGCTGTCCGCAGGAAGGATGCCTCTGACTGTCGCTTTGGACACCGCCTCGCAAACAACGGACACCGACAGCACCGGAGCTGCCGTCGCACGCTGACGAGTCTGACAGGCCTGTCGCTGTCTGTGCCGCACCAGGCTGGTGCTCTCTGCCCACGCCCACTGCCTGGAAGGCTGGATGCCTGCACAGCTGCAAAGACATGCGCCGGTTTCGTGTACAACATGCTATATTTTGATTGTGATTTGCCAGCACCATTTTAGACGGGACATACGGCCGGCGGAGCCGTAAATTTGCGGATGACTGCAATTACTGTTCGCCACCCAAAACAAAGTGCTGTAAACTTAGCGTGGCCGACAGGCAGGCGCGCTTTAATCGCTCAGCATGTAAAGCGGCTTCTCCTGTTTTGATAGCCGCGCGGCTGGGCTCATCTCATCCATTGTTTGCCGACGCCGCCTGTTGCCGATAATGAAAACAGCGGCACCAGCGGCGACAGCACACGCGCGCCAGCAGCGGCACAGCCGACGCGAGCTCCTGTTTCGCGCTGTGTTTCAGCTTCGACCCGGCCAGATGGATGTCGACCTGATGAAGCACTAACGAGCAGGAGCGCTGCCAAAAACGCCGCCCTTCTCCGGCACCCCCGGCTGAGACGGCGTCGGCGCCAGTATTTTCCGCCGGCACCGCCGTCACTCCGACCCGAGGTAAAATGTTTTGGTAAAAACCATTTCCAAACCGGTGATTTTTCAGGCTGTTTATTCGCTGTCAGAGACGGCATTCCCGGCACAGATTATTTATCTTCTGCGTTTTATTTTCCTTCTTTTTCACGCTGGCCTGACATCGAAGAGAAATTCCTTTCAATAAATAGCCGCCGTCCGAAAATGGATCAACAATGGTATATCAAGGAAGGAACGACGATGACGAATGGAGGGACGCTGCAAAATGGAGTGCAGGCGAACGTTACTGCCCGCCCACTGGGCTGCCTTGTCGACCGGTTCGCTTCTTTCCCCGGAAACGGAGTTCGATTCAGAACCATTTGAAGTGAATGGTGTAAAACGGAACCTCCATTAGCTGAAAAGACAGGGAGCATGTTGAAAGCAGCGCAACGTGCTTAAGGCGGCGTTAGCAGACTGTGCTGACTGACGTTAGCAGACTGTGTTGGCTGTAGCACATTGTAGCACCTTAAGTCGGCGTTAGCAGACTGTGTTGGCTGTAGCACATTGTAGCACCTTAAGTCGGCGTTAGCAGACTGTGTTGGCTGTAGCACATTCAGCTGGAGTGGGCCTCGAAACCAGCAGCAGGGAGTTCATTCGGAGGAGTCCACGCCTCCATTGTGGCATATGCTTCTCCATCACCTGATTTACGGACGAAGGCGGTCACTGCGTTAACCTATAAGTGAACCTATGATGGCGCAGCCTGGGAGTGATTACATCAGCCCGTTTATAAGTGCGGACAGTATCGAATTGTGCACTTCCAACACTAACACTGGGCAGGCATGCTCATGGGACATGCACATTCACTGGCCACATACACTGGACGGGCATGCTCACTGGGCAGTTAAGCTGAAGTGCACTGGACAGGCATGCCCACGAGGCAGTTACACTGAACAAGTAGACTGGACAAGTACACTGGACAAGCACACTGGACAGGTACACTGAACAGGCGCACTGGACAGGTGCACTGGGCAGGTACACTGAACAGGTACACCGGACACGTACACTGAACAGGTACACCTGACACTACTCTGGGCAGGTACACTGAACAGGTACACAGGTCACGCACTCTGGACAGGTTACTTCGGACACATATACTGGACAGGTACACTGGACATGTATACTGAATAGGTACACTGGGCAGGTACCTATTCAGTATACACTGAGCAGGTATACTGGACACATACACTGAGCAGGTATGTACACTGGACAGGTATGCTCACATTATAACAGACGACGTGGCGAAATGTGCAACCGAGTACATGCACGGAAATTATATCAAGATAGCGAAATGAATAAGACAACAGGACATACGCATCCATGTTTCGCTCTAAAACGCCTGTTACCAATAGCGCAAACAGACAATGTTCCGCTTCGCGTGGCATGATTATCAGTGTGACGCCAATGTCTGGTGCACGAAACTGTGCACACATAACGGCGCCGCCCACAGATCATTGGCTGAGTATGAGGCATCGCTGACAGCTGCTGCCGTTCTCGACGTTTGTCCATCCCGACTGACGTGGCGGCCATGACACGATTTGGTGACTTGCCGCTGAATGTGAGCTGATTGACTGATGTCGCCGCACAGCGGCGACATCAGTCAGCGACAGCGGTGTAGCGCACAGCGCTACACCGCTTGGAGGTGGAGCGGTGCAGCGACTGTATCACCCTTGGAGGTGGAGCGGTGTAGCGACTGTATCACCCTTGGAGGTGGAGCGGTGTAGCGACTGTATCACCCTTGGAGGTGGAGCGGTGCAGCGACTGTATCACCCTTGGAGGTGGAGCGGTGCAGCGACTGTATCATCCTTGGAGGTAGAGCGGTGTAGCGACTGTATCACCCGTGGAGGTGGAGCGGTGTAGCGACTGTATCACCCTTGGAGGTGGAGCGGTGTAGCGACTGTATCACCCTTGGAGGTGGAACGGTGCAGCGACTGTGTCACTTTGGCCCACGGAATTGTTACGTGGCCATTAATTTCGTAGAAGTGGACGTTTGTCAATCGAGCCTAATACGCCAGACAAGAATAGTGCTGTGCGGTTGGAAAGGCGACGAATGTTTGAAGGAACGCTGAAGTGTTGTGCAACGCAGTGCTGTTCCTTTTAATAAAGTAAATAATTTGTCCACCTGCATGCATCAATGAATAGTTGCAAGCAAGTGCAGAGGTCACTTGACCAATAATCCTCTAATGCATGCATACAACTCTTGCATAAACCTACCTGTTGTCAGGGTCACAGTTAACCATGGCATTTCACCGAGCAGTTCTTAAGAAATACGAGGTGCCTTTCAAATGCATCCTTAGAACAAAGCATTTTCAGCACTACAAATAAAACGCAGTCTACAATTGCGCCGTGAATCCCCTTCAACACTTGGTGCCTCTGGTGAGATCCATATATTGCAACGTCTCATTCTTGAAGTGAAATCAGCATAGGACCTAGCGGATGAATGACGAGACTCCATAGCAGTTCTCCGTTTTAGCGGTCATGTTTCTCATTGTCATGGTGATTTGCTCATGCGCCACTAAATGCGGATTTGTGCTGACGCAACTCTTCTAGCGCCATGGTTTGACAGTGACACAGCTGGCGTCATGCATAAGAGCCCACAGTCCCAGCGTGATCATTAAGTGCTGCAGCCACGAGCGAAAAAAAACACACTTCACTTTGACTTAGAATGATTATCATCCTAATGAACAGTCAGTACCAGTATGCTCGAACGAATCGAATGGTGCGCAAGTCAGCATGGGATTAAATCACACGGAATATGACGGCTGTTGAGTTGGAACAAATTAAGAAGTACGCACACACACACACACACACACACACACACATATATATATATATATATATATATATATATGTGCTAGGTCAGAAAAACAACTAACGAGCGTAGCATCATAAGATTATAATACAAAATAATTTAGAATCATGCACACAAGTGGCAAGCACTGATCCACCGTGGAACTTCATTTCCGCAAGTATATATTTGAGCCATTTACTGTGCCCATTGTGGTGGGCATGCTCCTGAATTACGTAAAATAATGGCCACATAACCTCGCATGGAGACACAAACAATCATCATGTTCCACTACAACTAGGTGTAGCTATCGTGTACAATTTCAGTATACCTTCTAATATACTTCGGAAAGAAACCTGCTGATTATTTTTATATCTTTCATTTCCACAAGCCTCATAGAACTGCCACCAGAGAGCGCTAAGCATTGGTAAAACGGATCCGGGAGAAAAGACAAGAGATACGTCTACAAATTGTCCAATAGATATGCACTGATCTGAAAAAGAGTTATTTGAGGTAATAGAGAAATCCAGAAGCGACTGGGAGAGCAATTTTTTTTTAACAGGTTTTGGACACGTAATTAAAACGTTTCCACAATAGTGCATACAATCTAGTGGAATCCACTCCATACAGCAATACCAGAGCTGTTAGGAGGACTTGGCAAGGCAATGCCGAGAAAGGAATTCCCAGGAAGGAAGCTCGAGGAACTGGGTTGAGGTACATCTACACTTTCCTGTGCATAATCTCAACAATGTAAAAGGCTGTTGCATGAGAGCACGACTAATTCCATCCAGCCTATCTTCTTCTCCTATCTCAATTTTACCACGAAGCTGTTTCTGTGGTCTACACTATTACGACTCTTGAGCAACCCGCACTTCCCATTGACCTTTCTCAATGTGTTCGGGATTCGGGTGGTGTGCTTTGCACACTCGGCAAGGGTGGCGACATTTCAATTACGACTTGTGTAACGGGCCAAGTGGTAAGGGGATATTTAATTTCCTCCGATCACTTGCTCGTTTATTTCACGACTCAAATATAACCGTAATGGTGCAGTGATTTGTGCCGTTGGTTCGCCCGTGAAAGATGCCCAGCATTTTGGCTGATCACTTCTTAGATGGGACATTATTATTCAGGCGGGAGGGTTCCTCCAGTGACGGCGGAAAATTTCAGGATGTGTTTGCCTGCACAAGGCCGCGATGCCAGGACGTATTGTCGGCACAAGGCCGCATGATGCCTGCACAAGGCAGCGATGCCTTAGCATCATCATGTATATTTCCAGCTTTATTCGAGAATCCGCATAGAAGGTGAAACATCCAAACGACGGTAGTGATGAAATGTGGTCGGAATATCGGTCACGGATCCCCGTTATCAGAACATTCGCCGCACAGTAATGATATTTTATCGGGTGACAATGAAGGACATATGGGACGATTTGGATAATAACAATAGTATGCAATGGTTGCAATACGTTGGAACCACACAAATGTTTGAGCTGCTTGTATTCCTTGGTTTGTTTTTGCCTCGCCTTTTCTCACTATGGGTTGCAAACGGCTCTTGGTCTAAATATCACTTGCCAAATAATGCATTGTATGCCGTGGCCAGGGCTGCATTTCACACATAATTGGACCAGGTTTGCCAATATGGAAGGTACAATTATGAATGGAACAAACACGATGAAGCGTAGTATAGCGGTTTGCTTCGTGATGATGTACATAGGCGTTTGTACAAACATTCACTGTTATGTCGTGGTTGATAAAAAAGGTATGTTTATAAGTGCATGTTTATAACATGAAACAGCTCGAGTTTCCAAAACGAGATACGCATGCCATTACTTTTTTTTTGGCAATTTACGGTTACTCGTAGCCATAGGTGGAGAGAGTTTGAGTAGTTCCACAAAATTGTACTTACCCTTCCTCAGTAATTATTGAACCAATTATCGACTTGAAATTGTCAGCAGAATTATGAACACAGTAATCCTCGTTAATGCAGCGTTCTACCTCATGTCGTATGGGACAGTGATTGATTTCATTGATCCCGTATGAAATAACACTTTTTCAGTTTATCAACTAGAACATTATAACATCCCCAGACTCATGATCAAGTCAGCGAATTATTAGACATCGCCTAAGTGTCGTTAGTACGAGAATAGAGATTATTTGGAACTGATAAAATCACAGAAAATAATGTCACTCTCGCTAAAAACAAAGTATACGCGAATTTAGACTACGTCTTGTTGAGTCTTTTCTACTGATCTGTACTTGCCTTTAGTCCGGGATGTCACTGAAGCATGGTCGTCGCAACGGCAGGGGACCAGGGACGAGTCATCAAGCATTGCGAAATGTAGCATTATGCCTACGGCGCTGCACGGAGAAAATCGATGTAAAAACCCTTCGGTATCCCTATATAAAACCCATGGCGATGCCCATGCGCTGAAGAGTATGGCAGAGGCAGATCAGATTAACGAAGGAGAATTGAACAATTGAACATCATCTGAACAACCTACAACGTCAACTTCAGGACAGCCCATCACAACTCTACCCAGCTCTACTCTGTTATCTTCAACTACCTAACTTCGGCACCTTACTTCAAGTCAACCTTACCTATCCTATTCCTTCTACCCCCGACCACGTGGTTCCATAAACCATAACCCACCACCACATTCATCTACACTCTACCGGAAACAGCCGACATCACCACACGGTGGCAGGCTGGCAAAACTCACTCACTCACTCACTCACTCACTCAATTGAACATCCATGGAAGAAATGTATCCCTCATAAGTTTGAAAAGCCTTATTCCGAAGGGTTCGGTTGTTAGAAAAGAAAAGTGGAAATCACATTGAGTGGACCATCGAAGTGCTTTGCTAACTATGGAAATCAGAACACAAGATGCGTGCATTACCGGTTTTCGGACATCTTCCCATAAGGTTTCTGTTGCGTGTATGTTCTATCTTGAGATATCTTTTGCACTAAGTAGTATGAATGGTATATTGGTGCATCATTCCATGGAACTTATTCGCGGGAATAGCATGTTAAAAACAGTGATTTGTGTTATTGTTTTTGCACCCTAGGTTGTATATTTCACTTGGCAGTAACATCGCTGTCATCTTGAACTTGGGCAGGGCTGGGAGCAGTACAGGTACCAATGCAAAGTTGGGGGACGGACAACTTCCATTAGCTATGGACAATGTGATCTGGCCGGAGACGAGTTGACCAGTTAATGACCATTTAATACCTTCTAAAACCACCGCCGATACTAATGGAAGGCTGCTTCAGTTCGATGGCACATTCAAAAAGTGCAACGGCACGACAGACAGACAGACACTGACAGACACTGCATAGTTCCCGGCCATGCAGTGTTTCCTTGTCAGGCAAGGCGTTCTCTGGCCAGACGGAGAGCTCCCGTGGCCGGCATACAGCGGACATACATACAGCGGTGGCGCTGGTGAGTGAAAAAGCGACACCACACTTCAAACTGATCGCACAAAACTAATGCGACCGAAACCTGAGGGTGGCCAGTACGCAGCGCTACATTGTCGGTCATGCAACGTCACACCACGCATCGGTGGCATGCCGTGCCACACCGAGGCGCCATTGCCGGCGGCGGTATCACCGGCACACCGGCAACAAACAAAGCTGGCCGGTCGAGCGGCGATGGCGGCGCGGCCGATTATCGCCGCGACGGTCGTGGCGCGCGCCAGGTGATTCATCATACGGCGGCCGGCGCGTCACACTCTGAATGCCGCGTCTGATTGTAACAAATCGCGCTGCAAGAAATCCAATATCACCGCTGGCGTCTATGGTAATGTCGGCCTAGGAGGAGAATGGCCGAGGCGGTGCCGCAACCGACGGATTCCAGGCGTGCCTCTCGGGCTGTGGGGCGGGCTGCAGTGCGGCCTGCAGTGTGAGCTACGGGCCGGGACTGCAGTGCGGCCTGCAGTGTGAGCTACGGGCCGCGACTGCAGTGCGGCCTGCAGTGTGAGCTACGGGCCGCGACTGCAGTGTGAGCTACGGGCCGCGACTGCAGTGCGGCCTGCAGTGTGAGCTACGGGCCGCGACTGCAGTGCGGGCTGCAGTGTGAGCTACGGGCCGCGACTGCAGTGCGGCCTGCAGTGTGAGCTACGGGCCGCGACTGCAGTGCGGGCTGCAGTGCGGGGCTACGGTTAGGGGCTACTGTCAGGGCTGCCGTTAGGGGCACTGTCAGGGGCTTCGCTCAGAACTTAGGCTTCGGTCAGAACCTGCAGCGGTCCGGGGACTTTGGTCAGAACCTGCAGTGGTCCGGGGACTTCGGTCAGAACCTGCAGCGGTCCGGGGACTTCGGTCAGAACCTGCAGCGGTCCGGGGACTTCGGTCAGAACCTGCAGCGGTCCGGGGACTTCGGTCAGAACCTGCAGCGGTCCGGGGACTTCGGTCAGAACCTGCAGCGGTCCGGGGACTTCGGTCAGAACCTGCAGCGTTCCGGGGACTTCATTCAGGATCTGCGGCAGTCCGGGGACTTTGGTCAGAACCTGCAGCGGTCCGGGGACTTCGGTCAGAACCTGCAGCGGTCCGGGGACTTCGGTCAGAACCTGTGGCTCTGGTTGTGCTCCAGGCGGCGTGGAGGTTGGCGAAATAATTATCAAAATATTGGTGCTATCATGCAATACCATTGTTTTGAATCGTCCTAAGAACCCAGATCTGAAAATGTCCTGCTGGATACTTTGCAGCCATGGCATATGAAGGGCGTCGGAGACCGGATAACCTACAATAGTACAATACATAATATAACATAATTAAATATAATAAAAAGAGTGGCTTTGGTATCCAAAGAAGAAGAACATTGCGGTATTTCATCAGCGACCGAACTTCTATGGGATAGGAATTAAGGTCTTACAGGTCCCAGAATTTCCGAGAAGGCTAGGAGTTTCTTTTTCGTCCGATGAATACACATTTATATGTATCTACAGATGTATGTATATACATATAAATGTTGTGTTGCTAATGCGCCACACAAATTGTGTTCTTTTCATCGTCAGTTCTGTTGTGTTGCAGTTGCAGCCTGAAGTCAGATTTTAGCAAGTCCACCAATTTTGGAAGGCCTCCACCTGTGAGTCGCTAGCCATGTCCCCGGGCTGTCGTCCGGAGCTGCGCTCCCGGGCTGTGGCTTCCGATTGTGGTCCCGGGCCGTAGTCTCGAACCGTGGGTCCGGGGCTGTGGTCCCGTCCTTTGGTCTCTGACCTCGACCCAGGGCTACGGTCTCGGGCCGTGGTCCCGGGCTGTGGTCCCGGGCTGTGATCCCAGGCTGCGGTCCTGGACCGTGGTCCCGGACATTAGTTCCGGACCTTGGTCCAGAGCTGTGGTCGCGGGCCATGATCCCTGGTTGTGGTCCCAGGCTGTGGTCCCGTCCTTTGGTCTCTGACTTCGATTCTGGGTTGCGGTCTCGGGCCGTGGTCCCGGGCTACGGTCTCAAGCTGTAGGCCGGGGCACGTATCGAGCGACGGCTCATCAAATATGTTTGAGCGCTTGTCAAGCCAGACCCGGAAATTGACGTCAGCCACGCAACCTTTTCCACCACTTTGGAATGGGGAGGGGCACTGGCCCCCAGGCCTCTCCCTTGTATGCGCACATGGTCGGTGTCTGCAGGCCTCTCCCTTGTATGCGCACATGGTCAGTGTCTGCAGGCCTCTCCCTTGTATGCGCACATGGTCAGTGT
Organism: Ashinkailepas kermadecensis; assembly: GCA_034440615.1. Taxonomy (NCBI): domain Eukaryota; kingdom Metazoa; phylum Arthropoda; class Thecostraca; family Neolepadidae; genus Ashinkailepas; species Ashinkailepas kermadecensis. The sequence goes on from JAOTOM010005179.1 coordinate 1,058,970, forward strand.
CTGCAGGCCTCTCCCTTGTATGCGCACATGGTCGGTGTCTGCAGGCCTCTCCCTTGTATGCGCACATGGTCGGTGTCTGCAGGCCTCTCCCTTGTATGCGCACATGGTCGGTGTCTGCAGGCCTCTCCCTTGTATGCGCACATGGTCAGTGTCTGCAGGCCTCTCCCTTGTATGCGCACATGGTCAGTGTCTGCAGGTCTCTCCCTTGTATGCGCACATGGGCAATGCCTGCAGGCCTCTCCCTTGTGTGTCTAGGGCAGTAGGACAACTCTGATTTACGAGCACATAGTCCTGGTTTATAACACAATGCTGTACTCCCTGTAATTCAGGTCCATAGCGTGGGGCTGTAATCATTTTAGCCCAGGTTTGTAGTACCTGGCTGTAATCCCTTTAGCCCAGGTGTGTAGCACAAGGCTGTATTCACTGTAGTTTGTAGTACCGGTATGTAGTACTATGTGATCGCAGAAATTGACAACTGAAGTTCATGACCATAGGCAATGGCTGCCGTCCAGGGCTGAAGGATGCAGTTGAAAGGATAATTAAAATCATTTTTAAAAGGGTTCCACTCTAATCCGCTTGCGCTCATTTTCATTATAAATAATTATAGCTCGGGAGTGTAAAAAGTACGTCGGTTCTCCGCTTCCACTTTCTCGGGTTGGTGGCTGCCTCATTGACCACATCAGCCCTCGGTACTTCTTACAGGTGATTACAAAGTCCGAGGAGATTTACACTCGTGTATATGCGAGAACAAGTTGATATGAGCGAACAATACGTTACGCTACCAATACGAGACACATTGACACGATTATATTCAGTCTGGTCGGACCTGACTCGACCACACCCAGTCTGGTTCGACCCGACTCTACTTCACCCAATCTAGTCCGATCCAACTCTACCGCAGCCAGAGTCGCGTCTGACCAGACTCTACCGTACCCAGTCTGGTCCGACCCGACTCTACTTCACCCAATCTAGTCCAACCCAACTCTACCGCAGCCAGAGTCGCGTCTGACCAGACTCTACCGCACCCAGTCTGGTCCGACCCGACTCTACTTCACCCAATCTAGTCCAACCCAACTCTACCGCAGCCAGAGTCGCGTCTGACCAGACTCTACCGTACCCAGTCTGGTCCGACCCGACTCTACTTCACCCAATCTAGTCCAACCCAACTCTACCGCAGCCAGAGTCGCGTCTGACCAGACTCTACCGCACCCAGTCTGGTTCGACCCGACTCTACCGCACCGTGGCGCGCTTGCAACCTTACGGAAGTTGGTCACGGCGCTTCAGATCCTCTTTTTCCGCTTAGAACAAGAGGCACTGTGCAATTTTTGTTTTTACCACATTCCATTGAATGTTGGTGAAAGTGAGACAAAACTAGTTCGTCCATGCCAGTGGCTTTTGCCGGCCATTGCTACCAATTAAAACTAGGCTAAACTAAACCAACCTCAACTCATGGAATCTATAATTACTCAGGATTTTGCGTATGGTTTTTGCATCTTAAAAACAATGTACAAGCAACTTACATGCTGTTCACAACAAAATGTTCTGCCTGAGCCTTAGGCATTTACGCTCATGTATCCAATACAATACAATATTTACGCCATATAGTATAGTAACTAGTACTAACATATCATATCGTGGTGGGCTTTGGAATGCTTAACGCCTGGTGACCTGGCCTGATTCCGATCTGAGTTCATTAGCTCGCCATTTGCGCCATTGCCGCTACCCTAGCTCCTACGACTGTCGGAACATTGGCGATACTCCAACCCCCACGACTGTCGGAGCATTGGCGGTACGCTAACCCCCTCGACTGTCGGAACATTGCCGGTACTCCAACCCCACGACTGTCGGAACATTGGCGATACTCCAACCCCCACGACTGTCGGAACATTGGCGGTACTCCAACCCCTCGCTGTCAGAACATTGCCGGTACCCTAAACCCCACGATTGTCGGGACATTGGCGGTACCCTAAACCCCACGATTGTCGGGACATTGGCGGTACCCTAAACCCCACGATTGTCGGGACATTGGCGGTACGTTAACCCCCTCGACTGTCGGAACATTGCCAGTACCCTAAACCCCACGATTGTCGGGACATTGGCGCCTAAACCCCACGATTGTCGGGACATTGCCGGTACCCTAAACCCCACGATTGTCGGGACATTGGCGGTACGTTAACCCCCTCGACTGTCGGAACATTGCCGGTACTCCAACCCCTCGACTGTCGGAATATTGGCGGTACTCCAACCCCCTCGCTGTCAGAACATTGCCGGTACCCTAAACCCCACGATTGTCGGGACATTGGCGGTACCCTAAACCCCACGATTGTCGGGACATTGGCGGTACCCTAAACCCCACGATTGTCGGGACATTGGCGGTACGTTAACCCCTCGACTGTCGGAACATTGCCGGTACCCTAAACCCCACGACTGTCGGGACATTGGCGGTACCCTAAACCCCACGATTGTCGGGACATTGGCGGTACCCTAAACCCCACGATTGTCGGGACATTGGCGGTACGTTAACCCCCTCGACTGTCGGAACATTGCCGGTACCCTAAACCCCACGATTGTCGGGACATTGGCGGTACCCTAAACCCCACGATTGTCGGGACATTGGCGGTACCCTAAACCCCACGATTGTCGGGACATTGGCGGTACGTTAACCCCTCGACTGTCGGAACATTGCCGGTACTCCAACCCTCGACTGTCGGAATATTGGCGGTACTCCAACCCCTGCTGTCAGAACATTGCCGGTACCCTAAACCCCACGATTGTCGGGACATTGGCGGTACCCTAAACCCCACGATTGTCGGGACATTGGCGGTACGTTAACCCCCTCGACTGTCGGAACATTGCCGGTACCCTAAACCCCACGATTGTCGGGACATTGGCGGTACCCTAAACCCCACGATTGTCGGGACATTGGCGGTACCCTAAACCCCACGATTGTCGGGACATTGGCGGTACGTTAACCCCCTCGACTGTCGGAACATTGCCGGTACTCCAACCCCACGACTGTCGGGACATTGGGGTCCCCCCGTGGAAATTGCCGGTACCCTAAACCCCACGATTGTCGGGACATTGGCGGTACGTTAACCCCCTCGCTGGCGGAACATTGCCGGTACCCTAAACCCCACGATTGTCGGGAAATTGGCGGTACGTTAACCCCCTCGACTGTCGAAACATTGGCGGAAAGCTAAGCCCATCGACTGAAAGCATGCCGTCGACTTAACATGCTCGTGTCGAGCCAGGGGTGCCCGACACCCGGCGTGTAGCCCCGGCTCAGGCTGCAAACAGACAACTCTGCTTAGAATAGGCGGTCTAGAGCCAGGGGTGCTTCCAGAAATCTTGCAAGGGGAACGAAACGGCTTTGACCAAGATTTTAATAATTTGCATGGAACTTTATGTTTCGCTTCCCCTGAGAGTGAGGGTGGGCAGAGGAGAGTAGAACGCTCGCTATTCGCTTTTAGTGGCTCGAGCCTCCCCTCCCCACAATAAAGCTAAATCTAAACATAACACCTTATGCTCACACCTGGTGCATTGGAGACACCCATGGTGCTGAAAGTCCAGACCTGGCATTCAATTCTGCGATTGCGATCCCGGAATCGAACTTAATCGTGATTCCTGATGCAGGGATGATATATACCTAATCCCAGGATCCAGATTATGTCACATATAAGATGACATTGGTATCTTATTTGGCTGTTTTCGCTCGAATCCAACAAAAAAGATATATTGAGAACTACATGTTTTGATTGATAGCCATCAATCACACTGCCCACCATCGCTGGGTGTACCCAATAGTGGCTATAGTGGTCCTGGTGCTAATCACATATATTGCTCGGTGCTTAGTGATATCGCGTATAAGTGGTGAAGCTGTCGACGCTCCATGTGTTCTGAAAACTGAATACCTTCGATGGTTGTAAGTCTCTAACAAGCCTTTAATCGTTAGTCTTTAAGATCAGGACGAATCATTACAAACGAAACTGAGAATAACTACCTGCTTTGCAAAATATGTGTGAAATCACTCGTATTCATTCACGATTGCTAAAAGTTAATGAAGATCGAGCTCGAAATACCTGTTGTGCGTGTGTCGCATGTGCGGAGCGCGGGCCGTGGTTTATGGTTATGGCACCACGGACGCGCGACCCACTCCCGACTGTTCGCAGACAGTGAGGACTAAGCGTGCACCACCACAATACCCAAGTGATTTATGAGTGCATGTGTTCGCAACGTGTTGTGCATTGGTGGAGATGGAAAAGGCTACAGTTTGAAATATGTAATTGTGCCGTGAAGACGCCATTTATTCTGAGAATGAAGCCTCTGAACCCGTTGTGATCTCTGTCTTTTGTATATCGACAGTCGATGGGAGTTAGCGTACCGCCAAAACTTCGACATGGTCGGGCCACCACCACGTCACCAAACTTACCTGGCCAGCTGCCAGCTGCTGCTTTTAGCTGACAACTACGTACAACCGCCAGTATTCAACTGTTTTACCTAGGTGGTGACTGACCATTCGCCTGAGTTGGGATTCGCCCGGCTCATGCACCGTCTAGGCAAAGCGTAGCTCTAGCCGGTTTGGGGATAGATGTAACTCCCGCTCCCACAAGGTTGTTTTTGCGAACATGGAAAAAAATATTCGAGTGCCGCCATCTGTAATGTCTGATGTGACATCCTTCGCCGATCGCATGATGTGCAAAATTTGAAGATGTCCTGCAGGTCATTTACCTACAAAGTCATTAGATAGACCACAACAGGCCACATTTCGCCTAAATCGTGAATTGTCGGCAATTAACTCCACTTTCTGCCCCCAAATGACAAATATTCGGTGTGGTAAAGTGATGAACAAGTCAGTTAACCCAATTACCTACCTAGTTAATTAACCTTTAAGTAGTCATTCGTGCCATTTGACACAACATGGCCTCAGGTGGCTCTTTTCAGCCTCTGAGCCACTCTGTGTACCTGGATGCAGTAACCGAGTTCGGGGTCCATGTTATACCGCTTAGGCATGGGCGGAGAAGCTTTAAAATTACTGGTGAAGCCCATGCACGACGGAAATGACAATTTGGTTGTTCAGGCTCACCCCATGGGGTCGCGTTAAGGGGACTAGAAGGTGGTGGGGCCAAGGAAAAGCTGATGAGGCCCAGGTTCGATCAAAAGCATGTGTAACTCGATCCCTGCCCCTAGGCACTAGAAAGTAGCGTGTTAGGCACTATTTGGATGTATCCAAAACAAAGCCAACATTTCGACCTCGCCTGACCTACTATGGATCTAAGTGGAACAAAATGCACGTCATTAGTAGTCAAACATGCTGATGAACATATCGGAAGATGGGTTGTTCTTCTTCCAGCTTTTTACTTAGCATATTTAGCATTAAAAAGGTAGCTTTCGAGAACAATAATATTCCCTTCGTAAGCCTCGTGTTGTCGGAATAATCGTACGGTTGTATCCCACGTGCGGCCGTACAATGCATACAGGGAGTAACAAGAAGGATAGCTAGGATATTTCAGCTGATACGCACGAGTAGACAAACAACCAGAGAAGAACCTTCGCAGCTAGTTGGTGCGGCAAAATGACAACGGGGACAACATTCAAAAGTCAGGCATCCTTTATCGTTATGCATGTCAGTGTCAAAACGTTTATGCGGGGAAACGTACAGGAGCTTAAGAAGAAGGAAGACGGTAATCATAAGCATGGGTACGAACCACCAAACATGCGCACAATATGCAGACCACCGAAAGCGGCTTAAAAATAGGGACAGGGTTGGGGAGGGGGCAAGTCGGTTCTGAGACTTATTCTTTTCAGTTGACGCCATAGAGTTAATGGTCAAGATCTGCAAAAAAATGGGATGGTCCCCCTACCATCTGTTCCTACGCCAATGGGATCAGGGGGATATTTTCATCGCTAAGAGGACTAAGAAAAACAGACGAGCACAAAACCAGGGATTCCTATGACCCAAGTATACACAATTTTACAATGCTTGGCGGGCCGATGTTTGACGTAAATACGTTTTGACAAATATTGATACGCGCTTGACTCCGTTGCTGAACTGTTAACCTGGTGGTGGAATTTTTCATGAGCGAACATTACGCTGACTATTTAAATCGCGTATTAGTTATTGCTAGGACACAGGAAACAATTAAATGAGAGCATTCTCGATTTTTGCCAAAAATTGATCTTTATGCTAACCTGGAATATTGAGGAGTAACCATAAGGGTACAAAATCGGATGTCATCGGCGAGATTCCTTCAGGTGTAACACGATGGTATGTGTTAATGCCGCTAACATCCTCCGTTTGGAGACGCTGGTGTGGTCGTAACAACCCCACCTGAACTGGGGGGAAGATGGCAGTATGTCGTGCACGAACCCGAGGCAAGGTTAAAACCTGGCATGCTGAGCTTGCCGGGGATCGAAGCAAGAGCAATGGCTGGAAGTTTAACACGAAAATGTGCCAACACGGCTTGTTCAAGCCCTGTGTTGCCAGGCCGAAGGAGTCTAAACACTAATGTTACGCATCGAAATGACCTATGGGACGAAGCTTGTGTTGATACTCGTGTTTATAATATTGTGTGAATGTAACGTAGACCTGCCGTATATAACTAGCACGGCACACATATGCTACACAACGCATTGCGAATTTGTATTCAGTCTGCAACGATTCGATAATATAACAGGTGGTTGCTTGGTAAATATGTCCTAATTAAATCATTAATGGACCATTTCATGCTTGACTTTGTTGTCGGTTCCACCGAAAAATGAAAAATAACTAGTTCATTATGAAGTATATTCATTCAGAGTGGTGAAGCATGCGTAAGATGGTCGAACTTTGTGCACTTATTTGATGAATACCCCTTTGTGCACATATTTTGCAAAGTAATTTCTAACATAAACAGTAGCGGTCCTGTCAACTACTTGCTAAGCAGAACAAAAGCAGCTCCCTCTATTGCATACAGGACGTCTCCAAATACTGCACCGTGCCGCGTAGCGTTCGGCTGGCTCTTATCCAGGCATGCAGCGATATCCTCCAGTAGTTTATAACTGTGCAGGAGGCCGGACATTGTTCGCTCCGTGGATCCCTTATCTGGCCACGGCTGGGCAGTCCGCTTTCTTCCAGAAGCCCCGTCTCGCGCAGGCCTCCCGTCGCTCTGATGATAAAATCGATGTAGATGAGCCGGCATTAGCTGGAACGATTGGACGATTTAAGTAGAATGAGGTAACAACATTTAGAATCATTTACGGCCACTATTTTCATTTATCTTTGCCGGCGGTCTTAACCGTCCCGTGCCGAGACAGTGAGCAGCGAAATGGTCTCACGCGAGACGGCCAGAAATGCCCTCCGACGCCGGCCCGGCTCCGACGCTCCAGAGCGGCGCTGATCGATGGCTCAGCAAGATGAAAGCTTGCAGCGTCGTAAAACTGTGCCCGGACCTGGAAATCATCGCCACACTTGGCTGGATATTAAAAGTATGATATTGCAATTGGGTGCGTTGTTGCACCGGATGGCGCGGCAGTTTGGTGAGTATGTGCCATATTGCCTATACGTCGATAAGATTGAATAACGTGCCAACCCGTCGAGGATGTCCAGGAAAGTTGAGTACATTTTTACTATGTCCAGGAAAGTTGAGTACATTTTTACTATGTCCAGGAAAGTTGAGTACATTTTTACTATGTCCAGGAAAGTTGAGTACATTTTTACTATGTCCAGGAAAGTTGAGTACATTTTTACTTTAGAGGGCCTTGAGCGCATGTGGTGAGACATATTTATTATTTGTGACCGTATTCTGAAATCTGATCTTTCAGACACAAATGAGTCGCACAAACATTTGTCTCAAACAATTATAACTCGGTGATATTTTGAGTTTTTCTGAAGACATCGTCTTAACTTACCCGAGGCGTTGGGTAAGTTGATCCTAGTGGTGGGGCAAGTTGATCGCAAGCCTTATTTACGTAAACAAATGCTGTGGCAAATACTGAGCAGTGCTAATTTTAGCATTGCATGGTCACTTTTTGTCACCTCACGTATTCTGGTTGAAAAGCCCGAAACAATTAAAGAATACAACGTTATATACCTCGACCCGAATTTTTTTTCGCCGCCTTTTTATCTATTATTGTCACACCATAGCTCATGACACAGCAATCTGCTCAATGCAAATAGGGTGAACAACAATTATATGCCAAGTTATTTCATGTTATATGATAAAACATCAGCTACATGCAGCACACTAATAGACCACGGCTCATCCACGGCTCATCATTCCTCGGTTGCGATTGCTCAAGTTGTTTTTACCAATACAAAGCAAGTCGCATTTCTGTCCCGTTGATTAGGAGTGGGGCGACATTCGCAATCCACGGGACGCCAACTAGTACGAAGAGGAAGCCACACAGGATTCCGTGATGTTATTGCGTGACAATATATCATCATGTACCCGTCAAAACGAAATGAATGAACCTTGCAGAATTGTTGACGAGGCGTCACCTATTGATATTTTATCTGGGGCATGCATGGAGCCGATGCCTTTGGTCGCACAAGGCGTCACAAGACGTAAGTCTCAGACCAATTTAAGTATTTAATCAGAAGCAAATGTAATGTTAAAAGAAGCGAATGCAGTTCACCGATTTTTAGCTGCGCATTTCAGCCGCTAGAGGCAAGTGAATTATTCCACCTTTGTGTGGTGCCGGGCGTCCAGCCTATGTCGCCATCTTGCCTCAGACGACCTGTCAGACAGGCCGGCACCCAAGCGGTCCGGTCTGCTTGTCGTTTGTCTGGTGGGACGACGCGGCAGCTCGGTGCGCCGTCGACGACTCTCACGTGGCTTTAATCTGCTGCCACCCGGCCTGTTCCAATATGGCGGCGTGGCCAGCCGACTTTTTCGCCTGTCGGGAGCATTAATCAATCACTGCCGGTCGCCACCATCCGCGCGCCCTCGAAATGACCTGTCCTGGTGATGGAATGCCCGGGCGCGGGGTGTCCGAGTTACCGGGTTTCGGGGTGACAGGACTTCGTAATTGATTAATGATCCGGGGTGTGCGCGCCAATCCGAATGCAGAATCAAATTGAGATCTCGCGGCGAATATAAATGGCACCTGGGGCCTCACGGTGAGCACTGGAATTGCGGCGACGAATCGGTTTAATTCCTTGAAGCACGTGCTAGTGCTTCTCGGGATGTTGTAATTGTGCTTGTGGGGAGCTTTGAGCTCTCCTTGATATTCATGCATTGCAGTGATTTGCTCGAAGCGGCAACCGCTGCGGTGAAATAAGATAATGCGTCAGCTGGACCCGAGAGCCTGAGAGGAGATTTATGGAAAGAGATCAATTAAGCAAGTGATTTCTGTACTGCGTGCTTTGTGGAACACTGCTTCAGGAAACGCAAGTGCCTTAGAACGAAAGTGTGTACGTGGATTTTTATTGGGAGTAGGTGGTAGGTTGATGGTAGTATATAGCCAATTTTTGGCACATAAATTTAGTCGTTTTGACACCGTATTTTTCACAGTGTATCATTAGCAATGGAGTATCATTCAGTATCATTAGTAATGGAGGGGAGGGTAGCTGGTTGACTATGGAATTTCAGACATAAGCATAGCATAATGCTAGAGAGTTCGTGTTAAAACAGGTATCGATTACTAAGGGGGAGGGGTGGGGGTAAGGGCGCCCAAAAATATCCTACCCCAATTCATCACCGACTTTATATTTGTTAATTAGACTTTAAGCAATGGTAAAATACAACAGGAACACACTTGCTATATGACTGCTAACCTGAGAGCAGTTTAAAAAGTAGTTAATTATGATGATATGGCAACTCCTACCAATTCCACAGAGGTTCGCTACCAAAATTATTCCCTGAATTATGAATTTATGCAAGGGATAAATGCCTATTCGAAATTAGTTGAGCTAGAATTGAGCAAATGTCAATGAGGAGCTAGATATTAAAGTTGCAAAAATACTGAAATAATTGACCAAGACGAATGGGAACGGGAACGAGGAATATTTCCCAATTTGGACACGAACCGCTGATGTAGCACGAGCACAGGAGTAATCCTATCTCTAGACAATAAATATCTAGCATAATCATGGGATATTTACCCCAGGTACTCCTTCAACTTTTATATTATTAAACACCGAAGATACAAACGCAAGCCGTCATGAGGTACTACTGATATATAGTACTACTGAGACGTACTACTGATGATATACTACCACCACTAAACCATCAAAAGTACTGAACATTATGACAAGAGCAGCGTCACGCTGGCATCAGGCTTGACATTTCGTCATGTGGATGAAGTCCCGTTGCATTGCCTGTTTTGGTGATTGCATCTCCGAGGTCGGTTGCCATCTTGCTCCCGCATGCCCTACCTGCAGTAGGTCCGGCATATGCTGTCCTGTTGGATGCAATCCCGGATGTCATGTCCTGCCGATCTTGCATGTCATGTCTGGCCAATCAAGTGTGTTCTGTAACGTTGATCATGCCTGCCTTGCCCTGTCCTGGTGGTCCTGGTCTTTCGTGTCCTGTAGATCTCGCGTTTTGCCCCTCTCTGCTGTTCGAGCGAGTTTATTGGAAGCCTGGAAAAGCACACCATTCACTTGTAAACGAACCATGACCACCACCGCTACGTCTGGTAAGAAGCATCATCAGATATCAGTAACACGGCACAGCGGTCTTCTATTGCTCCCCACGAGGTCGATGCTTTTTTTCATCAGAAGCTGCCGAGCTAGCAATTGCTTCCTCTTTTGCTGTTGCCACCTCCCCTCCTACTTAACATCACACTTGCTGCGCTTCTGACGAATATCATCGGAAAAACGAATAGTTAATTCATGTCAGTGCACGAGGCCCCGTATGGCTGCCTAGACGGTCAACATGATCAAGTCGCAGTGTGAACTGTACTGTTGGATGGCCTGAGGGCGCGGAGTGATGTCAGCGGCTCCAGCTCGATCTCACCCGCGGCTTTATCGGCCCGCCTCTTTGTTGTTCGGGGCACGTAGTCAACGCTGCCAGATCGCCGTCAGATCGCTGCCATATCGGCGGGCCTTACGTCTTCATTACCCGTCATCAGTTTATCGTCACATTCTTCAGAGTAGATTTAACACAAGTTGGCTCTATCGGTCTGTCACGGCGAACGGCCAGCATTGATCTACCGCGTCAGCACGGTGTCCCCATCTATCAGGGAAATGAAGAATTATTAGCGAGGACACGACTGGCCGGCCCCTGTGTTTCAGAGCAGGCATCCATATTTTCCGGCCGATCACCACTCGAACTGGCTATTTCCGCGTCCCCAGCCTGGAATTCGACAATCATAAAGAAGACTGAGAGTGGCCATCGTGACAAGACGAGGTTTAAGGACGGTTTTACGGAGCACATTTCGAGAAAGGATCATGTGATCGGTAAGGATTACGCGATCGGCAAGGAGTTCACGCGACGGCACCAGAGCTGTGTATTATTTTGGGGTGCAGCTGCACCCGCAATCATCATGACTATGCTACCAACATTCAAAACGGTCCCACGTTAAGGCTACGATGAAGGCTTTTAAGGCTACAATAAAGAGGGTGTTTTTTTCGCTTTGGTGTCTTCAACGTTTTCGTATAGTACAGTTAGAGTAAGACATACCACAAAGAAGGCTCATAACACCTGCACGTATGACAGTCGCATCAATATTTATAGGGCCAGTGACTACTTAAAACATACGAGGACAAGAACACCAATGCTCAGGATATGCATTTGCCTTTCACAAACTGGGGAGTGTGCCTAGATATCAGTGAGCCATGAACATAATGCTAGCAGGTTGAACATTCAGTGAGAAAATATTCAGACTTATGTATCACATTTCAGAAAACGAATTAAGGCGTGCAGTGCCAGTTACATTCCTGTGCCTGTTTTGTGATGATCATGGGTGTCGCCCTGGTGGAAGTAGTAGGGGGTCGAGGGTGCTCCCCATACCATACCATCTTTACCCGTAGAAGCTGTTTAAACAATAGCTTCAGTTCTTCCCCCTTCCTGCTCAGCCTTTTCAGCGTAGTTCGTGGCGACGCCCTTGATTAGCCACGTACCTGACACTCAGCATGCAATGCTCCTACGACAAGGACTGTCTGTTCGGTGGGGAATGATAATGTTAGGTGATACGGATCTTTCACAAAACAACACACAGAAGTACACCTTTTTATTCTGCACTCATGTGGAGGAACCAAATTGGGGACGATGATGTTTTTAACCATATGCTCGCTTCGTTCAGTTAATGTTAATTGTTCCTGGTAATTGTCTCCATATTCAGATATTTCCTACTTATTATAACAATTTGCTCACGCGCGCAAACACAGCTTAGGCCATGAACACAGCTTAGGCCATGAACACAGCTTAGGCCATCAACACAGCTTAGGCCATGAACACATGTGTATGAGCAAGAGGACAAGGACATTTACCTCGATGCAACTGCAATCCTGCGGTGCGGCGCGGAAAGATAAGACTCCACGACAACTTCCCGTGCCCTAACCCAGAGAGCGTTCATTGATGACCGCAAGCTGTCTTAGTTTGACTAACTACAGTGGGTATCTCGAAAAAACAACAACATTTTTTGTTCATATGGAGGATGCGCTAGGACAACGCACAGTTTGGCATCACGGGATCACAGGTCTTGCAGCATTAATTCTTGAGACCTGAAAATATTTCAGTCGAAATCATGCTCCACACTGACCATTCAACCAAACTCGTCCAATTCTACCACAAATTCCATCACTTCCACACAGTAGTGCTCTGAATGACACTTTCAAGTGCAGACAGCACCTACAAGTAACACTATATTAACATAGCAGTTCATTAGAACTTGTACAGAGAGTGCCTATGAAGTGATACTAATAGAACACCAAGGCGTGTGCGATCAACTGAATTGATCGACAAAAGCAAGACTCATCGAGGGTGGTCCGAGAAAACCGGCTAGACGGTATGGTATGGCCCATGAGCTCGGCTTCAGCAAGGGTCAAGATCATTCTGAAATAAGACCACCATTTTATCCCTAAGAGATATTGACCGGACATAAACTGTTTGAAAGGAACATGGGGGACAGAGTCGTCTTCTGCTAGTTGTTTATCGCCCAATGTGACGTTACCTGCGCAATAAACGCCTATCTCTTTTGCTTACATCAGCATGGTTGGTGGAGCTCGTAGCGTCCACAATTTATCAGCAGACAACTTGTTTTATTAAGTCGTCTTCATAAAATGATGCGTGTAGGACAGTATGGAGAACAGTTACGTCAAAAGGGACATTATTCAGTTGCAACGGATTGCCACGGAAACATTTCTTGTTTGCTGTGAGGAAGTGGCGGTTTGACTCGGCCAAAACTAAAGCGCATTGGTAGCGTCACGTGCCAGCGGCATCAAGTTTTTCCTTCATAATGTCAACGTAATGGAAGGAGGCCATTCTTCAGGAAGCCAAGCGCCACAAGGAGATAACACCGTTCCTCATTTGAAAGACACGTTCATTTGCTATACAGAGATGCAACTTATTTTGGATTGACTCGATTATAGATATTGTATATTTAGTCTCAAACATAATCTTGAACCATCTCACAGTGCCTGTGAAGGAATAATGGTACGATACGATCAATGTATCTAGGGAGTTTTAGTAGGATTCTAATCGATGATGGAACTGGGATTTCGATAATGAATGTGGGCAGGGTATACCTACCAGCTTGGTATACCTTTGAGAGGGCGGGCACTTGCCCCCTCCCCCTCCCCCAATGTTGGCTGTGCCCTCCAATAATTTCAACTTTTAACATGGGACCCTATGTGGTATGCCCACAATCCATTTGGGCCTGTCCATTGCCTTCATGCATTGTGCCCTTCCAATAATTTTCAGAAGCCAGCCCCCATGGTGTGGGGGCATAACATTGAGGAGGCACCTACATGCTGCTAGGTCAGGGGGCCAGACACCTACATGCTGTTAGGTCAGGGGGCCAGAGGAAATAATCAAGGGGCACGAGCACCTTCTTCCTCGGATTTACCCAGTGTACGTAAACCTAAATTCGTCAGGGGCGGATACAGAGCGGGACTGGGGGACAGGGGGACTGGGGAATGTGCCCCATTGGAATTGGCTCCACTCTGGCCGGAAAAGGGCGCCCTCCGGGAAGGCTTGTTTGCACCCCCTCGCTTTTTTCAGCCAGAGGCATCCATCTGAGAGAAAAAGGCGCCCTTTCAGCATGATCGAGGAGGGGGGAGCAAAAAGGGGGAACGTTGTTTCTCTCGGGTAAGTTGCCCACGATTCCTTAGGAAAGACACACGTTTCTCTAATATCCATAGTTGGCTGAAGGCCCGCAGGGGCCCCGTCCTAGCGTGGGAAGGAGGCCACTGCTCACATGGGGCTGTATGATTTTAGAGCGCCGTGATGATTTTTAGGAGCACTATGACAAGGTGATTTACAGGGCATCATCGTAGCAATAAGGGTGCCATTAGGCAAGGGCATATGAGCCTGTAAAATAGGGGTGATTGCTCCGCAGGTGCGCAGTGCACGAGGACCAGTTTGGGGAAGGGTGTTAAGATAGTGCTGCAGGTGAATTTTCATGCATTTCGTGTCACAGCATTACGAGGTTAAGCGTAGTAAAACCCAGCCAAGTAGTGGATCAGACATGGGGTGCGGCTGAAAACTGGGAGGACATGCCGCTTCCCCCGACGTCCACCCAGCTCCTACATCTGGGAGGACATGCCGCTTCCCGCCCACGTCCACCCAGCTCCTACATCTGGGAGGACATGCCGCTTCCGCCCATTCCAGCTCCTACATCTGGGAGGACATGCCGCTTCCCGCCCACGTCCACTCTACTGGGGGAAAACCTCGCCCAGCTCCTACATCTGGGAGGACATGCCGCTTCCCGCCCACGTCCACCCAGCTCCTACATCTGGGAGGACATACCGCTTCCCACCCACGTCATCTGGAGGACATGCCGCTTCCCGCCATCGGCTTCCCGCCAACGTCCACCCAGCTCCTACATCTGGGAGGACATGCCGCTTCCCGCCCACGTCCACCCAGCTCCTACATCTGGGAGGACATGCCGCTTCCCGCCCACGTCCACGCAGCTCCTACATCTGGGAGGACATGCCGCTTCCCGCCCACGTCCACCCAGCTCCTACATCTGGGAGGACATGCCGCTTCCCGCCCACGTCCACGCAGCTCCTACATCTGGGAGGACATGCCGCTTCCCGCCCACGTCTACCCAGCTCCTACATCTGGGAGGACATGCCGCTTCCCGCCCACGTCCACGCAGCTCC
The DNA here is from genome assembly GCA_034440615.1 of Ashinkailepas kermadecensis. Taxonomy (NCBI): domain Eukaryota; kingdom Metazoa; phylum Arthropoda; class Thecostraca; family Neolepadidae; genus Ashinkailepas; species Ashinkailepas kermadecensis. The sequence continues at coordinate 1,074,217 of JAOTOM010005179.1, forward strand.
TACATCTGGGAGGACATGCCGCTTCCCGCCCACGTCCACCCAGCTCCTACATCTGGGAGGACATGCCGCTTCCCGCCCACGTCCACGCAGCTCCTACATCTGGGAGGACATGCCGCTTCCCGCCCACGTCCACCCAGCTCCTACATCTGGGAGGACATGCCGCTTCCCGCCCACGTCCGCGCAGTTCCTAATCCCATGTCATTATATGGGGTCACACGGGCGTCATAGCATGGTAACGAGATATATCAAGAACCATAACTGTATCTTCGCTAGAAGTGACGCTTGGAAGTGCATCTCAGTCGTTCCTTATGCTATCGGCGCCTTGAATGCCCATTTCCCATGGACACATTTCGAGAAACCAAGGGAGGGGGCGGTCGCCTCCTCCCTTGCACTCCTCCCTGGTCACTGGATAAGAACATTTGATGTGCATTGGCAGGGATTCTGTATCGTCACGAAAGACGCAGTCTCTCAACTACAGCTTGATATCAGGTCCAGGAATGTAGCTTTGTGCACTTTTGGCAGGGCACTTGCCACCTCCCCTCCCCAAATTGTGGCTTTGCCCTCTCAGTTGTTTCAATTTTTAACATGTGACATTACGTGATATCCCCCCTCCCCCAATCCACGTGGGCCCGTCCATATTCTTCATGTACTGTGCCCTCCAAATACATTTCAGAAACCTACACCTATGATCAGATATGTGACGCCGAATGCGTGATGGAACGAATGCACATATATTTCTTTCTTCCCTCTCTTGTGTTCTGTTGTAGTCAATAATTCACTGCGGGGTCATTCATAAGGTGGCCCTGGTTGACAACCACTTCGGGTGTCAGTTTGGAACAATCGGAGGAAGCACTGTTCCCAACCTCAATGTTGGTGCACATGGGTGGAGTTCTTCGTCGCCGTTGGTCACACTCGGATTGGCAAGCCTAATGTAGCTGTTGACAGTAGGTCGTGAATGTCCGCCATTTGCTAAGTTGAATATAAAGCAACGCGCAAAATTATCAAGCTGCACTGTTCAAATCACCACATGTCGCCTCCTTGACGCAGTGTGCCTTTTTCCCGACAATCACCACATGTCGCCCCAGGCGCAGTGTGCTTTCGACATCACCACTCGCCTCCCAGGCGCAGTGTGCCCTTTTCCCGACAATCACCACATGTCGCCTCCAGTGTTTCGACATCACCAATTCCCCCTGGTACAGTGTGCCTTTTTCCCGACAATCACCACATGTCGCCTCCTAGGTACAGTGTGCCTTTTTCCCGACAATCACCACATGTCGCCTCCTAGGCGCAGTGTGCCTTTTTCCCGACAATCACCACATGTCGCCTCCCAGGCGCAGTGTGCCTTTTTCCCGACAATCACCACATGTCGCCTCCTAGGCGCAGTGTGCCTTTTTCCCGACAATCACCACATGTCGCCTCCTAGGCACAGTGTGCCTTTTTCCCGACAATCACCACATGTCGCCTCCTTGGCGCAGTGTGCCTTTTTCCCCAACCCTCCCTTTTCCTCAGTGAGTGTGGCTGACAACAATCCCTGTTGCACCTCAGCCAGCAAACACTCCATCTCAGCAAGCACCTCGATGTCGGGCTCTGGCTCGCCTTGTTCCGGAACCTCTCCCACCCACACCTCTACCAGCGCTGCAGGAGGATACGCAGCTTCCTCCTCCATCTGGAGCTCACGAAATTGACACTCGAGTTCCTCATCACTATCCATTACGTCTCAGGGGCGGATACGGGGGGCACTCTGGGCATGTGTCGCACCCATGAAAAGGCTGCGCCCCTCTGGTCGAAAAATGCGCTTCTTTAGGAAGGCTCGTGCTTTGATCCCGCCTTGATATCGGATGTGCCGTGATTTGCATATGAATCGGAGACAAAGCAACGTAGAAGTGTGAACGAAGTCAGTGCAGAGGGCGGTGCAGCCATTATTATTTCGCGACCATAACAGTTGCATGCTAACACTTCGGCCGGGCACAGCTGATGTACAACCTCGTGTTATTATTATGACATTGTCGTATAACACCACTACTAGTGATGTGGAGGACTTTGCTGATCGGCTTACACAGGTACTTAGTCTTTCTCAGAGCATCCTGCGTAACTGCCTGTAATTATTTTACGATTACATTTTCCGACATAATAACTATTCAGATTGGATTTAGTGACATTGGAGAGAGGAGGACTGGAGTAAATTGCAGGGGCGGATCCAGTGGAGGCCATCGTAGAACGAAGTGACAGGACTGAAAGGGGAAGAGCATCACACTGGCTTGTGAGCAAGAGATCAGTGACTGGCGTGGGGGAGGACTATTAGTGCCACTTTACCCAAGTCAAACATATGAACATTGATGGAGCGAGGGACGGATATGAGAGTCACATTACATCAGATGAATATAAACATGTGAATGATGGATGACTCGATGATGAAGGCGAAAATGATGCAGATAAAGATCCAGGAATGGCATAAAGGGTAGAGGCCCAGCATAGGCTCACCGATAATGTACTGTATGAGGGTGCACCCATGGCTTAGTAACTCAGCATAGCATAAGCTAATCTATGCTATCCTAGTGTAGCATAGTTTATCCTACCCTTGCCTTACCTACCCTGCCAAATCTCACCATACCCCCTACCTTAACCCACCTTACTCTATGCTACCCTGCCACACTACACCAATCCACTCATTGGATAATACCTACAAGGCGTGGCAGCATAACAGCCCATTTGTATGATTGACAACCAAGCAACAAACATTTCCAAGTTTGGCAGCCTAGATAAACATGCAAGACCACTGATTTTGTAGATGAAAAGCAAGACAGGATGCACACATACCTCACTGAGTGGCTGGAGAAAATGTTCAAAACAGGAACAGCTTTCTGGTCTAAGGAGAAGTACAGGATGAGTTTTCTAGGGTAAAGAATTGCATGATTCAGATCTCGTTCGAAACGTAACTCCGGGAAATGGATTAAGCAGGCACTGACCTTGACCAGGATTGAACAAAATGGGCTGTTCCTGGATTTTTGGCATACAGAACATCATCCTCTCATTTTTATCATTTTGAGGTTAAACGGTGCTGCCTAACAATTAATTGCATTGTGTAAAGTGTAAAGGTCTGCAAAGTGTGGCACCAGGTTCGATGAGGTGCACCAGCTACGATAGAAATATACACCAAAATGTACCAGGTGGACAAAACCCACATCAGATAGATTGCAGGCGAGATTCAGGGCATGGGGAACAGGGAGCCTGTGCCGCTCATGGTCATGCTGCATCCTTCAGGAAGTTTAAATGCACCCCATTGACTTTTCCAGCCAAAAGAGCCCTTCCGATGGAAATGGCACCCCTTCAGAAGGCTCAAGTGCACCCACCTTGAATTATTCATCAGAAGGCACCCACCCAGGGTCACAGCTTGAAGTGTACTCATGCACCCCCTGAAATTTACGACATAATTTTGTCCATGGATATTGCTAGTTATCATTCCAGGCTGCGGTATCCCTCAGATGCACCACCAGCATTATTTGCTACCGAACCCCCGCACCTCGAATTGCTGCATCAGACACACCAGTGACAGCGTGCCTCCCACAGACAAGATTGTATGGAACGTGCCATACTCTGCAGGCTGAATGATTATAGTTTTTTTTTCTTACGCTCTTTCGAATGAGATGGGATGTAGATTGCTGGCAGCCTTGTAGCAAAAAATACTGAATGTCACTGATTCTTAGATCGTTCGCAGACATGTAGCAGACGGCCTTGCACATCACCGATTCTTCTAATTCTTAGCTCGTTCCACCTGTTCATATTCCCATCTGCTGTTGACGTCACAGCCGCGCCAAATTCATAGAAATAAAATGTCACGAATACCAAGTGCTAGTGACGGACGGTACAACATGGTGGCTCCTCCATAAGCACTGCTAAAGTGCAAAATACAGGAAGATAAAAGATGTATTTTTATGCCATTTTCTAAGTATCGGTCATGAATAATTGTTGCTAAGCCATATTTCTCGCAATACGCTCGCTATATTCTCAATACGATACGCTCGCTTCAGTTCGACAACATGCAGCCTTGTATCTTTTGTTATACGAAAAGACTGTACAGTCCCTTCAAGTCACGAAACAGTTGGCCATCATACGAACAAAACGGCAATGGCATTAGGCGGTTTCACGCGTGCACTAGCGGGAAGTAATCGTCATGACATCCCAATGGCAGGGTCAGGGCAGAATAATTACGTTGATCTGAAAGCTTTTAATCTGTAGATTGGACCAATTTATGATATCAATAAACAAACAGAGTAGGTTCAGTTACCTAATACGACAAGTTTTTGGACTAGTAACAGCTTGTTTATGCACAAACCCTGAAAATGTACACCTACATCCGCGCCTGGGACGTCATCTAGTCGAAAATCTGGAAGTCAGACCAAGCGAGCCTGACTTCGGAAGTAAACTCGATGACAACAGCTGTTTGTCGAATTCAGCGGTCTTCAAATACCAAATTTTCCGAACACTCGACCACTCTGATCAATATCACCAGCTAACTTCAACTGCGGTAAGTGATTGGCCCTTTATGATAGCTGGGACGAATCATAATCCACGTTTAAAAAAATGACGTCATCATTTGTGCTCCGATTGCATCATTTACGGCTGAAATATGTCAGGCGAGCCAACAAACAAGTTTGTCTCAGATGCGCATATTTTGGACGTGTTGCGGTCTTTTGGGTGCTGTAAACAATTCATGCTTTGTTCTTTCTTGCGAGTATGTGACATTCAAAGACAAGGATCAATTGCCCCCACCCACAGTAGGGGTTATTCAGGTACAGCGACATTTAAAAACGGAGCTACGCATGGTGCGATACAGCGGATGCCATTACAACTGTAAACTTGTAAACTTGTAAACTTGCTTGTAAAGTGGAGATAATTCAACATTTTCGGGAGCGTCAAGATGGAATCGTAATATCTGGAAATGATGTATTTCTATATTTATTCATAATACAGGTACTTCACAGCCATAAAATAAAACGTAAAAGGAAAAATATTCATCCGCAGGATACATACTACCACTTTCTCCCCAATATTGTATATATACAGGTAATCCAATGGCAAATTTATGTTCTATCCGACAACTCCTAACTCCCGGCCATGGTGCCAAATGCGGCCAGATTGGCTAGTTGTTTCTGTGAATTGAGCGCTTTTTTCTCAAACAGTGCCACAATTTGAATATGTTGGTTGAGTTTAATATTGAATGTATTACTTCATAGTTAAAACTTCTGGAACATTTCATATCTACAGATAAAGTACATATATTTCAATGATATGCCCTTCATACCAGACGAAGTCATCGACATTGCATCCCGGTGCTTTTTGGCCGTCGTGAAATGGGCTATTGTTATCCACGGGCGCAAGCCGAGTTTGTGAAGGAGACGAGTCAGGTCACAGCAAGACTAGCTACCGCACTACTACAGGTTTCCACGAACCTTCTCGTCCAAATAATACATTTTAGTATGTGTGCCGCCGCAAGCCCTTCTATATGCTAAACTGTTAATCATGAGTAAGAATACCGCACTTTGGAGGATTATGTAGATGGGCGAAAAGGATTGTGAAAGATTTCCAAAGTTGCGAATTAGTATGCGATTCAGAGCTCATGAAGTAACTGGGATGTTTAGGATTACCGAAGTGAGGAGCATGCTAGCTATTTTGATCCGACGGAATGGAATGTTAGAGCAGGGTCAGTGACTATAATTTTCGGGCTTCTTCTTCAACTCATTTTGAAGACGCTGGAGGTTGTGCTTCATATGAAGCGATTTGCAAACTCTGGTGGTGACGAGATGAAAAAGCTAAGATACTTGCTGGTTTGATTGTACGTGGTTGTGTAAATTGTGTAAATTTTGTGTAAATGTTGCCGCGATGATTAAGGAAGGTCATTTCATGGAATACAAGGAACGCTATTTTGAGTATGGCTTGGCAAATTTGTTACGTTCTTTCGATAATGGAAGAAAACAAGCTATGCATTTTTCGTCTCCTCTCTAGGAAAGTCCAGCCCAAACATCCTCTCATGCTTTCAAAAAGAGATAAGTAACTCTCATCAATGTCATACAATGAAACCATTATTCAGGGGGAGGGGTGAGGGGATCCTTCCGGACGTTTTTCATAGAGCCATAGAAAGGCCGACAACATTTTTTTTGGGCTGTTGTGGGGCCTTTAAGAACGCCACTTATGAATTTATATGGGCCCTTCTTCTACGGGCCCTTACGAACGGCTACGGGCTCTTACAGACGCCGACGGGGCCTTTACAAACGTCCAAGGGTCATTACGAACGTCTACGGCCCTTTACGAATGCCTTCGGGCGTGTACGGACCCTTACGAACGTCTACGGGCCCTTGTGCACATCTACGGATCTTTACGAACGTCTACGGGCGCTCGCGGACGCCTAAGGACCCATACGAACGTCTGCAAGTGGCTAAGGGTCATTAGGGACGTATATGGGCCTTTACAAATTCCTACAGTTCCTTATGAACGTGTGTGGGTACTTACGAGCCTGTACGGGCTCTATGGCTGAGGGTCATTACGAATGTGCGTGGGCCCTTGCGAAAATTTGCGCAAATTTGGGACCACGTACATTTGCGCTTACGTACTCTTGCGCTCACCTACATTTGCAATTATGTACTTTTACGCTTCCGTACATCTGCGCTTACGTACATTTGCGCTTACGTACATTTGCTTACGCATATTTGCCATACGTACATTTGCCCTTACGTACATCTGCCATACGTACATTTGCCATATGTACTTTTACATTTTCGTACATCTGCGCTTGCGTACATCTGCCATACGTACCTTTGCGCATACGTGCATTTGCTTACGTACATTTGTTTACGTACATCTACCATACGTATATTTGTCCTTACGTGCATTTGTCCTAGAATCAAGGAAAAGAGGAAGCTGATGGCTTAGAAAAGGAGCTGAAACCCGCAAGCAGAACAGTGCCTCGATTTCTCCCGACTTACAAAGATAATGAGATCTTCTCCCGGAGACGGAAGTTCGTCAGTCGAGTCATACCTGTAGTCACACCTGGTCGGAGTCACCCCCAATGAGAGATACAGTTGGGCAGGTTGGCGACGCTCGCTTGCCCAAGCGACTCGAGCTGCAACCCATTGTCATCTCGGACTTGTCAGCAGCGTTCGATCGAGAGGACCCACGTGACAGAAACGCTGAAGGTTGCAGCGGCCGTCACCCATTGTGCTGGTGTAAGCACCTCTATTACAGCGCTCAGCCGCTCTCAGGGTGAGTCTCATGCGTCAGTCCAGGGTGAAACATCGGGTGGGAGCAGCAGCCAACAGCAAGATGAGAGTGGAGTCTTACATATTTGATGTACTTGTAGTTTATTGGGATGGGAAGCTGTAGCCATGTAGCCATCCTAGAGGACTATTTGCTCCAGGACTTACTCAAGGCCATGTTCTTTGACACCACAGCTTCGAATACAGGCATCCAACACGACGCTCACATATTGATAGAGAAGAAGTTGGGGTACTCGTTTTTGCAACTGGCTTGTCACCATCTCCGTGAGTTCCGGATGCAGAATACATTTTCTCTGCTACTGAGTACGTCCGCTGGCTCCTACATCGCGCTATTCAGGGGATGCAATGAGCGATACAACTCATTTGATCTCTCTGAACTTCCTTCTTAAACTTGAACTGCCAGCCTCTACAGTTGGATCAGAATGGTACGGAAGTGAAGAAGGCAGAAGTCGAAGAACTTGTCGCATTTGCCAAGGCTCGACTCCAAAAAGATTACTCCCGTGAGTAATACCGCTAGCCCATTGCGTTGTGGATGCTCACGTTGGGAGAGACTTCTGAAAAAGAAGCCACTTTCCGGCGTCCTGAAGCAGTTCACAGAGCCCGATGAATGGCGAAGATCATGTGCCGCTTCAAGAGATTCCTCCTCAGCAAGCAACTGTCTTACACATCAAGGGAAGGAGGGGATCGCGACCTTCGTGACATTTAGTAACATTTATTGCCAGAGTCTATTTCAAGGCGTGGCTTACGGCTCCTCTCGGTCTCTACTCCTCTACACGACCTGGAACTCCTCCAGCGAATCGGCTCTTCTCGGTCTCTACTTTTCTACACGACCTGGAACTCCTCCAGCGGATCGAAGGCTATGAGGTTGATGTCACCTCCCAAGCGAAGTCGTCAAGTTCTTTATCTGTGATACCTGGACGAGGAGCTGGTGGCCCTCGGCCTCTTCGATGACGAAGTCACTGATGGGAAGCAAGCGATGGCGAACGTTCTAGAAGAATCTGAGAAAGGAAAGCGGTGAGTAGCGACAGAGGAATCATCAGGGCAGAGTCACAGGGACTGCGGCTCCGCTGACAGCCTTCTTCACTGTACTAGGAATCAACTATACGTCCCTGAAGAAGGATCGTGCTCCGTGGCATGTTAACGGAGGGTTTATCGTGGCTAAGAAGATCATATGATCTTTACAAGTGGTAAATGACACAGCGTGTAGAAGGGTGCCGCCTAGCCCAAGCTGACACCGGCATTGCTACGTTCCCTGTATGGCCTCAGGCGATGGATGTGGTAGGTCGCCGTCGCCTGATTGACAGAACTCAATGCGTGGCCTCGGACGGTAGTCAGCCACTCCACCACGACAAGGTTGCAATGAACAGTCTCGATCCAGTCATGCTGAACATTACATTACAGTTTGCATGATAATGAGAAGCGGCAAGAGTTTGTGGGCTCATTCCAAGAACGAAGAGTAACTGCAGTACATCATGTAAGTGGTGGAACAGTACAGAAAGGAGCACCCTGCTGTGAAGAAAACGATCTGTTCACTGCCCAGTGGGCCGTTGAAGTACAGCATGTCACAAGCAATTTTACGGTGCACGATACTCATACCTGTCGCAGGCCATGTGGTATTTCGCATTGCTGTGAAACATCCGGTTTTACTTGTGTGTTTGATTTGCTTAAGTATCGGCATCGGATCCCGCTTCTTTTATGAATACATTTTCATAATTGTTTTCTGTTCTTTTTTGACAACGCGAGAGAGGTGGAGAGAGATAATTCCGGCCACTAGTTCTTTGCGTTGTGATCCCACATCTGTGATACCAGCGCAATACATGCCGTGTCACTCAGCGACGATTGAGAAAGACTCAGTTACGGAGCCACAGCGATCGTCGATGGTGTGAACATAACACCTTCGTCCATGCGATAACACTATCTAAAGTTGTTTAATTGTTGTGGATTGTTTTTTCGTACGATAATTCAATTGTTAAAGCACCCACGGACATGTTCTGTCACGGGTGGTACATAGCGTTTGCAACCATCGAAACTCGTGCACAGTTCCGATGCATAGCTGCATACATCAGTGTTACCGCTGAGGGAGGCTGAATTTCCCAAGATTCTTTTTGGCGTCACGTGTCCCGAGATCCCAAGATCGCAGGTAAATGTTATTGACTCTTACTGAAGCTGTATATTCACACGTGCATATCGGCGTACCACGTGTCTTATCACGTATCTGGAGGATTCGACGCCTGCACCCCGCGGTGCAACCGAGGTGGCTAAGGTTTTTGGCACTTCCCAGGCCTGTGGCCAGCTGAAATCGTCAGGGACACAAGCCTCTCGTGGCCCGATTTTAACCAGTGTACACCCACTCCAAAGCTCCTAAGCTCATCCAAAGTTGAAGGGCTTCTATTCCTCCCCCTCCCCTTCGGTCCCCAAGCTCATACGCTCTAGAGTACCTTGCTATGGTGTTCGAGTCAGAACTTAAAAAAATCGTTACAAGAATATTTAAATCATGAAGCCGGTGTGCCGGTGCGAAGTTGCCGGGATAACCTACAAAGTTGAAGGTAAGGTAGAAGGTGCTTTATTATAGATAATTAAGATTTTTGTCATGCTTTTCTTGAATATTTTATTCTTAATAATTTTGCATCATTTTGAGATGATTCGTGTATATATATATATATATATATATATATATATATATATATATATATAGTTAATTATTATGTACGTATTTTTTTCGCGCATACCATACCTTCACCTCAAGGCAGTTGTAGACAAGACCTTGGTAAAATCAGGTACAACCAGAAGCTATATATATATATATGTATATATATATATATATATATATATATATATATATATATACAAATACGCCCAACATATGACGTCACTGTATGCAGAAGTACAAAAAAAACACCCAATATGAAGTATTTCCTACCTGGAAAACTGGGCTAGCCTGTTTCCTCATAACAACAATAAAGGGATATCCTACCAAAGTCACCACACCTTTCCAGGAATTGGGCCTGTGAACCCTAAGATCCCAAAGCGGGAGCCGATTTCCCAAGATTGCCTGGATTGCCAAGATAAATTGCCTAATGTGTGGCACACTGACATGCATATATTCAAAATGTGTTGGGAGGTTTATATCTGGTCGACGTGATCCGCGTCAAAGAAAGGTGGTAGAGATGAATGAGATGTGCCTGGGATATGAAATTGTACATATTTCCTGAGCTGTTGTTGCCATTCTTTGAATTGGGAGCGTATTATTCGTTTTTTTTAGGTACAGCAGTTCCACTGGACATAAAGGAATGTCATCTTTTCCTGAGGAATACCTTGGAAAGATGATGGAGGGGCAGTTGCTATTGCAGCGCCCTCACTCACCGCCCTTGAAAAGTGGAGGCGCCAGGCTGTCCCTGCTCCTATCCTTTCCTACGCCAATGCATACTTACTCACACATAGACAAGTATTCCTATATTGAGAGAACATTGAAAAAGATGCAAATGCTCACCATCCAGTGTTATCTCCCCTTTATGGGAATGTTCTCCTCTCGGTCGGATCCAGAAATCTGTGATCGTCGTAATTATTCGCACATTTCCCTGATCAACGACGACACCGAGCAGCGATTTTTGTTAGGGTGCGGGGGAGGAATTTACAGCTTTAATCTTGTTGTTGTCGAAGATGACGCCTCGATTAATCATGAAATTCGCTTTACATTCGTCGCACATCCGATTGATATGCATAAACGCGCGAGTCACTGCAGGGGGGGGATGCACCCGCCCTTTTTTCTGCGGTAACAGTCAAACCAATTGAGACAGCAGCTTGAGACACTCAGATATTTCGTGTTTTACTCATGGATATAGGTGCGTTGTGCGATGTGGACGATGCATAGTCACAGGAGGATGAAATAAGCTTGATCTGTCACCAGTGATTACACCATTTGTCAATCTCACACTTGTGATTTGTTGCAAGTTGTCTGAAGCTGCAGTGGTGAACACCCCTACGATATTAACATATTTCATCAACCGCATTGTGTGCAACGTCAATTGCCTCCGTACCTCAGCACTTAACTGCATGATGTATGGGAGGCTTACCCTGCTATGTCATTATCCCTCTCGTGTTGGCCGGCCAAATGAATCTGGGAGCGGCGGGTCGGGTGTGTATGCCCTTGATTTGATCTGAGCCAACATGCCGCTCACTTACGTCTTCCAGGTTCTAGGGCTAAATTGTTTTAAATTGTTTCTAGGAGATTTACATTTCAATACTAAGCTAAGCGCACGCTACCCCACTGGTTCCGTGAATTATCATACTTTGGCCACTAATTACATGCAACGAAAACCATGGCGGTCACATGAAACGTATACTACAGCAGCTCACAATTTACTGCAACTCTGACAGGATGATTACATAATGGATGTTAATGTGTAGTCTTGTGGCAACATTTCGCCACATTAGCAAGTAAATATGGGTATTGAAATGTTTCTGCAAGTGAAAGGCTTGCTGATGGAGAATAGTCATGGGAAGGTGTGAACTCTTTGCTTCGGGGAATCGTGTGCGAAATTCGGTTGTGGAATATTGCATTATTTCTACACAAAGAACGTTAGAATGTTTTGCGGTGAGGTAAGCGGATAAAATTTGGTTTTAAATACGAGCTCAGTAACGCGCAGTGCGGCAAGCATCTTACTCCTTAGAGTGTGGCAAAATTTCCCCTTGAAGGAATCTTACTCGTTTGGCTGGCCTTCCGGGTCAGATTAAATAGGTCAATGTCGGGTGCAGTCAGTCAACCGTTTGTTGCCGTTGTTTTCAAATACTGGTCATGAAACAGAACCAACCTGATGTCTTACTGCAATATCAACGATGTGCAGACTGAAGACTTAGTCTAGCATCATGACGCATATAGAAGTCAAGGTCATCGATCAAGTCGCGGTCAATGATAACGAAATATCTCGTTAGCTGCTGAAACTGACTATATTCGAAACATATTGTTATTGTGCTCATGGAAAGGTGCGCAGTATGAAAAAGTTCTATGAATAAGTGACACCAACGTAAATCGAAATGTGTTCCATGTTCGGAAACCAAAGCGCCGGCTTTTGAAAATCATTTGGTGGAAAATACATGCCCAGAAGCTGTTTGGAATCTCAAATCTCCATCTGATCTACTCATGTGACTTGAGATCACATTTTCTTACTTGTTTATGTTCATTTGACTCTTTATCTATGCACCAATACTTAGTTTTCGAGTGCATCTTTTACAGCTTGTGTGCAATAAATGTTTCAATATAATCGCCCTGCGACGGGGATGTGACTGAACTTCAAGCTGTCCCAGCGACGGGACCTTATAGACTTAAACTTTCATTTGTTTTGCGAAAGATTTGTTCCTCAAGCATAGGATGCTAAGTGTGCCAAATTGCAAAACTGCCAGACTGCAAAATGATATCTTGAATGGCACAGAATCGCGTTAGAGCTTAGGAAAAGTTTTTGGCTAAGCTTCCCCCGCGCTGCGAGAGTCAAAATGCCCCGCCCCCCCCTCTCTCTCTCCCTCTCTATCTCCCTCTCTCTCTCTCCCTCTCCCTCTCCCTCTCCCTCTCCCTCTCCCTCTCTCTATCTCTCTCTCTCTCTCTCTCTCTCTCTCTCTCTCTCTCTCTCTCTCTCTCTCTCTCTCTCTCTCTCTCTCTCTCTCTCTCTCTCTCTCTCTCTCTCTCTCTCTCTCTCTCTCTCTCTCTCTCTCTCTCTCTCTCTCTCTCTCTCTCTCTCTCTCTCTCTCTCTCTCTCTCTCTCTCTCTCTCTCTCTCTCTCTCTCTCTCTCTCTCGCAGAGAGAGAGAGAGAGAGAATCGGGAATCGGGATGTCGGGAATCTCCATGGTTCAAATCTGTCTGTCTGAACTAGTTTAAGCCGGTCAAAAGCGTCAAAAAATGCTGATGCATTTTTGCATGTTTGACCCCTATTGAATGTACTCGCCATTGACCAGAAACGGGGGAGTCAAATATTCCCCCTGCCAAATATTCGGGAAAACTTAGAGCGAGTTGAGATATCTTCACGAAATTTGCAATAACTGTCAATTCATCAATTACACGGCTCTGGCTAAAGAACGAACTATAAAGTCACGATAGATCAGGCGTAGTGGCTTCAAAGGGATGTCATGCTTGAATATAAAAACCACCTCGCTCCTCACAAACTGATATAGAAACCGAACGAACCAAGGTATTTGAAGTCCATAAAATGTATGTGAAGAGGATGTGAGAGACAATTAGTAGGTAATTCACATGCAACGTCGTTATTTTTGAGTATTTCACTTTGAAATATCGGCATGTTAAGCTCGTCAAATGTCAACATTTCGACGAAATTGAACAAATTGTCCAAGAAACGACTACGAAGAACATCTGTGCGAAAGTTGAGGCAATTATCCATAAAATTTACTGCGTTATGGCTAGAAGTGTATTGCAGTGCATACCACGTGGGTACGCCTTTGCGCCGACCCTCCGCGCCGTTGTGGCGTCGCGGAGGTGAGGCAGCCACCGGGCCACCTTAATACGCACTTAAGACACAGGTTCTTTCCTCCTTCTCTGAGACTGCACGTCACGGCGCAACCGATGCCGTTTGAACTTTACAAATCGGCCAGGCCGTTCTTGACATAAGCAGGAGGGGACGTAGTATTCCCCCCCCCCCCCCACCGGCCAATGGTGTGCGGCTGAGAAGCCCGGCCAATGCCGGGCTAACGTTTTGAGAAATTCCCGGCCATCGCCTACATTCGAAGCTTTAGGAGCACTTATAGCTTCTGGGATCTGACGAGGTAGCGGGGGAAGGAGCGCAATCCCTCCACATGTGATCCAAACTCACGTGACGAGCCTCTTAATATGAGACCCAACTTAGCCCGAATTACTCCAAATCTGCTTTCTTCTCCCGATCTACCCCTGGCTCGGGCTCTACCCTCGGCCCTGGCTCTGCTCCCGATGCCGGGCCCTCTGAGCACAGGCCTCCACTCCAACTTCATCCCTAGTCTCATCCGTGGAGCTGTCTCTGCCTGCCCCTGCCCTCGGCATCAACTGCGTTGTTGCTTGATACTTTCCTCTCTTTGCCGCTGGTCCCTTATCAGCTCTGCCCTTGTCTCTTGTCAGTCCTCCCCTTGTTCCTGCCCTGCTCTGCCCTGACCATTTATCAGCCCTGCCCTTGTTCCTGTCCTGCTCTGCCCTGACAATTTATCAGCCCTGCCCTTGTTCCGGCCCTGCTCTGTCCTGACCCATCGCCAGCTCTCCCCTGCTCTGCCGTAGTTCCTGCCCCGCCTTGTCGTGGTTCGTCACCAGGTCCGCCCTGACCCCTGTCCCTGGTCACAGCCGACACCTGTCAGTGCACTGACCCAGACGGCGACGGTGTGGCAGGCCGCAGGCCGAGTCTGAATGGGCTGACGTACCTGGGGCACGGCCGTAGTACGGCGTCGCTGGCCCACCGTATATTACCACCGTCGCCATTAGCGTCAGCCGGGATGGCTCTCAATTGCCGTATAAAGTTCCCGACAGCGGCCCGGCCGAGTCAATCTGGGCCAGCCGCCGGTCCCACGTCAACACGACACGACCTCGACCCTGAGCCGACACGTCACCGGTACTGATCCGACAGATCGCCGGTACTGGGCGGACACGTCACCGATGCTAAACCGATAGATCAACGGTACACACACGCCACTGGCACTGAACCGACAGATCAACGTCACTGAACCGACACTGGGCCAAGAGTTCACCTCACCGGCACTGCACCAACAGACAACACCCGTACTGAACCGACACGTCACCAGCATTGAACCGACACGTCATCGATACTGGGCCGACACGTCATCGGTACTGGGCCGACACGTCATCGGTACTAGGCCGACACGTCATCGGTACTGTGCCGACACGTCATCGGTACTGTGCCGACACGTCATCGGTACTGGGCCGACACGTCATCGGTACTGGGCCGACACGTCATCGGTACTGAACCGACACGTTGCAAGTACTGAACCGACACGTCACAGGTGCTGAACCGACACCAGCCCTAAGTCTACAGGTAACCGGCATCAAGCCCCGGGCATCTACAGCTCCTGTGGCAGCCCAGCGCGACTTCAGACATGGATCCTACCAGAGCGTCTGTCAGAAAACATATTGCTAAACTCACACTAACAAACACCGAACAACTCATCAGTTTTGATACGCCTGATGAATAGCTGTGCTATCAGTCCAAGCCATTACAATATAAAATTTTACATCACAAAAACGACTTGGCACCTCAAGTTTTTGATGAGCTAAGCATTCATTACGGCCGACTTCCATGCAAGTAAAATTATGGAAAACGAGGAAAGACGATTCCTCAAGATATTCTCAACAATCCTTGGTAATTCAGGTGTTTGTATTTGTATGGCGTCATGTCGGTTGCTTTATCGCCCCCGGGGTAAATTTGGAGGCTGAACTCTAATAAAGCACGAACATGCTTCTAATGCTTCGGAGTATATGATCCAACAAGGTGAACTAAGTGAATACTCACCAAGGTTTCGCATGGCCTGCTTGCTTTGTTTTGTAGGTGTTGGTTCTTAACGCATTGATAGGCGTGATGATAGAACCTTGAACATGTCAGCGTAAAGCTTGCACGTTCGTTGGCACGTGCGTTCGAACGGAAGTCACACATATACAAAATTTAAGTAGACCCAGAATGTTATCGAATTAGGTGAGCGCAGTGACATATCCAACCAGATTAGCTCAGTGACGTATCCAACTAGATGAGCTCAGTGACGTATCCAACTAGATAAGCTCAGTGACGTATCTAATTAGGTGAAGTCAGTGACTTATCTAACTAGATGACCTCAGTGACGTATCCAACTTCATGAGCTCAGTGATGTACCGAATTAGATGAGCTCAGTGACGTATCCAGCTAGATGAGCTCAGTGGCGAATCCAATTAAAGGAGTTTATTTAATTTAATTTAATTAATTTAATTTAATATTCGTTAAATTAAATGAATTAAAAGCCGAACCGTCGACATCCTCTTCATTAAGATGGCGCTATTCTCTCTACTCTTGGATTGATAGTGCAAACAATGATGACAAAATCGCGGCATGCGCACGCTTTCACTACATAATTTATAGGGGCAGACTTAGAAACTTTAAAAGGGGCAAATTTCGGGTCCGTTGCATTGACGTACATTCCAGTGTATGGAACTTCTAATACGCTCTACCTGTACCACTCTGGGATCGCCACTGATCATAATTACACACCGTACCTTCAGTGCATCAGGTGTGTCTGAACCCGACAGTCACTGGGGTATTTGCACTCACACAAGACCATTGCTCAATTTTTTACAGCTATGAGTATTTTCGCGGCGTTACATGTTGCGCTTTCTCCTTATTTCGGAACAACCCACATGACGAGGGGGTTGGCAATTCGATACCCTGCCTGGTTAGAAGAGGTTAGGTCAATTTCACCCTACATGTTAAGAGCGTCTCAACGTCTTGAGTTATTCATCAAAGGGCCGAATAATGTGACTGTGTTCTCTGCGACACGGTAAGATGAGTTCGTCCTTTTCCTATGGCGTTGTGTTCACGGGCCCACGTCGTCACTTCACCAGCTGAACTTAAAGTTCACTCTTTTTTTCCAGGCATGTGTAGAGAAATTTGGCGCATTCATATTAAATGCCGGTCTGATAGTTATATCGCAAAACTTAGCCACAGAAACAGCGGGGCTGTCCGAGGCAGCTCAGAGGTTAATGTGATCCAGTGGATTCAATCTATTTCATGGTTGAATCCGCATCGCAACTCACAATGGTGTGGTTGTACAACCGCGCCCGTTGCGCACCCGTTGCGCACCCGTTGCGCACCCGTTGCGAGGTCTGCACTTCCGTTCGGTCCTTCACCAATGCAACATCCTATACGTGCCGCACGCATGTGAAAACAGTCGCAATCATTCAACCATGCTGTGTGCTGAAGCATCCTACAACTTCAGCTATGTTGACCATTCAGCCATGCTGTGTGCTTGAAGCATCTTAAGGATTCAGCAATGCTGATCATTCAGCCATGTTGTGTACTGAAACATCTTAAAGCTTCAGCAATGTTGAGCATTCGGCCATGCTATGTGCTGAAGCATCTTATAGCTTCAGCAATGTTGATCATTCAGCCATGCTGAATTGCCTTGAGCCTTGAGCCTTGAATCGTATTAAAGCTTCAGCAATGTCGATGGGCTGTAAACCAGGAGCACTACCTTCATTGGAACTCGTAAGGGCACGGGACAGAGAGGCTCGACTCAGACGCCATGGTTCCAAAGTCACAGGTGGCTTGAAGGTGTTGTTGCATGTAGCGATCTTCCAGCCATGGGCGGAGAATTTCCCGGAGGACGGTGTGGTGACGTGACACCGCAGAGGGTGGGCTACGAAGCTGGGTATGCGCGGCTCGGCAGACCAGGTGAATGTCCCACACTCGGATGCAGCGTCAACATAGTGTCTGGCGCCGAACTGGTCTCCAGATACTGTGCCGTGTTTCATACCGGCGAGCGTTATTTGGAAGTGCATAATCACCTTGTGGTGGTGCAGAAAAAGAGGCTTCTGCCGACGTGAGAGGTGCTCTGCGATACCGCTGGCTAAAGAGCGGCGGATCTCACTCGGCATTGGACGTTGGACAACGTGGTGAACACCACTATGTTCCATTTTTCATGCTTTTCCATACCCTACTTCACTTATTTCACCAAGTCCCTAATTCCCACACTTCACATGCCTTACTTCCTGTACTTCGCCGACCCGTACTTATGCGCACAGGCACGAACTTGATCATAACTATTCCCTATGTCACCCCACCATACAGACACTTTACCTACTTTAGCTATGGCAAACACCTGAACCTACCATTTCCCTCTGACAGGTTTCGATAGCCAAAGAAGAACGCAGCTGTAATGCTGGGTAAGTTTGCTTTTTCTGGGAACATGTATTGGAAAAGCAATATCATTTTCCACCTCAAACCACGCGAACGCATTTGTACTCCTGCTGAACAATGTTTTAGCTTTGCTATCCACCGTGACAAATTTCCATGCAAAACTCATGGTAAATTGTGTCATGTACTAATGGTAGAATATGAAATAACCACGAGGGTTTCATGTAATAATGATTGGATATTGCAAATGAATAGTGCCGAGTATGAGTCGTCCAGCCGGAAGTCACACTATATCAACGACATAAAGGATGCAGCAGCAGTGCGTCAGTCTATGACACCACAGCCACTCCGGAATGCAGCAGCAGTGCGTCAGTCTATGACACCACAGCCACTCCGGAAGGCAGCAGCAGTGCGTCAGTCTATGACACCACAGCCACTCCGGAATACTCACCTAGTATAGCTGACCTGCGCAACACAGGCTGTAGATGGATCACAGGCGCAAAACAAGCGGCACACCAAGGAAACCAACAGTCCACGAGTGTGCCTCTCGCACAGCTGAAGCGGACACTAACATGGTCAGGCAGTGTCGTCGCACCATTGGTGCCATAAAACGTGCCCACTCTGCATATTTCAGGCGATTTCAAATAAGCTGACCAAGAGTCAGTGGACTCTTTTATTGGGCACTACAAAACAGTGGGGACTGGCGATGGTCAAAGGTCGCTTCGACCGTGTAACCTCAGTGGACAGTAGGGCACCTTCCCACCAGCGCGGTCAACGAACCAAGGCAGATATCGTCCAACCTGAAAGCTCTTGAGACCCGGAGGAATTCCTGAGCAATGCCTGTTTACCATATGACTGAGGCGTGCTCTGGACGATAGGAACACAATAGGTGTTTCATTTGTACGTTGGACCAAAATGTATCATCTCTGTCTCCAATGGCAAACTCTTGTCTGCATGCTGAACTAGAGGCAAGAATGAAATGCAGTCTTTCCTAGTACGCTCGACAAGAAATGCCTGGTCCACAAATATATCTATATATATATATATATAGCCTCCTCGGCAAGCCTCCTCGGCAATCGCAGTCCAGTGTTCTCTGGAACTCGGCATCTCAGTTCAATGTTCTTCCCAGTTATCGACAGCTCTTGTGTTGAAGAACATTCTAGCTCTAAGGCTGGCCCTCAGTATACTCACAACTATCACCAGCCAACAGAAAATGCTTTACTTGTCAGTGGAGCTTGTTCATCCATTAGAAACCGCTCTCAACCTCAGGAGAATACAAGTCCAGTCCTCTTCGAAACTCAGAGATCCTCTTCATCTTTCAGGGCCCTCTCATACTTTTATGGAGCGTCACAGTCTTCAAAAGTCCTGTCCGGTTCTCATCTCTGGGGAATTTCAGCTCTGAAGTGGGCCCTAACTAGTCATCTTCAGCTCTTAGGGGTCTTGTTCATCCCTCACAGGCCCTTTCGAATCCCAAGAACATCCCAACCCTCTCTGACCCTCAGGCGCCCTTGTATATTCCTCAGCTGTTAGGGGCCTATTCCAGCTGAGACTGCTCTTTCCAGCTCTTGGGTGGGCCCTCCATTGTTTTCACGGCCCTTGTCAGCCCCCATAGTGAATATCTTCAGGTGTTAATGACCCTTTCCACACAAGCTGTTAGACGCCCTTTACACAGCACCGAAAACCCTCCGCTTCGACCCGGATCGCCTACGTAGCTCGGGGGCCTCTTTGTCGGCCTCAGCCCCGCTGTCATCCCCGAGCATCTCACGTCCGGCCCGCTCGACCCCCCCCCCGCCTCCATCGGCTCAGGGACCCTCTTTCACGGCTCCGGACACTCTCCGTCCGGCCAGAATCCTACTCTTTTAAAAGCCTGGCCTTCTTCGAGGTGCGAGGAACCCTTTGCGGTTTCGACCCCATCGGAACAGGGACACTGCATGCCGGCTCTGAGACCCTTCCGTCAGCCCGGGGCCCTTCAAAAGATCCGAAGCACCCTTCGTCGATCTAGAAGGCCTTCACATTAGCCCAGCCAAGGGCCCTTAACATCTTTTCAAGGGCACTCTTCGTTGACTCGGAGCCCTTCATCGGCCCGGGACACTTCCCGTCAGCCCGGGGCCCCTTTGTCGGCCCAGGGGACCCTTGCCGACCCCCTGCACTAACGCCTTGAGGGCCTCTGTGCCCATCCATGGTGAGGCTGTAGTTTAGACCCAGCCTGTCGCACGTATAATTCCAAGCTCGCAGCGAGTAAACCACCCACCAATTCAAGTCTAATCATCATACTCACCCTTCTGATGTGTGCCACGCTGTACTTCGTCATGACCTATTGTACGACACATCGAAACGCAGTGGAGTGCGGAGGTACACAGTAGCACCATGCCCCATAGGAGATCCGTCTCCAAACAGATGCAGCTTCATGCCACCCACCATGTCACTCCACCCTCTGTCAGAGTAGGGGCGGGGATCCGGTCTGATGCCACCCACCATGTCACTCCACCCTCTGTCAGAGTAGGAGCGGGGATCCGAGACTGATGCCACCCACCATGTCACTCCACCCTCTGTCAGAGTAGGGGCGGGGATCCGGTCTGATGCCACCCACCATGTCACTCCACCCTCTGTCAGAGTAGGAGCGGGGATCCGAGACTGATGCCACCCACCATGTCACTCCACCCTCTGTCAGAGTAGGAGCGGGGATCCGGTCTGATGCCACCCACCATGTCACTCCACCCTCTGTCAGAGTAGGAGCGGGGGATCCGAGACTGATGACACCCACCATGTCACTCCACCCTCTGTCAGAGTAAGAGCGGGGATCCGAGACTGATGCCACCCACCTTGTCACTCCACCCTCTGTCAGAGTAAGAGCGGGGATCCGAGACTGATGCCACCCACCATGTCACTCCACCCTCTGTCAGAGTAGGAGCGGGGATCCGAGACTGATGCCACCCACCTTGTCACTCCACCCTCTGTCAGAGTAGGAGCGGGGGATCCGGGACTGATGACACCCACCATGTCACTCCACCCTCTGTCAGAGTAGGAGCGGGGATCCGAGACTGATGACACCCACCATGTCACTCCACCCTCTGTCAGAGTAGGAGCGGGGATCCGGTCTGATGCCACCCACCTTGTCACTCCACCCTCTGTCTGAGTAGGAGCGGGGATCCGAGACTCATGCCACCCGCCTTGTCACTCCACCCTCTGTCAGAGTAGGAGCGGGGATCCGAGACTGATGCCACGCAGCCATTCTGAGAAGACCGATCAACCCTCCCCGGGCAGCGCCTCGCCCAACTGCAGTCCGAGCTGGCAAAGCTCCTGAAGCAGCCCTTCTCGGGCAGCGCCTCGTCCAACTGCAGTTCGAGCTGGCAAAGCTCCTGAAGCAACCCTCCCCGGGCAGCGCCTCGCCCAACTGCAATCCGAGCTGTCAAAGCTCCTGAACAGGCAACTGCTAGATTCGAATTCTTAACAAATTTGACACCCTTGATAGCAAGCTGGTCAAAGTAAAAATAAGTGCCAGTGAGAGGGCTTGGGGTGTTTTCTGAGGTCATGTCAGTCTGGGAGATGTCAGTTCGATGCAATTCCGCCATAAAACTGAACATCGAACTCCATTGATGTCCAAATTGGAGTAATAATGACTCATAACACGATCGTATTGCTTTGTTTTTGTAAAACAGCATTGAACATAGCATTTAATTTGTTTTTCGCAGCAACGAGATATAACATGCTGGTGAATTGGGACCTCATTTACAGGTTATTGACAGAGCTTATTTGTAGGAGCAGCATAATAGTTCATTTTAAGCCCTTGACTTTCGATGACCTCACTTGACACCTGGTTATTTCAGAAGGACGAATACGATGCAAGCATCCATACAAGACTGTTCAATACAGCCTACCTACGCACCTAAGCGAACTGCAAAATAGCATTAATATGAAACGTCATAGGATCTAACGTTCGAAACGTCGGCCACAGATACAATTCACCTGATTGGAAAGGTCAGATTGTGTACCCAAAACGTAACTTGAAACTAAACTTGGAAACACAGCGCATCTAATCTCGTCAAAATGACATCTGATAATAAATTGAACCGTATTTCTGATGTTTAAGACTACTTCTGATATCTGACCACTACTTTTTTTGCTTCGGTGGGTCGACCTACTTCCTTCCCTCTCGCCTCTCATAAATGTACCTTCCAAATCTTGCGTAATACACGCGTGTCCGCGTGTCTGCGTTCACGCGTGTCCGACAGAAATGTGTGGGAATCTGCCCTTGCCCCCTGCTTATGCGGCTTTACATTCAGAACGGAATAGCACCTCGGATGCAGATCGGGTGCAGACGTGCATCTACAAAACGGGAACGTGCAGCGCTCCCTAAACAAGCTGCACACTTCTCTGGAACATACGGAGTTCGGACAACTGCTACGTACTATGCTGCTAATTACAAGTTTGACATCATCATTTTGAGGTTCATAATAATAATAAGAACATACACCAAACGCCTGGAGATAATCGAACTGACTTGGCACACCATGTCTTAGCTATTACAAACCTTTCACGAGTTACAGTTTAAGTTGAGTTCAGTATGTTCGGGTCTTTTGTGGCTATGAGGCAAAATATTAAACCCTAAAGTAGCGATCGAATTGGCGACGCTGAATACATCCTCGTCTTAGGCGAATCCTCGGATGACTGTGGCCACCACCTTTCACCGCCTCTGTGGCGGGGGCTGATGTTGTGCTGATTCCACACAACCCTTCACCACTTCTGTGGCGGCGGCTGACGCTATACTGATTCCGTGCAACAGTTCACCACTTCTGGGTCGGCGGCTGATTCCGTACAACAGTCCACCACTTCTGTGGCGGCGGCTGATTCCGTGCCTCCCTCCACCACTTCTGTGGCGGCGGCTGATGTTGTACTGATTCCGTAGCCAACACTTCTGTGGCGGTGGCTGTTTGTGCCTCCACCACTTCTGTGGCGGCGGCTGATGTTGTACTGATTCCGTACAACAGTCCACCACTTCTGTGGCGGCGGCTGATTCCGTGCCTCCCTCCACCACTTCTGTGGCGGCGGCTGATGTTGTACTGATTCCGTACAACAGTCCACCACTTCTGTGGCGGCGGCTGATTCCGTGCCTCCCTCGACCACTTCTGTGGCGGCAGCTGATGCTGTACTGATTCCGTAAACAGTCTCTGTGGCGGTGGTTATTCGTGCCCCTTACCACTTCTGTGGCGGGCTGATGTGCTGACTCCATACAACCCTTCACGACTTCGTGGCGGCGGCTGATGTTGTGCTAACTCCATACAACCCTTGACCACTTCTGTGGCGGCAGCTGATGCTGTACTGATTCCGCTTGCTCGCTCCCGGATGTGATTCTCCACACAAAAATAAACTGAGATTGCAAGGCATCAAATTCGTCACGATGCTCGTACTGGCGTTTACACGTTAAACGCTCGGAAACATAGCTAGTGCATGCTGATAAACTTTGAATACTACGTTTTTGTTCCTGTAATTGTGAGCGAGGTCCACACTGAAGCTACTCCGTCGCATATACGACAAACGTTATCTGAATGATCTGACTCAAGCCCGCTCGATCTTCACTCTGTTGAAATCATTAACCTCGATTAAGCTTTCAGATCCAATTTACCCAAGAATTAGCCATATAATGGGATATGAAACAGTCTTGTATGGATGGTTGCATCGTACCGGTCCTTCTGAAATAACCAGGTGCCACATGAGGTTATCGAAAGCCAGGGGCCTAAAATTGACTATCATGCTGCTCCTGCAAACAAGTCCTGTCAATGACGTGTCAATGAGCTCCCAATTCACTATTAGGTATGCTATATCCTCTTATGCTGCGAAAAGAAATGTTCAATGCTATGTTCAATGCTGATCTGCCCCCAAAAAATACCATCGTGTTCTACGTCATTACCCCAATATTTTGAACACGAATGCAGCTCGATGTTCAGTTCTATGGCGAAATTGCACCTCACTGAAAACATTTCTCAGACAGACATGAAGCTATTATTCATCTGCTTATTTCCTGTGAAGATTACTATCTTCCAGCTCCGCTCAAAGAAAGCGTGTTCAAGCTGCACTTGCCGTGTCCGCACAGGTAGCCGCGGGTATTTGGCTACCTCTTAATCGTTATGTCGCCATGCCACGTGACCAGCGTGCCATCGGGCAGGGATTATCGTCTCAACATCAGAGTGTCACATGATGTCGCCATGCCACGTGACCAGCGTGCCCTCGGGCAGGGATTATCGTCTCAACATCAGAGTGTCACATGATGTCGCCATGCCACGTGACCAGCGTGCCCTCGGGCAGGGATTATCGTCTCAACATCAGAGTGTCACATGATGTCGCCATGCCACGTGACCAGCGTGCCCTCGGGCAGGGGTTATCGTCTCAACATCAGAGTGTCACATGATGTCGCCATGCCACGTGGCCAGCGTGCCATCGGGCAGGGGTTATCGTCTCAACATCAGAGTGTCACATGATGTTGCCATGCCACGTGGCCAGCGTGCCCTCGGGCAGGGAATATTGTCTCAACATCAGAGTGTTACATGATGTCGCCATGCCACGTGGCCAGCGTGCCCTCGGCCAGGGAATATTGTCTCAACATCAGAGTGTTCATGATGTCGCCATGCCACGTGGCCAGCGTGCCCTCGGCCAGGAATATTGTCTCAACATCAGAGTGTTACATGATGTCGCCATGCCACGTGGCCAGCGTGCCATCGGGCAGGGAATATTGTCTCAACATCAGAGTGTTACATGATGTTGCCATGCCACGTGGCCAGCGTGCCCTCGGGCAGGGAATATTGTCTCAACATCAGAGTGTTACATGATGTCGCCATGCCACGTGGCCAGCGTGCCCTCGGGCAGGGATTATCGTCTCAACATCAGGGTGTTACATGATGTTGCACTGACGGCTGGGTTTGGCACTAACCGAGCGGCGAAGCTGTGGGACAGAAAGGACCGTGACACAGCGTGGTACCCAGGCTATTTCGGCAGCTGTGGAACAGAAAGGACCGTGACACAGCGTGACGCCCATGCTGTTTCGACAAGTCGACATGATGCACCAAGCTTGTGATATATGCACCGTGTACGGCGGAATAGCTCAATCTCGACAGGACAGCATTCAATGTCGACTTCAGGAAATTTGTTTCTTATGCACTTATGCCGAAATTGAGGAATACTTCTGAAATTGGGTTCCTCTGTCGAATACGATAAACAAATCCATAATTCCACGACACTATTAATATAATGAAACATGCTGTACTTCTGAAATCCGACATATACTTCAGTCCAAATTTGATCACTAGGCCAAGGATGCATTTACGTGCAGTTTGGGTCAGCTACCTACTCAGTGGTTTGGGTCAGCTACCCACTCAGTGGCTTGGGCCAGCTACCCACTCAGTGGTTTGCTTCCCCCTCCCGGTGTCTTCAGGATTTGAAATTTGAGACTGTAGTGTCACCACCCCATGCTAGGGAGCCTCATAGAAAAGTATGCATAGTCACATCCCCGAAAAAGAACAGAAATTATATATATATATTTATATATATATATATATCCGACAGAAAACGACAGCCAGGCAATCTAGTCCATGCATGTATGTACCAGCTGCCAAGTGAGCGTATAGTTGCGGTCGGTCGAAGTGTGTCCTGCCACAACGGTCTGCTGCCACAACGGTCTGCTGCCACAACTGTCTACTGTCACAACGGTCTGCTGCCACAACTGTCTACTGTCACAACTGTCTACTGTCACAACGGTCTGCTGCCACAACTGTCTACTGTCACAACTGTCTACTGTCACAACGGTCTGTTGCCACAACTGCCTACTGTCACAACGGTCTGCTGCCACAACTGTCTACTGTCACAACGGTCTGCTGCCACAACTGTCTACTGTACAACTGTCACTGTCACAACGGTCTGCTGCCACAACTGCCTAATGTCCAACGGTTGCTGCCAACCGTCACTGCACACTGTCTGCTGCCACAACTTCACTGTCACACTGTTACTGTACAACGGTCTGCTGCACCGCCTACTGTCACAACGGTCTGCTGCCACAACTGTCTACTGTCACAACGGTCTGCTGCCACAACTGTCTACTGTCACAACTGTCTACTGTCACAACGGTCTGCTGCCACAACTGTCTACTGTCACAACTGTCTACTGTCACAACGGTCTGCTGCCACAACGGTCTGCTGCCACAACGGTCTGCTGCCACAACGGTCTGCTGCCACAACTGTCTACTGTCACAACGGTCTACTGCCGCAATGGTCTGCTGCAGCAACGGTCTGCTGCCCGATTCTGCGATTATTCATGCATTGTCCCGTAGCCCGCGTCTGTCTCTGCTCATCCTGTCTCTGCTCCTGTCTCTGCTCATCCAGCGCCTCCAATGCGAAAGTACACTTGGCACCTAAGCAGACACAATGACCCGGTTGCCAGTAGATGAGCCGAGGACAGCAAACATGTCATGCGTACATTCAATCTGAATTACCTGCAGTTTAATCTATTTTACTACATCGCATAAGTTCAACGAAAGCTAGATGCATGGAGCTGGTTTGTTCAAAAACTATGGCTTGCATTTTACAATATGGAGCTCGGAAGGGCTTATTTTTTAAATCTCAGCTTCATGGAGTAGCCCATATTGAAGCTGGATTACGCAGACATGATGTTGCTTTTATTTCATAAAGGTGTTTCATGGTCATATGCAATCAACTCCTTTATAAGCATTGCAACACAACACCTTGGAAGAGTAAAGCCAAACATTTGAAGCTCCATACTTACTACTACTGGCTTCACGATGCACCAGTCTGCCAATAAAACGAAGCCGTTTTTTATTTATATATCACAGCATGATTTGTGCATGTCCTCTCTAGTCACATTTGTCCCTACTTCCCTGCTTTCAAAACGTGGCCAGGCCCATTATGTCACGAACGCTTGATAACATTGTTAATGTTCACCTCAGTTTATTTATTTGCTCAATGCCTCATGTGTGAAGTGCTCCGTGAAAATCTCAATTGATCCTGACTATCGTAAATGTCTGGTCAGCCGCGAGTGTCGCAATAGTGAATATATGCCAGTGATGCTTAGTAACCTTATGTATTTATTTATGAATCACAAGTGATTTTATTCGTATATTTGTGTTCGATCTGTCACGACGTGTAAGTGTGTGGCTGGACACAACATGAGTGTGGAATACGCGCATCCCAAAGCCCTGACAACTAGCCAACTAGTCTAAGGATGATGACCGCTCCTAACCCTCCTTGGGCTATGGTATTTCAATCTGTGATGTTGCCTATAAAAAGTGTTGCTCGTGCAGTGTTGGATACTGGGAGCCCGATGCGGAGTAGCTGTTCAGCAGCAGAGGCTGGATAACTTATCGCAATCGTTAGCCACCTGATGACTTCATCTTTTATTCACGGCGTCTGTCGGTGTGCCATTGGAGCGGCATGTACCTGTCGCCAGGGCCCGGTAGACCTGAGCGCAGCTACCATCGACCGACAGCACAAAGCCCTGGCACGTCGGCTGCACCGACGTCTGCATCGGCAGCTTCAACATGTCCAGCTGACAGCCACCGGTGGAGACTTCGCCGGCGCCGTCTGTGTCAGTGTCAGATGACACGACACCCAGCGCGGGGAGCGGAGACCGCATCCTGCCGGTCCGCCGGCCGGTCGACCGCGACTGACGCGAGCGCGGGGACGGCCGGTCGGTAGTCGTAGTTCTCGGCCTGGCAGATAGATGGCATGACCATTCACTTGCTGGAGCCGCTCGCAACCGCGACAGGCGGTGGCTGAACAGTCTCACAGTTCATTGGGTGCAGCCAGGTCCGGTGCGGAACACCATCATAACCGTGGCAGGCGACGGTTCAAAAGTCCCACAGTTCCTGGGGTGCAGCCAGGTCCGGTGCGGAACACCATCATAACCGTGGCAGGCGGAGGCTCAACAGTTCATGGGGTGCAGCCAGGTCCGGTGCGGAAAACCATCATAACCGTGGCAGGCGACGGCTCAACAGTTCATGGGGTGCAGCCAGGTCCGGTGCGGAACACCATCATAACCGTGGCAGGCGACGGCTCAACAGTCTCACATTTCATGGGGTGCAGCCAGGTCCGGTGCGGAACACCATCATAGCCGTGGCAGGCGATGGTTCAACAGTCTCACCCATGAGTGTTACTTTGAAAACAAATTATTGGGGGTGGGGTGTGTGTAAACATATAAAGGCAATGGGTAGGCCCAAATGGACTGGGAGCACACTTCATAGGGACCCATGTTAAAAGTTGAAATTATTGGTGGGGTTGGGGGTGGGGGCAAAGCCAGCATTGAGGGAGAAATTTCCCCTTAAAAGTATACAAAATAACACGCCTGGTCTCACCGTCCCTGGGGTGCAGCCAAGTCCGGTGCGGAACATCATCATAAAATTGACTCGGGTTACAATTTACAATTGTAAATTACACTCAAATTACACGCTCATCGTTGGAGACACCGGTCTAGAAACCAGAGGCGGTCAGCCCATTTAGGCACTAAGGCGGTGCCTCACCTGAGTAGAGCTGGAAAGTATTTGTGTACGTTATTTTCGTACCAAATGATGCTTTCATCCACTGGAAATTAGCAAAGTTGAAAAACAAGAAACAAATATACATGGGTGACTTTAATTATAGTGAAAATTGAAGTTCACACTTACATCTTAGCTTCAAAGCAGCTCTATTACCGGTCGGCCAAGGCAAGCCTCTGGCAGATCTCGCCATATATTGCACTTTCGTTTCATAACAAACGCAGCGTATGGTTTTTTTAGTGGAGTTCATTGTACTCTCAATGGAGATCGATGTGTGAAGGACACTTGAAATACATCGAATCATGCTTTTCCCAAAAAATGTTCCCATTGATTCGTGAAAATAAGGGAATGTGTGGCATTGTGGGGCAGGAGCAAGTTACTTACCCACCCACATAGATAGGTATGAGAAGTGGCAAATACTAGAACCGGAATCCCAACGAGTAAGTCTGTTTGTGGCCAGTTGGCTCTTACTGGGCTTCGATGTGATGCTTTGTCAGCTCTGTAAATTCTATGCATTCACTAGTGTTTCCAGGAGGGACATCTCATTCCAGCGAATTCGACCAAATTTGTTCTTCAATCTTAAATTATGCAATACCTGGTAGCATTTTGTGAAACAATGCTGTTCTGAGCTCATGCTTAGGTAGTTAGGCACCTACAAAGATTTCCAAATCCAAGGAAGTTGAAAAGTTGTGCGAATTCGTGTTTACTTGGCCCTCCCAAACGACTCAAAACCATCTTTTGGAATCTGCACAAGGCATGAAATTTGGGTAAATATATAAAAGAAGACGGTAAATATATAAAATTGAAAAAATGTGTTTTTCAATGTCTTGATGTAATTTGAAGAAATTTTACCTTCATACCCTTAGAAATGAAACGTTTTTCACATAAGAACTTCAATTTGTACTTATATCTCAATAAGCAGTTATTTCACCGAGAAAAGAACATCAAAATCAATCAAATAACATTTCAAACAACAACAGCAAAAACATCTTTTGTGACAATGCAGCTGTAGGCTATAAATCCTCACTTCCACAAAATATGAGAAGTATACAGAAATGTGTTTTGTTTGGTCAGTATATATTGAAGAATAATGTAATATCACAATACAAACATAACCTAGCATAACCAGACCTAAACTAACCTAATCTACTGATGTTTGGTCGCCTAAGCCTACTGATATTGGATCACCTAAACCTACGGATGTTGGATCACCTCATATTACTACATCACTGGAAGATTATGCATCATCTGTAGTATGAGTGCTAGGTGACATGATTTGAAATATGAAATCTTGCTTATATGTGATTTCCCAAAGAAACGACTCCGAAAGCAGCTGCTGTGTAAGCTTCAACAAGTCCAGTCCATGCATTATTGTTTCTGATTTGCTCTCAGGGACTTCTATATCAATACCAAACAATTAATAGTTTTTGTTTGGGCGAGAAAAACTGATTGGGATTTTCTTTCAATACCTCTGTTTGGTGTGCCATGCTTGTGTAGAATGGACAAAAGTAGTTATGCCTATATACGGACAAAATGTTGACAGTCAATACAATGTTTGTTTTTTTGTGTGTGAAGAAATAGTCATGTAAAGACCAATTTGATGTAAAAATACCTGGCTTAATGGTTGCTTCAATTTACCAAAGTACATGCACAACTTAACATGACTAAATTAAATGTGTTTGTCAAACATTTGTGATAAGAAACTATTTATTTTAGCCAACATTGTTCCTGGATTTGCCCCTAGATCTATAGAATCCACGTTCTGTCTCAATATATATATATATATATATATATATATATATATATATATATATATATATATATATATATATATATATATATATATATATATATATATATATATATATATATATATATATATATATATATATATATATATATATATATATATATATATATATATATATATATATATATATATATATATATATATATATATATATATATATATACATATATATATATATATATATATATATATATATATATATATATATGTATATATATATATATATATATATATATATATATATATATATATATATATATATATATATATATATATATATATATATATATATATATATATATATATATATATATATATATATATATATATATATATATATATATATATATATATATATATATATATATATATATATATATATATATATATATATATATATATATATATATATATATATATATATATATATATATATATATATATATATATATATATATATATATATATATATATATTGGGACAGAACGTGGATTCCATAGATCCAGGGGCGGATCCAGGAACAATGTTGGCTAAAATAAAATATATATAACAACCTCACAAATAGTGAAAATCATTAAGCATAAGAATATTCGCTGATAAGTCCTTGAAACAGTTTTCTTAGGTATCATATGAGGACAAATTACAAGTCATGAAGAAAGGACGAGGAAGGCCAGCGCTGCTTTGGGAAGCCCAAGCAGGGGCGGATCCAGGGGAACGTGGAGGCATGTACCCCCCCCCCCCCCATGGAAGGTGGCTGGCGCCCCTCCGGCTGGGAAAACGCCCCTCTCCCCCTCTCCGGGAGGGCTCAAGTGCACGCTTACTTCAAAATGTTCAGCCAGAGGAACCACCTGAGAGAAACAGCTGCGAATTTTCGGGACCAAAGAAATAAGGTGGGGAAAACCCGAGGTCATTTTGTTCTGGGGGGAGGGGTACAGTTGCGATTTGTTCTGCCTCACCTCATTTGGGTGCATCGGACCACCCCTGCTAGAAACGCCTTCAAAGTTAATGGCGTTGATGCCGTTTCGAAACCTTGTTTTCGAAGTGAAAGCTTACTTCCATTGCATGCTATGAGTGAACATCTTGCTTTAGTCATAATGTCGCGTCAATCTGCCGTCTAACTGAGCCCGGCCACCTGACTGAGCCCGGCCATCTGACGAGCCCGGCCACCTGACTGAGCCCGGCCACCTGACTGAGCCCGGCCACCTGACTGAGCCCGGCCATCTGACGAGCCCGGCCACCTGACTGAGCCCGGCCACCTGACTGAGCCCGGCCACCTGACTGAGCCCGGCCACCTGACTGAGCCCGGCCACCTGACTGAGCCCGGCCACCTGACTGAGCCCGGTCACCTGACTGAGCCCGGCCATCTAACTGAGCCCGGCCATCTAACTGAGCCCGGCCACCTGACTGAGCCCGGCCACCTGACTGAGCCCGGCCACCTGACTGAGCCCGGCCACCTGACTGAGCCCGGCCACCTGACTGAGCCCGGTCACCTGACTGAGCCCGGCCATCTAACTGAGCCCGGCCATCTAACTGAGCCCGGCCATCTAACTGAGCCCGGCCACCTGACTGAGCCCGGCCACCTGACTGATCCCGGCCATCTGACGAGCCCGGCCACCTAACTGAGCCCGGCCACCTAACTGAGCCCGGCCACCTGACTGAGCCCGGCCACCTGACTGAGCCCGGCCATCTGACTTAGCCGGGCCACCTAACTGAGCCCGGCCACCTAACTGAGCCCGGCCACCTAACTGAGCCCGGCCACCTGACTGAGCCCGGCCATCTGACGAGCCCGGCCACCTGACTGAGTCCGGCCACCTAACTGAGCCCGGCCACCTGACTGAGCCCGGCCACCTGACTGAGCCCGGCCACCTGACTGAGCCCGGCCACCTGACTGAGCCCGGCCACCTGACTGAGCCCGGCCACCTGACTGAGCCCGGCCACCTGACTGAGCCCGGCCATCTGACGAGCCCGGCCACCTGACTGAGCCCGGCCACCTGACTGAGCCCGGCCATCTGACTTAGCCGGGCCACCTAACTGAGCCCGGCCACCTAACTGAGCCCGGCCACCTAACTGAGCCCGGCCACCTGACTGAGCCCGGCCATCTGACGAGCCCGGCCACCTGACTGAGCCCGGCCACCTGACTTAGCCGGGCCACCTAACTGAGCCCGGCCACCTAACTGAGCCCGGCCATCTAACTGAGCCGGGCCACCTGACTGAGCCCGGCCATCTAACTGAGCCCGGCCACCTGACTGAGCCCGGCCATCTGACGAGCCCGGCAGTCTAACTGAGCCTGGCCACCTGACTAGCATCGGCCACCTGACTGAGCCCGGCCACCTGACTGAGCCCGGCCACCTGACTGAGCCCGGCCACCTGACTGAGGCCAGCCACCTGACTGGCGGGCTTCTGTTATGCTGTGCTATGCTATGCTATGTATGTTAATATGTTTAGATAGAGATGGCGGTTTTTGCCACACATTTGGTAGGTCTAGTTTCTCCTGAGCTTTGCTGTGAACTGAGAGACAGGGTCAGGGGTGATGAGGTGTTAGCGCTCGTGTCTGGGATTGCTGTTGGATCGTCGACTCCGAGCTGCTCAGCACAGCCGAGAATCTGTATGAATTCAGAATACACAGGAATCACTAGATCAATAACTGCGGAAGGAACTGATAATGTTAAACCATGTACGTTGGATTCGACAGTGATGTGAACTTTCGGTCCTTGGTACTTACATTTGTTCTCCTCGTGCAACTATTGAGTAGCGCTCACTCCCCCCCCCCAAAGACTGCAGACCAGATTGAATTGCATTAAAAAATCAAACTAATATTCCTTCATGTATGGAAAATAATCCAATTAGGAATTAAAAATGTGAACGAAAGCCGATTCACAATAAAATGGGAGACGCCAGCCAGAGGTGTGGCCCTTAATATACAGCCAGTGGCCTGCTTAGAATTTCCGTCATGGGAGAGGAGAAGGGGCAAGCGGATTTGGTGGAGCACAATTTGCAAATCATTTTTTAAATGTCACCAGATTTCGACCATTGTTCTTTCTTTCAAACGGGCACATTTTATTTCTTGTTAGAATAATTCGTCACTTTATTAATTTTACTTAGAAGGGGATCAACCTATCACCATCGTTTCTAAGTCACCAGAACTCAACCGCCGCCTATGTCCAAAAGGAATTTTTTTCTGGTACCCTTGATAAGTCAGCTCACTATGCTCAAATTACAAGCGTACATATCAATTATAAATGTTTTTAAAAATCCCACTTTCACGCACTGCAGTGCATAATTCCCCGTGGCCACCACGTCAACGTTCGTGCATGTGCTTGTGCATACCGGCCTTGCGCATTCGTCGCATTCGAGACACTTAATGAGCTTTTGCTTTTTTCTGTGATTTATGCGGTTCTTGCTTCGTTTTGATAATTGCTGGCATATAATGATGTTGTGCCATATCTGAAGCTACGGAACGTTTCGTATAGTAGTTCGCCGGGAAAATTCGATTAATTGAATTCGAAGGATATTTATCTTCTTCCCAATTTCTGGTAAAAGAAATTCGGATACCTTTCTGAGCTTTGATGTACCTCCAGGGTTTGTTTAAATATGCTGTCAGACTGGTCATGGAATCGAGGCGATGATTCAGTGTTCATTTAAGTCCCGTTGCCTTTTTTGTCGTATAGTGATGTGTTGTATTGCCTGAGGGCATTTGTTTAGCCCCTCAGCGCGTTTTCGAAAACCGGACGCTTTTCAAGACATTGCCATTTTGTGTGGACCCATTGTGTTTTTTTTTTCGGGACAGGCGCGTTTTCGAATCCCCGCGATGTTTTACTTAGTGCCCAGTCGCGTTTATTAGGACCATGTCGACTTGTGCTTGCCCCAGCCTGTTTTTGAGGCCCTCACGCCTTTGCGGTTCTCACGTCTTTGCGGCCTAGGTGTTCTTTGAGGGCCCGACGCGTTTTGAGAGCCTGCGATGTGTTTTGGAGGGCTCCCAGTACGCTTATGTAGGGCCATGGCGCATAGGCATCTTCAGACTGTTACGCTTTTTTGCAAGACCGGGTGCGTTTTGGGTGGCCCGATACATTTTCGGACTCCCTGTGTGCTTTTAGGACCCTGATCAATTTATTTGGGGACTCTGCGATTTTGTGTTGTGGGTGAAAGAGGGCCTCAGGCGCGATTTTACGAATCCAGACGCGATATTTCGGGACACCGACGTGACTTTTCTGGGCCCGGCGCGAATTTTTCGTGACCTCTTCTGAATTTTTCGGAGCCCTGGTCGCTTCTCTAGGTCTCGACGTTTATAGGCTCCGGCCGGATTTTTTTCGGGCCTCCTGGCACGTTCTTTTCTGGGCTCTACGTGATTGCTTGGTGCCTCCGGGGAGCTTTGGGGGGCTCCGGAGCAATTTTCTGGGACAGGATTGATATTTCTGGGTTTCCAATTATTTCTTCAGGGTCCCGGCTTTGCTTTTGGTGTCCCGATATTCTGACGCCCTTCTTGATTTTTGGGGTCTCAGCGTAAGTTTCTGCGGCTCTGGCGCGTTTGCCCTAGCCCGGGCGCGATTATTTCGGCTCACCAGCTATCAGGGGAGGGGTAGGGGTGCGGGATCATCTCGTGTTTCCCCTTCGGTACGCCACTGCTTTGAAGATGACTGTTAGTGTTTGAGATTTAGGTAAGAAAAAGGTTTTGCTCTTCATCATTTCGACAGAGTCAAATGACCCTGCCAGGGGCGGTCCGAGGCACCCAAATGAGGTGAGGCAGAAAAAAATCGCGACTGTACCACCCCTCCCCCTCCCCAGAACAAAATGTCCTCGGATTTCCCCCACTTTATTTCTTTGGTTCCGAAAATTCACAGCTGTTTCTCTCAGAGGGTTCCTCTGCCTGACAATTTTGAGGTACAGATGCACTTGAGCCTTCCCGGAGGGGAGCCTTTTCCCGGCCGGATGGACACCACCTTCCATGAGGGGTACATGCCTCCAGATCCCCCTGTATCCGCCCCTGCCTGGGCTTCCCAAAACAGCGCAAGCTCCCTGGTCATTTCTTGATGACGTGTAATTTTTCCTTATATAACAGATAAGCAAACTGTTTCAAGGATTTATCAGTGATATTTCTTATTCTCGATGATGGTCGATAGCATTGAGGCTGTATAGATAACAGATATATATATATATATATATATATATATATATATATATATATATATATATATATATATATATATATATATATGCCATGTTTGTGTAGATATAGAAAAGTAGTCATGCCTATATTAGAAAAATTGTTGACAATACAAACAATATATTTGTTGTGTATGTGAAGAAGTAGCCATGTAAAAGACCCATTTGACGTAAAATACCTTGCTTATTGTTTGCTTCAGTTTACCGAGGTACATGCACAACTTAATATGATATATGAATTGTAGTTTTTCAAGCAATTGTGATCAGAAACTTCTTATCTCAACCAACATTATTCCTGGATTTGCCCCTGGATCTATGGAACCCACGGTCTGCCTATATATATATGCCTATATATATATATATATATATATGCCTATATGCCTATATATATATATATATATATATATATATATATATATATATATATATATATATAGGCAGAACGTGGATTCCATAGATCCAGGGGCAAATCCAGGAATAATATTGGCTAAGATAAGAAGTTTCTGATCACAATTGCTTGAAAAACTATAATTCATATAGTCATATTAAGTTGTGCCTGTACCTCGGTAAACTGAAGCAAACAATAAGCAAGGTATTTTGCGTCAAATGGGTCTTTACATGGCTACTTCTTCACATAGACAAAAAATATATGGTATGGATTGTCAACAATTTTTCCTAATATAGGCATGACTACTTTTTTCCATTCTATTCAAACATGGCACACCAAAAAGGGTATTTAAGAAAAATCCAATAAGTTTTTCTGGCCAAACAAAAACTTAAATTTGTATTGATACAGAAGCCCCTGAGAGGAAATCAGAAACAAGAATGCATGAACTGCACTTGTTGAAGCTTACCCAGCAACTTCTTTAGGTGACATTTCTTTGGGAAATAACATATAAGAAATATTTTATTTATTTGAAATCATGTTACCTAGCATTGATACTGCAGATGATGCATAGTCCTCCAGTGATGTAGTGATATTAGGTGATTTAACATCCGTAGATTATGTTAGGTTTGGTCAGGTTAGGTTTGGTTAGGTTTGTATTGTAATATTACATTATTCTTCAATATATTCTGCCCCACACAAAACACTTGTTCTGTATACTTACCACGTTTTGTTGAAGTAACTGGGTATAGCCTATATCTGCATTGTCACAAAAGATGTTTCTTCTGTGGTTGTTTGAAATGTTATTTGATTGATTTTGGTGTTCTTTTCTGTAAATTTGTGTTTTAGGGTGTTTTATGAATTCTTGGAATTTATCACTGCAATGCGATGTTTATGAAGGTGACGAAAATGATAGGATCCTAATTTCCTGTGCAAGTGCTTGCTTTGCAGTTTGTGAACAAAATAACCCATTTGACGTAAAATACCTTGCTTATTGTTTGCTTCAGTTTACCGAGGTACATGCACAACTTAATATGATATATGAATTGTAGTTTTTCAAGCAATTGTGATCAGAAACTTCTTATCTCAACCAATATTATTCCTGGATTTGCCCCTGGATCTATGGAATCCACGGTCTGCCTATATATATATGCCTATATATATATATATATATATATATATATATATATATATATATATATATATATATATATATATATATATATATATATATATATATATATATATATATATATATCTATATATATATATATATATCTATATATATATATATATATATATATATATATATATATATATATATATATATATATATAGGCAGAACGTGGATTCCATAGATCCAGGGGCAAATCCAGGAATAATATAAGGGTGCTTTAAGTTAGGTAATATAGAAAAAGAGATGTTGAAAAAATTAAACAAAGATACAACATAGCGTAACCTAACCTAGACTAACCTCACTTTGGAGAACAAAATAAAAAAAACATGAAGTAGAAAATTGCTAAGCAATTTATGTTCTGAAAACTTTTGAAATAAAAAAACATAACCCTTCCTAACCTAACTTAACATCAGCTGCTTTTGAAGACAAAATTATTTCCAATACAAAATTGCAACTTTTTACAAAATGTTCCAACTTAAAAAACCTAAACTAACCTAACTAACCTAACTAACCTAAACAAACTAAACCCATTTGTTTGCTTTATGCCTCGGTCACATGATGCTGCCGCCGCACGGTTCTGCGGTCTGCTGTTTGTACATGGGATTTTTACAAATCGTACGGTTTTGCGGGCTGCGGAAGCAGTGTTCACAAATGTTACGGGCTCCGCACGGCAATCGTAAAAGTCATGAAATAAAAATGCGTGAGGAGACCGCAAGGCGCTATTTCACAAACCGCGAGGCGACCTCACGGCGACCGCAAGGCAATCGCAAGGCGCCCGCACGGTTGTTGCCGCCGCCGCAAGGGCGTGGTGAGGCCGCCGCAAGGTCTCCTTGCGGCGCCCTTGCGGCGCCGTGATGGCCAGTCTGAGTCCAGGCGACAGGGCAGGCCTGCGGTCATCGCGCCTTGGTCACAAATGGCTTGCCGCGTGTTGGCAGCGGCCGTAAGTCCCAAATACTGCCACAACCGTGCGTGCGGTGTACGCACGGTAGAGTACGGTAGAGTACGGTGGCCGCACGGTAGAGTACGGTAGCCGTGAGGCAGTCTCAATATTTTTTACTTGTCGCAGGGCTTACGATTTTTAAAATTGAACATTGCACTTTTTTTCGGAAATCGCAAGGCCGTAGACCGCAACCCCGCCGCATGTAGTACCGCAAGGTCACTGTACGGTGGCCGTGAGTTGACTTCAAGGTCACCTCACGGTTTTTACCCGGTCTGTTGTGCCTAGAAAATTGTACGGCAGCCGCAACAACCGTGATGCCTCCTTACTGTCACCTCACAGTAGTCTTGCTGCCTCCATGAGATGGCCGTACGATGTTTTAAATATCGTACGGCGGCCGTGCAGTGACTTTAGGGCTGCCGTACGATGGCCTAACTGCAACCGTACAATTGGCGGCCGCCGTACGATCATCTTTCTGAAGAGGTATATATATTGCCTGGTGTGACACTAACCAGATCGTCAAGATAGCGTTGATTCCACCACAGAGACTGCGCCTGGCATACCTGAGATTACGACTGAGGCAGATCCACCGCCGGCAGGAAGAAATTATAGCAGCTATAGTAGTGTTAGAAGAAGAGCGGGCCCGTCAGGAGAGAAAAAGACGAGTGATGTGGGTGAAGCCCTGGTTGTTGCGGCGTTCCACCCTGGGACACTACGACACCCTGATGCAGGAACTCATGAGGGAGTCCCGGGGATTTCAAGTCCTACCTGCGTATTGAACCCGCCACGTTCCGTGAGATGCTGGACCAGCTACCTCCCAGGATTATGAAGAGCGATGACAGCAGGCCTGCCTTGGCGCCTGGACTCAGACTGGCCATCACGTTGCGCTTTTTGGCGACGGGTGACTCGTACCACATTCTGGCGTTAAATTTTCGTGTTGCTCATAACACTATCTCCATCCTGGTTCCCCAGGTGTCCAGTGCCATTGCAGCCGAGTACAAAGATGAGGTCCTGGTGTTCCCTTCGACCCATGACGCCTGGCGAGGAGTGGCAAGTGGCTTCTCCAGAAGATGGAACTACCACCATCGCTGCGAGGCAATAGACGGCAAACACGTTCCCATAAAGAAAGCAAAAAAGTCCGGCACCGCATACTATAACTGCAAAGGGTTCTTCCCCATTGTTATCTTGGGGCTCGTCGAAGCGGACTACAAGTTCATGTGGGTGAACGTTGGCGCGAGGGGATCCATATCTGATGCCGGTGTGTTCAACGAGTCAACTCTGGAACCCGCTCTTCATGAGGGAACCCCTGGCCTGCCTCCGCCTGACCGCCTGCCCAATGACAACCAGGATACGCCGTACTTTATTGCGGGGGATGACGCTTTCCCTCAAAGCCCTCCCTCAAACCTCGTCAAGCCCTATTCCCACCGATACCTCGACCATGAAGAAAGAATCTTCAATTACCGTACATCCCGTGGCAGGAGGGTGGTGGAGAACGCCTTCGGATGCTTGCCATGCGCTTCCGATGCCTGCTTATGCCGTTGCAGACCAAGCCCGAGAACGCTATTTTGATTGCCAAGGCCTGTGTCATCCTACACCAGATTATGCGACTGAGATATCCCAACCTTCAGAATGCAGACCTAGACCAGGAAGGACACGACGGACAGATAATGCCAGGTGCGTGGAGAGACCAAGCCATGATGCACGAAATGCAGATCGTCGGACGTGCTCCCCGTCAGACCCGTGAAGGAAAGCAACTCCGCACAGCACTCAAATACTACTACTGGTGCGAAGCTGGCAGCATACCCTGACAAGAGGCGGTCCTGAACTACAACTACTAGCACTCTGAA
This sequence comes from Ashinkailepas kermadecensis, assembly GCA_034440615.1. NCBI lineage: Eukaryota > Metazoa > Arthropoda > Thecostraca > Neolepadidae > Ashinkailepas > Ashinkailepas kermadecensis. The sequence continues at coordinate 1,114,195 of JAOTOM010005179.1, forward strand.
CGGTGTACTGTGATTGACAAGTGTTATGCTTTGTTTATATAGAGACAATACAAATTATTGGTGAAGATGTCTATATGTCATATGAATATAGAGTTGTCCATGTCATATTCATAAAAAGTTTTCCTTCTAGGATATACAGGTGCATATAATAAGATAATAATGCTATAAATGAAACGGAAAATATACAACTTTAATTTGTAAATAATGAAAGTATACGCAATATTCATTCCATGAAGTTTAAATTATATAGCATTACCTTATTCCTCAGCAAAACTCAATGAAACAACTTATATATTACCAAAGGTGGAGTATAGCAAAGATACGTTCCTTGAAATGTAACTCATTTATGTGACAATATCTCATAAAACTCATAAAACACAACAATGTCATAGAACACTACAATGTCACTATTTCTAAATTGTCGGCGGCCACAAGGGCGCCGCAAAGAGACCTTGCGGCGGCCTCACGGCGCCCTTGCGGCGGCCGCAACAACCGAGCGGGCGCCTTGCGATTACCTTGCGGTCGCCGTGAGGGCGCCTCGCTGTTTGTTAACTAGCGCCCTGCGGTCTCCTCACGCATTTTTATTTCATGACTTTTACGATTGCCGTGCGGAGCCCGTAACATTTGTGAACACCGCTTCCGCAGCCCGCAAAACCGTACGATTTGTAAAAAATCCCATCTACAAACCGTAGACCGCAGAACCGTGCGGCGGCAGCATCATATGTGACCGAGGCATAAGGAGGCCTCACGGTTGTTGCGGCTGCCGTACGATTTTCTAGGCACACCAGACCGGGTAAAAACCGTGAGGTGACCTTGAAGTCACCTCACGACCACCGCACAGTGACCTTGCGGCGGGGTCACGGCCTACGACCTTGCGATTTCCGGAAAAAGTTTAATGTCAAATTTAAAAATCGTAAGCCCCTGCGATGAGCAAAAAACTTGAGATCGCCTCACGGCTACCGTACTCTACCGTGCGGCCACCGAACGGTTATGACAATTTTGGGGACTTACGGCCGCCGCCAGCACGCCGCAGTCCATTTGTGACCAAGGCATTATGAAGGCAAATGTGTGTAAAAACTTCTTTTGTTATCACCTTAAAGCACAATAATACCTTCTCTTCTTGGTGAAATGACTGCTTATTGAGATATAAGTATAACTTGAAGTGCTGATGTCAAAAAGATTTCATTTTCCAAAGTTATGAACTTGAAATTCTTTCAAATTACATCAAGACACTGGAAAACACATTTTAAACCAAAGTGCCCTATGGTCTTCTTCCATATATTTACCCAAACTGCATACGTTGTGCAGATCCGAAAAGTTGGTTTTGAGCCGTTTGGTACAGCCAAGTAAAAACTAACTCTCACACATTTCAAATTCCTTGGATTTGAAAGCTTAGTAGGCGCCTAACTACTTAAGCATGAACTCAGAGCAACACTGTTTCATAAAATACTACTAGGATTCGCATAATTTGAGATCGAAGAACAAGTTTGCTCCAAATCATGGTGTTTTTTGTTGGCTGAACTGATATGTCCGTCCTGGAAACACTAGTGAATGCATGGAATTTACAGAGCTGACTAAACATCACATCAAAGCCCAGTAAGAGCCCACTGGTCAATAACAGACTTCCTCGTTGGGCTTTCGGTTCTAGTATTTGCCACTTCTCGTGCCTACCTAAGTGGGTGGGTAGGTGACTTGTTCCTGCCCTCACAATTCCGCACATTCCCTTATTTTCACGAATCAATGGGAACATTTTTGTGCAAAACATGGCTCGATGTACCTCAAAAGTGTCCCTCACACAGCGACCTCCATAAAGAGTAGAATGAACTCCACTCCGAAAAGGCCGCATACCCTGCGCTTGTTATGAAACGAAAGCGCAATATATAGCGATAACTGCCACCAGAGGCTTGCCTTTGCCAACCGGCGATAGAGCTGTTTTGAAGCTAAGATATAAATGTGAACTTCAATTTTCACTATAATTACGAGTCTCCAATGCATATTTGTTTCCAGTTTTTCAACTTTGCTATTTTCCAGTAGATGAAAGCATCATTTGTACGAAAATAACATACAAAAATACTTCCCAGCTCTACACAGGTGAGGCACGCCTTAGTGCATCACATGGGCCGACCGCCCCTAGACCCTGCTCCCTAATCTGCTATCCCTGCGTTGGGACTCTGTTTTTGGTCCATTTACCGCTGCTACTAGTATCATTTATCATGTCATTCCCGGGCCCATATGTTCATTAAAAGCCAGGGGCAAGCCTATCTATTCAATTTGGCAGCAAATTCGACTTCTTAGACCACAGGGTTCTTGAACGGAGAATGTCTGATTTGCCGCCAGCTCCTAGCCGCCAGAATGCTTCCAAAGTGAGAAAAACTACTGGGATTTTATTAAATAGTTACGTAATTAATACACATAAAATATACTACTAATGCCATTCGCGAACATGTATGCACCAAGTTCCAGAGATAATACAATGAAATAAATAGACACTGTGAGAAGCCCCCATGCATCTAGGGAGACTGCAAAAGAGCGTATGGGTCCAATCACATGGTCCAATCACATGGTCCAATCACATGGTCCAATCACATGGTCCAATCACATGAACCAACAGCACTGAAGTGAACCTCATCACCCCCTCGATTATCCGTTCTCAAGCTCAGGGTGTCACGACCCCCTGATCCACCGGGATCTCCAGCCATGCCTGGGAGAGGGCAAGTGCATTTTTGATGGGCATGTTATGTTCTGAACTGATTTTCTATCGATTTCTGGGACCCCGAGGAGCAAACCAAATAATCAAAGCGTTCCGTAATTTTATTTTTACTCAATACAATATAGCTTTAGCGGCTACAATTCATTCATCTCCCCTCCAAGGTCCTGCCAGTCTCCCAGCCCTTTTCTGCTCCAGAGGCCCGGCCATTTTTTTTCGGGCCCGTCTCGCCCTTAGGGGTATTAACTATTAGCTAGCATAGACACTGCCTCATCTGTAGTAGCTATGAGGATATTATATTAAAATATATGTGCTTGCTTATCAGTGTTCAGTAATAAATAAATATGTAGGAGCTCAGTACTTCTGTTCAGTGCTTATGCAATCGTAGCAAAATTTCCCACTGCTGATTCTTTCCTTGGCTTGTGATGCTTGCTCGAATACAAACACTTGAAACATATCAATGCTCCTATTCGGTTTCCAGCTATAGGAATTTTCACCCTCAACATCCATGTCCCAGTTGTTTTTTCTCCTTGCACGCGCATTATAATACGGTAGTTGGACATTAAAATTATCTTTTCAAAAGCTTTGCAATGAAAAACAAAGATAGCTTACGTTGACGGTACCGCCTTCTACCCGTCCTCTTGTGTCAATGGTCTTACGTTGACGGTACCGCCTTCTACCCGTCCTCTTGTGTCAATGGTCTTACGTTGACGGTACCGCCTTCTACCCGTCCTCTGTGTCAATGGTCTTCGTTGACGGTCGCCTTCACCCGTCCTCTGGTCATGGTCTTCGTTGACGGTACGCCTTACCCGTTCTTGTGTATGGTCTCGTTGACGGTACCGCCTACCCGTCCCTGTGTATGGTCTTCGTTGACGGTACCGCTTCACCCGTCTCTTGTGTATGGTCTTCGTTGACGGTACCGCTCCTTTGTATGGTCTTACGTTGACGGTACCGCCTTCTACCCGTCCTCTTGTGTCAATGGTCTTACGTTGACGGTACCGCCTTCTACCCGTCCTCTTGTGTCAATGGTCAGCTGGACACCGCAGCTTTTGCACTGCTTTCAAATGTCGGCCAAAATCTCCCAGATCTTGGTCAGTTGCTACTCACGTAACGAAAATAGAATGCAGAAATGCATCTGCTACATCAGCTTCACTATTGGCAGAAGTTTATTTCAAACATGGCGGACGGAACTGGAAATAAAGCCCAACTGGAGGTGGGCTGGGTGGGGTTCAATTGCTTTTGTTTGCAATGCGAAAGCATTTGTGAGCTAGAATAGAGTTGAAACTTTGCTGAAAGGGTATTGATGTGCGATTCAGTGTAAAATGTATCAAGCTATGCTGGATTTACCTGGTAAGATGCTATCAGTGAATGGCTACGAACATTTTTAGTTGTTCCCTGAACCCTAAGTGCACATTTACGGTCGCATTTCTTGATTTTATAATTGCAAAGCAAAATAGTAAGTACCACCACCTGTATTTATCATCATGCAATGGACCCTAGGCTTCATGCTACCCAGCACATGCTTACCCCCACAAGGATTACATACACAGCAAGTAGGCTTCTGAATACATGACTTGTGAAAAGCAGAACCCACGATACGCGCACCAAGCATATATTTGTTTAGCCATGGTGAGCTTTGATGGCACATCTGAATTTCATTCGCCATTCATTTAGCCAAAGCATATGTTCTGAAAGAAACTGATGTCGAAGCTCGAATACGACTTGGGAAAATAATGGTTCATGTTTCATTTTTGGGTTTCTTGTACATTTCGAAATTGTAACAGTAACGGAAACAGTTAATTCCATAAACAATGGAAAGTGTGACTCGCAACAGAACCAATTGTTCGAACCTTGGAAAATGTATTCTGGTAGGTACATACCAGCACGATGTTCCGTTGAGTTCTATGCAGTTTTGAGGCGGCTCTAGGCCGATAAGCCAAATTTGGAACTGATGATGGAAAACGGCATGTAACCGGAAATATAGAATTGGTTCCTATTCCAAATACCTTGTTTTTGTATCTGCGTCTTTCACTAGTCCACGTCAATTACATCCATGAGATCCACAATACATGAAATGGGTACTGCACATAACAAAAGTTAGATTGTAGAATTGCATAAAAAGTATATATTCACAATTTCACATCTTATTAAGGTCTCTTCCAACAAACATTTGAATTCTTTATCTGTGTCTACGGAAAATGGAATTGGTCACATGGCTATGGTCCATAGTGCAATGCTAGTTGAGTTATCGAAGTTCATGTGTTCAGGTGATGAGACATTTCATGATTTTCAATGTTCCAAGTATGAAAAGATAATATTGTCTTGCGGTATGTACTGAAATTATGCAACACAATACTGGCATAATGGCAGGTTGCAGTATTCGATCTCACATCACACACACACACACATGTTGGATCTTGTTCCCAAGTTTGTATATTGTTAATCAGAGACGAGACGGCTATACTGTGGCAGCCCAGCAATGCTGGCGACATACTCTCGGTGAGCAAATGTTAGCTTACGCCAATGCGAACCGGGTTCGACCAGTTCTTCCCACTTATTTAGTCGATGAACATGGAGGGGCATGTTCCTCCGGCCAAGCCGAAGTCTTGGCCCAGCTCTCAGCTGATAGGCTTTGATTGGGTTTGAGTTTTGTTGAGTTAGGCACTTCGGCCTCCTCAGGCCATTTCGTGCCATACTTTGATTGGTCGTGGCCTAACAGTTTGTCGATGACTGGGCGCAATATGGATATATGGATATATTTGCGTGTTGGTTGCCAAATTTTACATCATACTGCTTATTTGCGCAGTGTTGCCGCTGCCAGTTTTCCTGTTCCTTGTGCAACATAATTTTGCCAAATACTTTCCTATTTCAAGGGATAATTATACATCACTATGCGAGTTCTTCCCTTGAAAAAGTACCATCCTACTTCATCTAGTCTAGTTTACGAATAAAATGGTTCCAACAGGAAGCTCATGTAAGTACATGTAGGTATTATCAGGTAAGAAGATTCATCTCTCTCTCTCTCTCTCTCTCTCTCTCTCTCTCTCTCTCTCTCTTTCTCTTTTCACCTCTCTCTCTTCTCAGAGGGCAGAATTGACGTGAAGCCTCACGGGTCCACTGAATTCGATAGTCGTGAGGAAGATCATTCCAGCACATCAGCTCTCCTACAGTTCATCGATTTATCCATAGATGGCGCGCGATGCCCCGTTCAATGCGGCGCGCGAGGGATGGACAGAGCCAGATCTATGAAGCCACCAGCAGTCATATATATGTAATCAACCGATAAATTTCATCCCGCTGGCTGTCGAGTGGGCGGATACGAATAATAAATACCCAGATGTTGTGACGAGCGGCAGAAGAGACAGATCGGCACGGCAGACCACCCTGCGGATCACGACGCATAATGCGCATCAGGTACTCCTCCCGTAAACGTGGAGGCAGCAACACAACGCGCTGGGCCTGCGCTGCTGCAGAACGTTGCGAAGCAGTAGCGGTGCGCTCTAAAAGCTGTTCAATGGGTTCATGATACAATTCTGGCAGCTTATCTGGTGATGAGTCATTCACCCATCCTCATCAGATGACTCGATTGCCTTCAATTCCCCACGACTATCACATGTTCCATTTTAAAATGCATGCTGTACCTCACCAGGTGGAAACAGAGAAACTTAATAGGAGCAGGGGTGACCGAAGTGAAAATACACTAGGCCCCCATCCCAACGAAAACTCCTCGGACTTTGCCCATTTTATCTTACAGATCTCAGAAATTCTGATTTTTTTATTTGACAATATTTATGTTTATGCTTATTCAGCACCCTCACGAACGGGCTACCTCGTCCAATAGCAGGTGATATCACATAAATAAAAGAGCAGTGCACAGTACATGTCAACATAAAACTCTGAGTCATAGTATGCAACTAAAGTGCCGTACAGTGTGCTCGTCACCGTCGTCACCGCCACCCTCCCCCACCCCCACTCAATACACCAACAAACACACACCGGGTTAAATAAAAATTAAAAAAGTGTAATCCTTTCCCTCCCCGAAGAAAGGTCAAGGGCGGAGTTTGCTGTACCTTTGATGGTGCCTGGACACCACCATCGTTGCCTTATTGACCTCATTAACCAATTTGGTTTTTACAATCCCTTGTAAATTGACCTGGGACGCGTCAAGGAGAGTAATATTCCCAAATCTCCAAAATGCCGCCCTTCGCAGTAGTTGCAGCAGAGCAACACCAAACTCAGAGCATGCTGTTCTTCCATCAAGTCAAACAACTCTGCTTTCTCAAAATGTTCATTAAGGTCAAGGTTACTGAACTGAGGTCAGGTCAAATTCCATCTTCTTATCGTAGTGAGGGGAAAACTTTTCATGCAGAACATGATAAAAGAACGATATAGACATTCTGCTTTCAAATATCTGACAAGGTCAATGGCGTAAGGTCAGGTGAAGAATCATGTATATTTTACGCTGTCGTTTAGTGGGTGTAGTTGGGAATTGTGTGCCCATCAGCTGCTTCGGCGATATTGCGCCCGCACCGTCGTCTTATGCCGAATGCTGCTGTTCCTTGTAAAGTCAAATTTGAATTCGGTTTCAGAGCCATCTAAGTAGTGCAACATGACATTGGGTGCATAACCAATGGCCTGAGATGACACGACTTCGTGTGACCGGACCTTGTATGTTTCTGTTCCGGAGACAAACATAAAGAGATGCATAATATCGGACCGTAGGAATAAATGGCAGACGAAAAAGGAGTTTTCATATAGGTGTGAGGGAAATGAATAAGACCACAAGGGTGCCGCACCAAAAAGCATTTCGGGCCGCGCCGCTGTCAGTAACTGTAATCATTCCCATCGCTGAGGTAACGTCAGTCTCGCTGCTGACAGAATATGCCTTTCTGATGGCATCAATGTCCATCGATCGAAAAGTGCAACAAGAACAACTGTGACTGGGTCTCAAATAGATTCGATGGCTGTGACGAATTGGGAAATAGTAATACGTGGGTAACGTGGGTACCTGTTGATGGTAAGGTGAACGGTAGGATGCGGGAAAGTGACAACTAATGCACTGAAAACTGCTCGGAAAGATGATGCGAAGCCGTAACTAATCCCACCCCGTCCACTGTGACGGACCAGGGCCGTGGAGTACGCACCGTCCGTCCACTGTGGCGGACCAGGGCCGCGGAGTACGCACCGTCCGTCCACTGTGGTGGACCAGGGCCGCGGAGTACACACCGTCCACTGTGTCGGGCCAGGATCGCAGAGCACACCGTCCACTGCGGTGGATCAGGGCCGCGGAGTACATCATCCCATCATCCACTGTGGCGGACCAGGGTCGCGGAGAATACCGTCCACTGTGGCGGATCAGGGCCGCGGAGTACACACCGTCCACTGTGTCGGGCCAGGATCGCAGAGCACACCGTCCACTGCGGTGGATAGGCCCACTCCACTGTGTGCAGGATCGCAGGACATGCGGTGGATCAGGGGGAGTACATCATCCTCATCCACTGTGGCGGACCAGGGTCGCGGAGAATACCGTCCACTGTGGCGGATCAGGGCCGCGGAGTACACACCGTCCACTGTGTCGGGCCGGGATCGAGAGCCACTGCGGTGGATCAGGGCCGCGGAGTACATCATCCCATCATCCACTGTGGCGGACCAGGGTCGCGGAGAATACCGTCACTGGGGGGGAAAGGGGACCGTCCACTGTGTCGGGCCAGGATCGCAGAGCACACCGTCCACTGCGGTGGATCAGGGCCGCGGAGTACATCATCCCATCATCCACTGTGGCGGACCAGGGTCGCGGAGAATACCGTCCACTGTGGCGGATCAGGGTCGCGGAGCATATCGTCCACTGTGGCGGATCAGGCCGTGGAATACACCGTCCACTGTGACGGATCGAGGCTGCGGAGCACACCGTCCACTACGGCGGATCAGGGCCATCGACAGACCAAATCATGTCATGCCATGCAATGCTGCAACATAAGCATCGAGGAATAGCTCATCTGTTTCATCACTCACACGCGATTTCAACTCCCAAGTTCTCCAGACAGTTTGACGAATGTTAAACATCTGCTACATGGATAGACAAGGATGGACTATTAGGCAACAGAGATACCATGGAATTCAGATCGTAGTATTTTTGCTGCAATACATATCTTCGTCCACAGGCTGCTTTGGAGATGGATGCGCTCCCAATTCCCAAAGGTTGGTCTGGGTTGGAGTTGGAGGTGGATGGGGCAACACTGTGAAGGACATAACATACGGTTCAAAGGAGACTTATTTCTGTTTACATTAACAATGCAGGCAATGAAGCAACTTTTCTTTAATTGACTTTTATTGTGTCCTGAGTGAACAGTAGAATATAGATGAGTTCCCGTGATATATATTATAGAAGTAAGGTTTTGAGGTAGTTTTTAGATTCCAGTGTGAATGGCTTGTATTCATCATAAGTAAATTTGCAAACATACTGCTATATCAATAAGCAGCAATGCAGGAAATTTCCTGCATTATATTTTGCCTACAAACGAGCCGTTACATGTGGCATCTCACTTCCCATGCTATTACAAATTGTGAGCATTATTTTACATACAAACATCAGTACCTTACAAGTGTCAACAATTAATTTCTTTCATCCACTTCAAACATGATTTAAGAAAACACTGTCAGATATTTTAAACATGAAAAAGAGTGGCCTACTTCATGTTTTTGAATACCATTTGAGTGAATTTGACGTCTTATTGGTGAACTGAGTACTTCTTGAGATATAAGAACTTTACCTGCACCTGTATCTATCATGAAAATGATGCACGTTCCAATGAAATGAACATCAAATTCATTCAAATAACATCAGAAAGCATGGGAAAAGCATACTTCCGACCACAAACTGGTTTATGGGTTTCTATGCATCTACCTTATCTGTTAACATCAATGATGTATATTTTGCTTATACATTTGAAGCTGGGAAAATTATATCATCAGCCCAGGATTCCATTCATGAAATATGGCACCTTCAGAATGTTATTGTCCTTTGTGAAGCAATAAATACAAGGCTCTCATGCAGCATGCAGTTGGAGGTGCATCATGTGCACCAGGTATACAAAAAGATGTGCCAATCCCTAGAGGAAAAGGCATACCGGGTGCCCCAATCCAGGGGAAAAACACTAAGCGTAGTGAAAATAAAATATGAAGAAAAGCACCCTAAAAACAGTTCTTCTTGAAGACAACTGTGGTAATTACCTGGTACTAATATAGAAACTCTGAGCACAAATCAGATAAAGGCATGGACTGGACTTCTTGAAGCTTACCTACCAACTTCTTCATCTACTGTTTCCTTGGAAATTAAATAGCAAACTATTCGCCGTTTAGAATCACACCAATCAGCAGATGCATCAGAAGATGTGAACTCCTTTTGTGACAATGATGATGTGATCCCACCTGCGCAGCAGCCATACAATACAGGCAATCATCAGGAAGCACAACCTTTGTGCTGAAGCATCAGGGCAATGTAGGGTGACACTTCCCCAGGGAAAATATTGTCATTTATGTCAATAGTGATGGTCTGAATTCGGCTTAAAAACTAGTTGAGCAGTAGGTGCACTCAAGCGTCCTGGTAGGGCACCTCCACAAGCTCAACGGCTAAGCTTTGGTCTCATTGGGGAGGAGGGAAAATCAATGCTTGGGAGAGCAAATTAATAATTGTGGCCAGTCTCCCCCCTTAGTGCGTACGAAATGACACCTCTGGTTTCTGAGTATATTCTTTCCAATCATTGCCAGTATTATTGCACTAGCTATTTACGACACAAGCTATACACACATTTTACCTCCATAAAGAAAACAGTGGGTTTAGGTTTGGTAAGATCAGGTTAGGATTTTCTGTTAAGTTGGGAACATTTTCACATTTTTGTCGTGAAATTTTTCACAAAATTTACAATTTACTTCTAATTTACTTTTTTTCTTCAAAAACAGATTAGGCAAGGTCAAGATTAGGTTAGGGTTTTTTAAGCTGACTTTTTTTTACCATGTTCAACATTGTCAACATTCAACAATGACGATGTTAGTCCAAATTTCAATATGTTTTTCTTACATAGAGGGTTAGGCTAGGCTAGGTTAGAATAGGTTATGCTATATTTTTTGTATTGAATACAATTTTTATGTTATTTAATCCAACTCCAAGCCCTTTTATGGCTGTATTTTGACTGCCACTTGAAAAGTATATATTTTCAGAGCAAATGGGTGGTTACATCATGTTCAACACATTCATAAACACTCATTATAAAAATGAATTCCATGAATTCAAATCTGTCTTAAAGTGCATATTTACCTCATTACCATGGGTAAATGCTATTTGTCTGAATTGAAGGAAACGCCAGGTGCCGCCGTACCGCGCTGCCTCCTACCTCGATGCCTCCTACCTCGATCTTGCTTCCTCGGACCTCCAATGTCCGCCGTCCGATGTCTATGTCGGGAAATGCATCGATGTATCTACTAACCGTGCACTGCCATCCATCATTCACTCACCTTCACTCATCGTCAATGTTTCCGAATGCAACATTCCAAATCTGAACAAAGGCAGGAAGCAGCTGTGTCCCATCCGCTTCATCAGCGTCAGCCATAGTCATTAGTCCCAAATCTTGGTTCTGCTGGAGTTATGCCACATGGTGCATGCAAGCATCAGTATGCCACTACAGTTGTTGTTTAGTGGCTTTGCATATTTTTTTCCAGACAGTTTGGTTTCAAATGCATCAGCTAATCCGAACATTTTATGATGTAAAGTTGTGCTTGCAAAGTAGGAGGAAATCTGACTATTTTGTTTTTGTGCACAAATTTTCTTCTTTTTTTGCAGCAAAAGGTGGAGATTCAATCCACTATCCAATCCAAATCTGTTTCCTTTCAGTACAAAATGTGCTCGTTGGCATCACCTTTGTTTTCTAATTAGTATGGTGTTATTCTTCTTTTTTTACTTTAGCTTTCTTCACATCAGCATAACAATAACATCAGTTACTTGGGGCCAAATCAACATTGGGGGCCAAGATCAACATTGGTGGGTCCGTGCCATCCATAATAGGATACAAATCGACGCCCATGAATAGGACTATACATAGTCGCCAGTAATGTAGCCCACACATGGAATTATTTCAAATTTAGGTAAGGGCGACTCCATGGGGGAGGGAGGGGTCATGCCCCCGTAAAAGCCTATTTGTTGCTGATATTTTCCATTAAAATGACATTTTCTCGATATCTATAAACATTTTTGACATATATTGTCTTAAGCAGCACCGACGAATTTTATCTGTTGAAATCTGAGGAGTTACTTTTGTTTCAAAATCCAGGATATTTTTAATTCCCCCCCCCCCTCAGACAGGCTTCTGGATACGCCCCTGATTCAGTGGAAGTCACCCTGTGAACAGCTCACCTACCACTTTAATGTTGGGCTTTAACACCACTAGAAGCATGCAGTGTGCGTGACCTAATGATCGAATGACCTCACCAACATCGGTCTGAAGCGATGCTAGTTCGCGAGCGCGGTTTCGCAAATATCTGAGACCATTGTTCGATAGATACTTACCACCACCCGTAGAACCCGAAAAAAAAAATATTACTGGTGATATGTCTTACAGGCAATCCTGGAATTTTACTCAGTTATGGTTCAGGTAGCATAATGAATAAAGCATATGACACATGTACTCATGTAGGCAGAGGAAGTCCCAGTCAGGGAGATGATCAATACATAACCAGTAGCAGCTGATGCGTCCCTAAGCCCAAATAATCAATCATGAACCAGCCAGGCAGCACAACAGAGGAAACACTGCCCCATCCATGCACCCACACACTTGCATTAACCCTATTACCACAGGACATCTGAAGCCCACCTCCAGCTTCTGACAGCGTGACGTGACCGTAGGTCGGTGGGACCAACCATATGAGGAGTGGCTGGACAGTAATACAAATGGCGTGACGTGACCCCGGGGCTGGGACAATGTATATACCGAAAAACCATCAATGACGTGACGTGACCGCAGGTCAGGCTGGGAAAATGTATATACCGAAAAAAACAAAAAACACTGGCCGGGACAGGCTGGGACAATGTATATACCGAAAAACCATCAATGACGTGACGTGACCGTGGTGGCATGTATATACCAAAAATGTATTAAAAAATATGGTGACGTGACCGTAGGTCAGGCTGGGACAATGTATATACCGAAAAACCATCAATTCGGTCTTCGCCCAATTGTACACTACTTGAAAAGAAAAGCCACAGATAGGTGGCCATCCAATGTCATGTCACACGTGTTGGCGGCGCCACAGAAAGGTGGCCGTCCAGTGTCATGTCACACGTGTTGGCGGCGCCACAGAAAGGTGGCCATCCAGTGTCATGTCACACGTGTTGGCGGCGCCACAGAGAGGTGGCCATCCAGTGTCATGTCACACGTGTTGGCGGCGCCACAGAAAGGTGGCCATCCAGTGTCATGTCACACGTGTTGGCGGCGCCACAGAAAGGTGGCCATCCAGTGTCATGTCACACGTGTTGGCGGCGCCACAGAAAGGTGGCCATCCAGTGTCATGTCACACGTGTTGGCGGCGCCACAGAAAGGTGGCCATCCAGTGTCATGTCACACGTGTTGGCGGCGCCACAGAAAGGTGGCCATCCAGTGTCATGTCACACGTGTTGGCGGCGCCACAGAAAGGTGGCCATCCAGTGTCATGTCACACGTGTTGGCGGCGCCACAGAAAGGTGGCCATCCAGTGTCATGTCACACGTGTTGGCGGCGCCACAGAAAGGTGGCCATCCAGTGTCATGTCACACGTGTTGGCGGCGCCACAGAAAGGTGGCCATCCAGTGTCATGTCACACGTGTTGGCGGCGCCACAGAAAGGTGGCCATCCAGTGTCATGTCACACGTGTTGGCGGCGCCACAGAAAGGTGGCCATCCAGTGTCATGTCACACGTGTTGGCGGCGCCACAGAAAGGTGGCCATCCAGTGTCATGCCACACGTGTTGGCGGCGCCACAGAGAGGTGGCCATCCAGTGTCATGTCACACGTGTTGGCGGCGCCACAGAGAGGTGGCCATCCAGTGTCATGTCACACGTGTTGGCGGCGCCACATAGAGGTGGCCATCCAGTGTCATGTCACACGTGTTGGCGGCGCCACAGAAAGGTGGCCATCCAGTGTCATGTCACACGTGTTGGCGGCGCCACAGAGAGGTGGCCATCCAGTGTCATGTCACACGTGTTGGCGGCGCCACAGAAAGGTGGCCATCCAGTGTCATGTCACACGTGTTGGCGGCGCCACAGATAGGTGGCCATCCAATGTCATGTCACACGTGTTGGCGGCGCCACATAGAGGTGGCCATCGAGTGTCATGTCACACGTGTTGGCGGCGCCACAGAGAGGTGGCCATCCAGTGTCATGTCACACGTGTTGGCGGCGCCACAGAAAGGTGGCCATCCAGTGTCATGTCACACGTGTTGGCGGCGCCACAGAAAGGTGGCCATCCAGTGTCATGTCACACGTGTTGGCGGCGCCACAGAAAGGTGGCCATCCAGTGTCATGTCACACGTGTTGGCGGCGCCACAGAGAGGTGGCCATCCAATGTGACGTCGCATGTGTTAGTGGCGCTGAAGCCGAATTCAGGTATGACATCATGATTAAGAACAACATTTTCTATAAGATGGCATTGTGTAAAGTATGCATGCTACTTGACCTGACCTGATACCAATGACCGCTGACACATATATTAACCCTCACCGGGCTGGGGGAGGAGGTGTGGGATGAGGGGAAGGGGGCTCGAGAGAGCCCTCTCCCCTCAGGTGTCTCTGAGATAGCGGCCGAATGACTTGACGAGAGACACAATTTTTAGTTTTTCCCCAACACCTTTTTAAATATTTTTAGAGCCCCCCTCAGGTGTCTCTGAGATAGCGGCCGAATCTTGACGAGAGACACAATGTTCAGTTGTATCCCATCAACCCGTTTAACATGTCTCGAGAGAGCCCTCTCCCCTCAGGTGTCTCTGAGATAGCGGCCGAATGACTTGACGAGAGACACAATGTTCAGTTGTATCCCATCAACCCGTTTAACATGTCTCGAGAGAGCCCTCTCCCCTCAGGTGTCTCTGAGATAGCGGCCGAATGACTTGACGAGAGACACAATGTTCAATTGTATCCCATCAACCCGTTTAACATGTCTCGACACATTTCAAGTCCAGGTCATCGAAGGCAAGTGAGCGAGCCTGGGACAAGTGAGCGATGTTCCAAAATCTTTGAAGTGCCGCCATTCGGAGTAGTTGCAACAAATAAGCACCAAAATGCTGTCCTGCCATCAAGGCGAACAACTTTGTATGTGGCTGGAATGTGTATCAAGATCAAGGCTATTGACCTGAAATCTGATCAATTTCCTAGTTTTTTTTAGAGAAATTGAATGGGGGAAATTGAATTGGAGGATAATTGTTCACAACGAAAACGATAAAGAGCATGTAATAAGCATTCTAGGTTAAAATATGTGTCAAAGTTTAATGACATAAAGTCAGGCCATGTATCATGTATATTCTACCCAGTGCCATCTTATACAGAATGTTGCTGTTCCTCGTGAAGCCATACCTGAATTTGGCTTCAACGCCGTCTAAGCCTTACGACAAGACATTGGATGGCCAATCGATGACCGGACATGACCTGACCTCGTATAATTTGCCTTTATTTGACCTGATTTCACAATTCTTTGGAATTACTTTCCAAGCATGTATGTACATGCGAAGGTTGAAATGATCGATTTATTAACACATCCATTGTCCAATTGACCTAAGGTCAGGTCACGAGTTCAGAAGCTGGACAGTTTTCATAGCTGTTTCAGTATCATATCAATTCTTCTGCAAGCACATATATTATTCTTGTAAAGTGATGCACTGGGGATAGTGAAGCTTGAGCGTATTTGATTTCGGTATTTTATCCCAGCTTACGCACATCGGAAGTTAGGCGGGATGTTTTTCATGAGTCCTCCTCCCGGCGCGGTTAAGCCAGCATGAATTAATTACATGCTCCGGGTCGCTTTCGGCCTGCAAAATTATTATGGGATTCAACTTTGCCCACTACATACAGTTCATAAAACTTGGAAACTAATATAAAGCCAGGTCCATAACCTAGGCATTAATTAAAATTTCGAGATATCAGGTTGTTCATGTTGGTGAAAGAGCAGCATGATTCGAGTTTGGCTTTGATATATTACAGCTATTCTGAATGGAGGCACACTTAATATTTTGGAACATTACTCTATTCGAGCTATTCCAGATCAATTAGCCTTGATCACTTTGATCTTAAGTTTCACATGGCATGATATTTGTCAAAAAATTGCCAAAGTCATCCTAATCTCGAAGGATGACTTTAGCAAAATGTATGCGTCGAGTAGAACTAGAAACCATGAGTCCACCGGTGATGCCAATTCTGCCAGATGATCATTTAAATATTTCGACAAACATATCCTCCACATTTACATCACCAGACTTTCTTCTGCCACGATCTGCTTTAAAAAAAATGCGCACATGATATCCCATTTCACATTTTTTTTTTCGTTGACATTGATTCAGCCTGTTCAAATACTTGTCATTAAGAATTTCCCTTTCTTCACTTGCCCTCCCCGGAAGCACAGGAGCTGGTGACGCTGGTTTTGAGGAAATGCAATGCTTGTTTCTTCACTCTTTTGGAGGTTTTGCTGAAGCTAAAAAGTAATTTCTGCTGGGGAGATTGAATTTATTCAAATTTCAGATTCAAACCCTTCCCTACCGTATGATGTCACCTCCAGCGATTTTCTTGCGACCACCGAAAACCGGCACAAAGGAGGCGTATCGCATCCCATATAACTGACGACGGTGAGACATCCGACAAAACTGACGAGGCGCATCGCATCCGGAATAACTGACGACAGTGAGACATCCGGCTTAGCTGACGACGGTGAGACATCCGACATAGCTGACGACGGTGAGACATCCGACATAGCTGACGACGGTGAGACATCCGACATAGCTGACGACGGTGAGGCATCCGACATAGCTGACGACGGTGAGACATCCGACATAGCTGACGACGGTGAGGAATCCGACATAGCTGACGACGGCGAGGCATCCGACAAAACTGGCGAGGCGCATCGCATTCGATGTAACTGACGACAGTGAAGCATCTGACATAGCTGACGAGACGCGTCGGATCAGGCATAACTGATACCGGCCACTGATGATTTGGATGCTGATAATGGTCACTACTTATCGTAATCTCCTTCTTTATTGGCCAGGTAAAGTAATGTCACTGAGCTCTCGCTGCTTGATTTCCGTTGGTATTGTTGGTACATTGCTGTTAAAATCATATTGTTGCCTATGATGCTGCAACCAATATGTCGAAATGATTCCATTCATGTAGTATACTGTAGGCAATGTGTCAAAATTATTCCCTTAATTTTGTTGCCTATTATGCTGTAGGCCATATGTCGAAACGATTCCCTTCATATTGTTGCCTATTATGCTGTAAGCAATATGTCGAAATATTTACCTTCATGTTGTTGCTTATTATACTGTGAGCAATATGTCAAAATGATTCCCCTCATGACTTTAGATGTCCTCAGACTGCCTCATCCGAGACCTTGCTAAGGTCAAATGAGGTCGCTAAACACGACCTCTCTGAACACGACCCATCTCCGAGGACCGTTATTACTGATGATCTAGAATATGCATGGCCTCACACAGAACTACCCAACCATGTGGGCTCCACCAAGTTAGGCCTTCACATACATCTCAGTACTACTGTTTGTATATGAAGCTGATGTGAACTGCAGGAGGCTTGACCCGCCATGAACTTAGTGATATATGGTGCTTGGTTGGCGGCTCCATTAGCGATATATGGTGTTTGGTTGGCGGCTCCATTACATATCCATTGGCCGTGTGGCCGGTTTATGACATTCGGGATTTTCTGGGACATCTTGGTATTTGATCTATTCTGACAGGGTACTCGTTGAAAAAATGTAGAGAACAATATGGTACCAATCGAAATCGTCTTATGGCATACAATCCAGTGACATTTGGTTTGTCATGTAGCTAAGACGCAACTAGGGGGGGGGGGGTGGAATGATGGACGGACCGTCACCCCTCTCTGCTGGGCAGCCTGGTAAAATGCTTTTGATACACCAGGGTGACATTATTTCTATTGCATATATTTCACAATTAATACCATTGCTTATCTCAGTTTGTTGCTTATTTGGACTTCGAGTTGCACTAGATGCATATACGTCCAGTTTTCCGTCAAATCAAATCCACAGACATTATGCTTTGGTCCGGCCAGCAATATATTGCTAGTTGACCTCACTTGTCCTGAGCTAATGGCGGATACAAATATTCTGATGTGATTTTTCCTGATCTAAGTTCAGCTAACCGACTTTCCAAAATCGGATATCATTCCTGAAACCAGGTGCAATGCGTATTTCAGGGACTAAAGCAGGTCATGAAGTTTGTTCGAGTCTCTTGTGTTACCTTGATGATGCCAAATATGTAATGCTACAATGGTGGTTGCGATGTTTTATATGTTTGGTTGTCATGATGTGTTCCAATCTGTATGACATGCAAAACAAGAATTGTGAATCTTTATCAATAACAACTAATCATATATTCATATGATTACATTGCTTTAAGGGTGATTTAACTGCTGAACTATCCAGTTGTCTTGTGAATATACTAACTAGACAGGTAACTTTTCACATAATATTAAAGGTAATTAAAACACGGATCGGAGTATCATTTGACTCTAGAATAAGGATTTTCTAGGTAATTTTTCAGGTAGGATTGGTTTCGGAAGACCATGGACAAACCGTATATACGCCCTCTATTTGGTGATCAAACGTTGCTATTGTTGTAGCCAATGGAACGGTTGTATAGAGGGCCAAACTTGGACCCCAAGAGTTCGGAATGCATCAGGCCAAACCCATAAACAACATCAGGTGTTTTGTTGCTGCTGCCCACAACACATACACGTATGCCAGTAATACACCGAATGCACCAAAAGTCCCAGACCTGCCCGCTCCCACGCCCTGAGCCCGCCTCTACACACCTCTGCAGATGCGGCCGCCTACGCTTCTGTCGCTGCGTGCCAGCCGATGGTGCGCCCAGATCACAGCCACGACACGCGGCTAGTGCTGCGCCCTCGTGGCTGACGCGACCACGGCCATTCCAGCCGGCACAACCCGCCCACCTCACCTCGCCGCCCGATAAAACATGCGAAAAGGGCCGCTGTTAACATCTAACTGCCGCGCCGGCCAATTGTACTGTGTACAAACGAGCCATAACACGGCGGCCTACCGACTGTAAGTGCGCACGGAGACAGTGAGCGCAATTACAGCGCGGCAAAACAAGTCAATCCGCACAGCGCGCTGTCTCGCGCCGCCGCGCGGGGCGGCGAGCTCTGATCGTCCTGGCAGATTATCGTCCCGCAAGAGGACGCCGCTCTGCCCGTGTAGGCCTCCGGAAAACACGCCACGAAAATCACCGGAAGCACAGGGCGGCTGCGAGCGGGCTGCATTTGGGTGACGACCGCTGGTGTGACGAACCACCTGTGTCGCGCACGACAGTTGCCACCATAGCTCGGGCGCGGGCGGCTTCGGCTGGGCGCTGCTGCGCTGCTACCGCGGCCCAAGCCAGCCGCCTGACACCAAATGAATGTTGGTGGGTGGGGAGCAATAAGTCAGCAATATTGCACGCTCGCACAGACAGCGGCGGTGGAGTGGAATCCAATCAGACGACTCGGTGCTGGTTTTTTGTCGGTGCCTGATGCAGGCAGACGTGGAAGACGAGAAAACGGGAAATGAGCGGCTGTTTGGGATGTGCAGCTGTTGGCCCGTTTACCGGAACGAGGTGGATAGTGCTACGGCTTGGTAGTAAGTCAAGCAGAAACCACACGTCTGTAGTCTGTGCTACCGGATGGTAAGTTATGAGGAGTCTTTGGTGACTGATCCCAAGGGCTCAGTACCCGGAAGGAAATTCTAGGAACAGCGGCAGGTAGGGGAACAATGTGTCTCACATAACCGTTGGTAGGTAGCGGATCTAGTCCCTGCATAGCGAGATGGGAGGTTAGGGGGCGACATGCCATCAAATTTACCCAGTTTGGGCTGAAATTTGGTTTGTCTCTGCATTTCAGCAGTTTACAGTCATTGACACGTTGTTCAATTTGCATGTAGGTGATAGAGGGCGTTTAACGTCCCTGATATAGAACATTCAAGAGCTAAACGGCGGTTAACCTGATGAAAATGGTTAATTTAACACCTTAAATGTGAATGATTATTAATTAATAAATAAAGAAATACATTAATTAATGAAGGCAAATTATCCAAGGTCACAAAATAACAGAATAAACCATTGTATGCCCCTTCCCACAAACTCGAACGGTCCAAGCCTATGGCTTGTCGTTTGACCCAGCCCTATGTCAACTATGTTGTGCTGGGATAAACAAGGAGAGGTTAGAGCGTTCGCTCTAACGTCCCTACCCGACACTAAATGGCATTCGGCCCAGACCTCAGTCAATAAGGCTAATGGGAATATCCCCTTTACTACCAATGGATCTGTCAGAACACCCAAATCGTGGTAACTACCACCCTGACCCTGAAGTCACTGGGATGCGTACTCCAAACGACAACTCAGATCTACATTCACAACCGACAATCAGACTGCACTAATTCAAACTGCAATCCATGACCATCCTTATTGAACCAAAATTGCTTATAAGCGAGGATGTTCGTCCGTCTACCTTCAACTACCAGAACGATAATCAACTTGTGCGGCCTGACACCTTTCGGTAACACCATGAGATTCCCATCACTTTTCACGACGTACCCTGGCATCATAGGTGTAGAAGTCTCCGATTTGTGTTTGGTGTTTGTGGGGGGCGGGGGTGGAAAGATATATTTTAGGCAACCTGGCATTAATTCCAAAGACGTGGGGAACAGGGCCATGAAAATGTGGTTTCGTTTTAAAAAAATGTTTTTAAACACTCATGGGAGGGCTCGCCTGGGCTGCGAAGTAATTGGGGGGGGGGGGGGGGGGGAGGACTCGTCGTTGACATCTGAGATTTCGAAAACTGAGCGCAAGTTCTTTTGCGGAAAATGGCAATCGATTTTTTTTAGACGTGGTCTAAATTTATGTAAAAGCAAATTCGGATTTTGTTTTAACAAAAGAGGATACAGCATGTAAAAATACGAGGAAGGTGGAATGTTGAAGATCAGACCGCTTACATGTTCCACAACCGATTATGTCATTCATATCTTGTATCTTTTTTACATCCAAGGATCTTCCAGCTCAACTGAAAACATATTGATGCTCAAAATGCATAGGCATTTTGCCGCATATATTTTTGTCTAGGCCGCATATATTTTTGGAATTACTTTAGAATGGTTTCCTTACATATGACACTTCAAAGCATGAACTTTGTGTCGTACTGGAAAAAAATAGTGACCTCAGTGGCAAGTGGCTTTATCCAGACGGTGCCTACGCTATTCAGATGAATTCGAGTACGATGAGCCTAGTTCGAGGGGAATGTCTAGTATTTACGGGAGCCTGCCTTTGACAGACCAAAATTTGTCAAAGGCAGGTATGCCTTTGAATCTGGCATACCAGAGTCAAAAGTACTCTGGCCTTACACTCTGACCAAAATAGTATTCCCGAACTTAAGAATGTCTACTGAACATCATAATTATGTTCATATAGGAGCAAAGAATCTCAATTTCAATAATCATACGTACCAGCAAAACCAGACACAGCCCCCACCTCACCCATAATCTGCCCGGCCATAGTCAACATACAAGATCTGAACTTCTAAATAATTTACACAATAGCCTTGCAATTGTTGCTGCCAACGGCAATACTTCAAATACATTTAAGGAATCGGAAAACGGAAGACAAGCAAACAGAAATGATTTTTTTTTGTCAAACATGCTTGCTATAAACGTCCCTAGGAGCCGTTATTGAGCGAAGTAAACTTTGGAAGCTTCGTAAAATATTTGAACATTTCCCTAGTTGCTCATGCAGCACCATGCTTTCTCAATGTACCAACTAACTGACATTGGGCAGCGAACCTTCCACCCCCTTGCTTACCCAACGCTTCTGGTAAGCAGATGGGCTCAAGAGTTATATCAAACTCCATAGAGCACTCTCAAGTCATGGAACCAAGTTGTGCCTTTCAGCCTTTCAACACTTGCTGCAAAGCTTGGTGAGGAACTTTTCTTTTGAGGATGCAAACGGTGGTCTTCGATACGACAACCGTCATTTTTTTTTCGAATGTTTCCCAAAGCTCTTGGAGACGCTCCTGACCAAAGCAGAGAGCTAACAAAATTGACAGGCCATGTACTTTTCTTTAAAGGAATAGCCACCAAGTTTCAAGGTGCCCTCAGGAACGTTCATGTGCTACAATATAACGTCCAAACGCATACGCATGGACATGGCAACATCCCGTAATGGCATGGACATATTCAAACATGTTTCTGTGACTCGGAGCATGGCCGGCGCGAAACTGAAACTTGACCACACCGAAAGCTTGAATGACGATCCCGCCATATCAACTCGATGTGAAGGAAGTATTTCGGGCACTGACGCGACAAGCCGTAGTGCTCTCTTCAATTCGTATACTCGCGGACATTTTCAGCACTTTTCGAAAATGCATGGATCCGACAGAAATCATGGACAAACAATTTCGAATTGACCAAGTGCCTTATGTCGTGGATGATGGGCCTAGCTTAGTTATCATGTTCTGATACTAATACTAAAAGGTCAACGGAATCTGGTAGGTTTTCTAGTTCCAGCCCCGATGACGCAGGTAGGAATGTGCGATAATTCTAGTAGAACCTACCAGGATTTGTGTTATGTATCAGTATTTTATGTTTAAATTATTACAAGAGAACATTGCGAGCAGTACCAAAGTGCGTTTACATGGAAACACCCTCATTTCCAGCCATGCTGACTTTTGCAAAGCAATTTGCTTGTGAGTAACCATGCATAATGAATGCCATTTTTCGTACTGGAGTCCGCATGCATTCAAGTATACCTTCAGCATGATTATGTCCCAGACTGTAAAGCATGGCAAAGAGCTTGGGGGATGCACTGCATCCATCAGCTGGTGCAAAAGATGGCATATGGCCCCTGGTGGAAAAAGCACGCTGAGTGCACCATATGTATATATATATATATACGAACACATGTGTAAAGGAAATCATGTCTACAAATGCAAGCTGCTCACCACTGACATTCCGGGAGAGGTAGTGGTGCTAAAGAGACCGTACAGAGATACTCCAGCAGCAGCACTCGTTCCATGCCATGCCTGCCATGGAAGTGTTCTTCGAGCGGATCTCTGGCGGCACAACAAAAGATGTTACTGTGCTTCAGACGAAGATGCAACCCGTTCGAAATGACATTTGGCGGCAGTGTCCTGGTGTCGGGATGAAAACGGCAGCAGATGACGAAGCTGAGCCTCCGGAATTCTGTAAAACAGTCATTGCAAGTATGAGGACAGATGAGTTGAGATAAACAATCGTGAGAGACACACTTCGGCAGCTGGGTGCAAGTCTGCTCAGCAACGAAGGGAAAACCCCTAATCAGGTGGCAGCTATCCGATCAAGACTTCGATCATTGGCCAAGCTTTTGAAAACTGTTCAAAACCGCAAGGAACTGGGAGAAAACCCAGCGTTATGTGCAAACCTTGTATATCGTTGCATGACGTCCGTGAGTGAATTCTGCTCCTGGTAGATGAGGGATGAAAATTGTCCACCCAAGTCCAAACCGTCATCTCTAGCTCTGAAACCCGGGCATGGCTTGATGAAGATTGCTGAGAAGGCCCTCAGCATTACCATCAAGAAAGAATACTTAATCATCCAGCAGCACCTCAATAACTACATCAAGCTGCACAAAAGTGAGTGAGGAAACGGTGTCGCATGCAGCCCTATCAACATTTGATCTGAGTAAAATGAACAACGTTGACCCTCTCCCTATAACAGAGGATATCGCGAAGTTATCAATGGAAACAAAGAGTCAAATTCAAAATTTGCTAACTGAGGTGAATACAAGAAGCCTGGGCATGCTTGCACTGAAGAAGACGTACAAGCGGGCACATCTAGCATGTGCTGTGGTCATCATCTTCAATAAGAGGCGGGGTGGGGAGGCCTCGCTTCACCTAGTAGAAACGTACTCAACCAGGAACAGACAGATGGTAATTCAGGATATCTCCTCTTACTTATCTCCACTGGAGCAGCAATTTGCAAAAATAATGACTGTCGTTGAAGTGATCGGAAAGCGAAATCACAGAGCGCCTGCTCTCTTGACACTTTACATGGTGAAAGTCCTGAACACGCTGCTGCAACTCCGTGGATCAGCCGAAGTTCCTCCGAACAACCCGTACATGTTCCCGAAAGTCAGCGCAGTCACACGTAAAAGGATGGAACGCTACGAAGTATACCTCCAGCCAGGTCGATCTCAAGCATCTTGAGTTTGTCACTGGAACGAAGATGCAAAAGTACCTAGCAACAGTCAGCCAGATCATGAACTTCGGAGACAATGAGCTGAAATGGTTAGCCAACCATTTGGGTCATAACCTGCAAGTCAATCGCAACTTCCATAGGCTCCCGGATGAGCTTATCCAGGTGGCAACAATATGTCAGCTCTTTTTGGTTTCTCTTTCGGAACAGGGTGTAGCTCATCGCTACGCCAATACGTCTGGATGAGATTGATGTTAGAGGTTAGTGGCCTACTCTCCAAGAATCGTAATTACTATCTAGATATTCGCTGGGTGGAGAAGGATTAAATATTTCTCCCCTCCTGTTTTTGGTGACGAACCACGATTTTTACTTGCATCGGATGCCGATTGGGATATTAATTTTTGCACATTGTCATTGTGGATTGCTGCTGCAGTCAGTGTCGGAATTGTTTCCGTGGAATTGCGACAGCTACCAGATGCTTACCGCCTGTGTCTCGTGCCAATCCGACAGCTGTGCTTTTATGCCTGGGATTACCAAACGTAATCACGTTGCAGCTGAAGCTTACTGCATCGCCGCATGTCAATCAGTATGCCCAGTATATTCCATCGCCGCATGTCATTTTTATCAGTATGCCCAGTATATTCCATGTGTAATAATATCCAAACGGATTTTTAAAGATGTCATTCACCTGTCTGGTCTCTGCATCACCAATCCCCTCAGAGAATGGTGACGTCAATACGAGCTTAGCAGCTGACGTGTTGTCAAGCTTCAATAACTGACCAGCCAGCGGGTTGTGTTTATTGGATCTGACATCTGGCTAGATAGCCATTCATATATGCATCCATGCTTATGATTGCAATTACCTTCTAAATAAATTATGTCTTCCTTTTCGCTGCTGCAGGCTGCTTTGTCCCCTTACTCCTGCAGGAATCGTTTATGTTTACCTTTCTTTGACATGCATCTACTGTTTCGGATATGGTTGAACACCCCGAATAGTAGCAGCACCTGTCACCGCTGCCGATCACTACGTAACCAAATCAGCACCTGTCACCGCTGCGCTGGTGCCAGTGGTGTCCCCTGTGTGGCAATATATCTTCGGAAGTTCTCCGACATTTATGAGATGGAGCATCAAAGATGGAACACGAGGTTCGAATTAGCGTAAACAGTCCGTTGGTTTTGATTAAAACTAGCTCAACGGCGCAAAACCGCGGATGAATGTCACGGGATCCGCACAGAAGCAGAAGCACCAGAGTTCAAAGTCGATCTTTTCAGTCGAAGCCTGCACCACGATGATTGCATGTTATATCTCTGGTCAAAGTTAAGGGAGCAGACGCCTCTGTCCGTCTTCGATTCCCGTACCCCTGCCTGTGGTCTCTGACCAATCATGGGTATGACTATGCTTGCTATTCTGCTATTCACGTGCAAGCACACTGTAAGGTGAATACCGAGAAAGAAAGCGGATGGACATTCTTGTTTTCGCTAATTGTAACACTGTTTCTGGCTCTTCGGCTCTCAATAAAACACAATCGTGGTATAATTTGCGTTGTATTAACAAGTAGCACTGTGAAACGCTTGGCATGCCGCTTGTCGTCGGAAAGCAGCCACAGCCTCCGTCCACAAGTCCACGTCTTGGCACTTTACACTCAAATGCACTGTCGACTACACTCAACTGCACACCCTCGGTCGTCGGCTGGCTCTATAGAACATCGCATTATCGATGTTGCCCGATGTTTGCCCTTGAACCCGCGACAACCAACCCGGGGCCCTTCAATATCGCTTGGAGAGCGGTGACGTCACGTGGACTGGACAATTGGGCGTCCATTAGGCAGCCCTGCTCCGTTAGCGAACTGCCAGACGGAACTGCCATGGTTCGCTAACTATTCCAGCTCATTGTCTCCCAAGTCTATGTTCTGGCTGACTGTTGCAAGGTACTTTCGCAGCTTCGTTCCAGTGATCAACTGAGGATTCTTGAAATAGACTTGGTTGTAACCATGGTTCATAGCGTTCCATCCTTGTACGTGTGACTGCGCTGATTTTCGGGAACATGTACGGGTTGTTCGGAGGAGCTTCGGCTGATCCACGGAGTTGCAGCAGCGTGTACAGGGCGTTCAAAATGTTAAAGTGTCAGGAGGGCAGGCGCTCTGTGCTTTCGCTTTCCGATCACTTCAACGACAGTCATTATTCTTGCCAATTGCTGCTCCACAGTAGAGATAAGTAAGAGGAAATATCCTGGATTACCGTCTGTCTGTTCCTGGTTGAGCACGTTTCTACTAGGTGAAGAGAGGCCTCCCCACCCCGCCTCTTATTGAAGATGATGACCACAGCACATGCTAGTTGTGCCCGCTTGTACGCCTTCTTCAGTGCAAGCATGCCCAGGCTTCTTGTATTCACCTCAGTTTGCAAGTTCTGAGTTTGACTCCTTGTTTCCATTAACAACTTCACAGCATCCTCTGTTAGAGGGAGGGTCTACGCTGTACATTTTCTTCAGATAAATTGTTCATAGGGCAGCACGACACTCTTCTCCTCACTCACTCCTGTGCAGCTTGACGTAGTCATTGAGGTGTTGCTGAACGGTTAGTCTCCTTTCTTAATGACAATGCTGAGGGCCTTCTCAGCAATCTTTATCATGCCGTGCCCGAGTTTCAGAGCTAGTTTCAGGCAGTTTGGACTTGGGTGGACAATCTTCACCCCTAGCTCCCAGGAGCAGAATTCACACACGGACGTCACACAACGATATACAAGATATGTACATGATGCTGGGTTTTCTCCCAGTTCCTTGTGGTTTTGAACAGTTCTCAAAAGCTTGGCCAATGATCGAAGTCTTGATCGAATAGCTGCCACCTGATCAGGGTTTTGCCTTTGTTGATGAGCAGGCTTGCACCCAGCTGTCGAAGAAATGGGTCTTTCATGACCATTTCTCTCAACTCATCTGTCTTAACAAGCGCACTGGAGGGGGGGGGCGAAATCCGCCCACCCTCCGGTTTTTCATACATAACTCCAGATTTGACCGGTCGATATACGCCACTTTTTTACGTACCTGCTTAGAAATGTCCGGCGCGTCGTTTAAAGCAGGAGAAACGTAAATCGGCCGGACATTTTTCGAGTTAGAGGCCGTTAAATTAAAAGCATTTCGTAGCGCCAGACCCAAAAAATCGGCGTTGATACGCTTCCCGCATATTGACAAAATGGAAGTGTTCTTGGCAACGCTAGCGACTTGTTTGGTGTATATTGTTATTCTATATAACTTCAAGGTCATGCTAGGTCACCGAGGCCAAGTTAGGTCAAGTTCATGACAGCTTAATTGAACCAAACTTGGTCCACTGGACTGTTGTCATAAATGTAAATGACTGGCATGCGATTGATGTCACTTTGCATGTTACCCCCTACGCATCCTGAAAACTACTGTTTGCCATTGTGTACCTAAGCGTTTCCATACTTTATTCATGTACTTCACTCCTTTCTTCGCGAAGCCGATTGCGCCGAGCCGCCCGACGGAGCAGTCGGGCGGGCGACCCGGTTCCTGTAACTGGAACAGGTAACTGACCTGATAAAGTGCTGCTATATAGGTGACCTGAGGTCAAATTCCGGGTATAGCATCTGTATTGCATCATTAGTAATGTCCAAAACATCATTTATGCCCATTTTGGAGCACATAAACACAAAACACAGCGATCCATAACAATGACAAGCCAAGCCACGCAAAACAATAAAATGTTGGCATATTTGACCTCATTTGACCTTGAAGATATTGACCTAAGGTCATGAAATTTGCACACAATAGAGTTCACTACCGTACCCATCCACCCTGATAATTTCGTTACTCCAGCTTTAATAGGAGCCGAGATCTTAGGGGCGGGGGGGGGCGGAATCCGCCCCCTCCCGTGCGCGTAATTTTCAGAGACCCTCCAGGGCGCGTGTTAATACATGCAATCACGGTCTTGAAGAATTCCGGAGGCTCCACTTCGTCACCTACTGCAGTTTCCATCCCGACATCAGGACGCAAAGCTACCAAATATCTGTTCGAACAGGTTACATCTTCGTCTGAAGCTCAGTAACATTTCTTGATGTGCCGCCAGACATCCCTCCTCAGAACACATCAAAGGCAGGCATGGCATGGTACGAGTGCTGATTTTGGAGTATCTCTGTGTGGTCTCTTTAAGACCACTATCTCTCCCGGAATTCAGTGGTGAGCAGCTTGTAGTTGTAGACATGATTTCCTTCACACATCAGCTCGTGTACAACTTGCCTTTTTCTTTCTTAGTCGACTTTTGGATATCTTGAACTCTTGGCTCAGTGAAATACTTGAGAAGCAAGTGGCGGCGAATTTTCTGTTTAATGAGCCGGCCACAAAATAGTCATGTGTTTACTTTATCATAATGCTGCTTGCTTAAATATGATTTAAGTAAGCTTGTCATGCACTCCGGACCACCCGCGTTGTCGAAGCCGACGGCTTGAGAGCTTCTAAGACAGTGCCGTCAACTGAGAAAACAGATGGCGGAACGTCCTCCGTTATTGACGAGTCATTGTCAGCAAACAGCGATAACGGACCGGGGAATCATCCAGAGAGTTGACGCCATGGGTCCCTTTCCGCTGATGCTGGATGACCGGTACAAAGGCCGTCATCTTTTATCTTCACTGGCTGACCGTGGTCGATTCGCCCGTGGTCTAGGTCAGAAAGTCCGGGATGGCGTCGCTTGGCGTTCCGGAAGTTGCGGACGTGCTGCTTGGATAGGTCTCTCCATGATCTGGGTGCCAGGAAGAGCATCACTGTCCCGTTGAGCGGTAGCTCCTGACACAAGAAAGAAACGCGTTGTAATATTCTAACCAATCGTACACTCTGAGGGAAAATGTTCCCCATTCCAAATTGCACGCTGGGGAACTTTCATGGATGCAAATTTCTATGAAAATTAGCCCGATGACCGTCCTGATGGAGGAAAGACGTGTCAGGCAACCTACGGATAAAGCACACACCATCTCTGGGACCATTTGATGGGGAGAGCCAAGCGGATGGACTGCTTCCACTGAATTAAATGGTGCTTAAAACCCGTGGACATGCTCCTCGGAAAGAATCCAGGACACCGACGCCCGCCACCCGGACTACAGCCGTCTGGATGAGCCCACCTTCACGAGGTGGACGTGTGGGGACGCCGCCCCAGCTCCAGGTGTGGCGAACATCCGAAACAACCCAATGGGATCGAAGTCGGCCTCCTCGAGTGCCGGACTCCGGTGGCCGACGTGCAACCGCGTCATCGTCCTTCCAGACTACTGGTGCGGGCCACCCGCCACACTAGTCCAAGAGAGCACACCACCATCTTCTCACAGGGTTCAGGAGGTTCAGTTCCCGGCGTCGAAGACCTTCAACATTCCTCGCTGCCAGACGTTGCGGTCACACGAATGGCGCGGGGTCGGGGAAAAGATGATCCGATCAAAGGGGTGTTGTAGCCATATATGCTCGGACCGGTTTGACATTTCACAAGATGGAGACCTACCACGCCTCAAACCCCTCGATGCGATGAACGACGTCACCTTGTGGTGCGACGTGCGCCTGCTACGCGACAGTACAAACTCGCCGAGTTTCCGTGGGGCGTATCAGTAAGCCAAGTTGGGTCTTTCACTGAGTGCCTTTTAAAGGCGGACTGGGCGCTCCTCACGGACGAATGCGAAGCCCGCTTCCCAGAGCAACGATCGCAAGATACCAGCACCGACGAATTAGCCGGACTGTTCTCTGAGGTGGTGTAGAAAGGAGGTTGGCGACACGAAGAGGCGCAAGAACAGACACAAAGCCATCGGCCCTGAACTTGTAGAACCCATGTAGGAACGCCGCGCAGCCAGATAACCTACCTCGCAGAAAATTTGCGCGCCGTCAAAGATGTGCAATGTGTAAAAACTATCCAGGAAGAAGCAAGATGGCTTTGGCTTTGCAACTAACGAGTTCAGCAAGCTCGCGAGCGCAGGCAAGGTCACCAAAATACTCCGCAGTATCTGCATTACTGCAGACCGTTCCTGGGAAGAAAAAAATTGATGTATAAATCTGGAAGCTCAAGATAGGAGTGCACCAGGTCCAGACCGGATATGCGCGGAGCATGTGAAGCACCTGTGCCCCAACGCGAAACCGGTGCTGGCGGATACGGGTAGTATATTTTACCGGCTTCTGGAACCAAGTGTAGCGACAAGTTCTCATTTGAAGAATATATCCGACATGGAATTAATTGAATGGTAAACAATTATAATATCCAGACAACATTTTACTAATCCTCGCAGTGCGGGAAATCAATTCAATCTCTCCAAGCCTTTTCTGAGCTCATTCATGAACCGCGTAGGATCGCTTGGAAGCTTGACACATCTTCCGGATATTGAAGTCAAAGTTACGAAACGTGTGATAGGGGAGGTGTCCTCCCTAAATACTTCGCTCCTACGAGAATACAGTTGAATAATATCGTCGAATTTAATACCAAATTACCAATTAAAAACATGACGGGCATGCAGAATAAAACACAGTGGGGTTCACGGAGGACATCGAAGTTGTGTCCTCAAAGAGACCAGAGCCAATCTCCAAACGCATCCCTACGCACAATCGCATTCCCAATAAGCAATTTATCACACCAGATTCAGATTCATGGATATCAGCAAGCTAAAATAAAAATGTCATTTCAGCAGCAGAACTGATTACAATGGGAGTTCCGCAAGGCCATAATGGATCCACTGCTCTCCTTATATACATACATGATTTGGATAATTCTGTACAAGGAACTTTTTATTCATCTGCTGATGATGCTGCTGTCATGATTAAAGGTATTCATATATTAAAGGTATTCATGAACTATAGCCTAAAGTCAATGACATTGTTGCAGGAATGACGCCCACACCGACACACTTGTCAGCATTAAACCTGTCTCACTCGCGTCCAAATCCCATTCCAATGCTGCTTCACATATAATTAAAAATATGATGAGATCAAACGAATCTATAGCCTCCATCCGACCTTGCAGGTAAATTACACGATCGGTTTAACACTACGTCCCTTGGTTAGAAAATTGCGACATTTTGATGATCGATGACAATTAGACGTCAACTGATATTTAAATCATAACTTTTCAGTATATTTCCTACGTTTCGGCTATTGCCTTCATCAGCATATGTGCCCTGTGGAAGGCAATGGCCGAAATGTATTAAATATACAACAACAAAAAACTTTACTCAAACCAAGCTGTTTACTCAAACCAAGCTGTTTAACCCTTCTCTGACTTTGTTATGCTTTTATTTCCATCCCCCAATCCAGAAAGTATCTCCTGCACCAAGAAGTATCTTCCTTCATCCCTACGGGGCAGCCTATGGCATACCGAAATCTCGAATGGTACTGTGATACTGTACTGTGTTCTTACTGTAAGATTTCAAATTGGAAAGATACTACGTACCACTTCACTACGTTCGATATCTTCTACTGAATTATTTTTTTTTGTCTTGTCCAACATGCATATGGACGGATAGAATACATAAGCATTCCATCTTGTGCCCTTGATTTCTTTTGATGCGTGTATTATAGCTAGTCAATTCAAATTTATGCAAGTTATTGCCATAAATGCATTCAGTGACTTATATTTCTGTCATGCATACCAAGTTTAGTTTTTCAGACCGCGTATAGTTATGAAGCCACCCAATTTTGCTTCTAGAGTTTCTCACATTTGTATAAAGACATGCTACTCAACAGCTAAACTTCTCACCGTGAAAAGTTATACCTTATAAACAAGCATCCCATGCAAACTACCTAGTTTCTCTGCACCGAACGTCGGTACAGAAGCTTCTGTATCTCACTAGTATGTTTGGTCAGTTCTGTTACACCCTGCACAGTGTGACTGCAGTATATATGAAAAACTGTGGAGAATAAATGTCTCGCTCATAGCACCTCGACTTTCTTCTTTCTTCTCTGCACTTTGCAGAAAACACTACGTTTCCGAGACGGGAGGGCACATGCCACGTGTTTGAAATTCATTCGCCTCGAAAGGCAAGCAAGGATGACAAATGAAAGGCGGGTGGCAGTTCTGATAGGAGTACATATTGAGGTCGTCTAATTAAGGATATTACGGTCCTTGTAAGGCAGCGATATCAAAAGGCTGGTTCATGCATGACATTTGGCCCGCACATTTGAAATGGGAGGCCTTTATGATTATATTGATTGAAGGACAGAACAGTTTCCTTCTCAAGATACAAATTAGTATGTACAGGGTTGTTACCATGTCGCCATTCGTGGTTGACATGGTGAGTAAAGCAGTTGCTTCCATCAACAATACAAGTTTTTTAAACTGAAATATCAACGCCCCATGGTTAACCTGGCGGCATATACATCGGCTAAAAACAAAGTTAAGATGTGCTTAGTGATTAAGATTAATATTAAGATGTGATAAGTGATATATTGGAACTTGAGATAATGGGTTGATTGGAGCGTGTGCATGTACTTTTCTGGTAACTTTTATAGATAGGCTAGACCCAGATGGGCCCTCTGGCTGTCATTAAGCCTTTACACTTTATGAACTTTTATTAACTTTATGTGTTTTAGAGCACATAGGTGTACTCTGAATCCTCTACTAAAGCTAAACTGTGGATGCTATCTGAAGTTCAGTTTACTGATTGGTGATTCTTATTTCGTTTATAGAAAATGAAATATGAGCCATGCAGTGGGGTACTGGAAGCAGATGAGGAAATACTTACGGATTGTAATATAGCAAACGCATTAAATAAGCAATCCTCATCAGTCCATACTAAAAAGAACCGAAAGCCATGTGAAAATACTGAGGGTTATACTAGTGTCAGAGATATATTAGAATATATTTCGATAACCATTACAACCTTATGACATATTTTCCATAAAATACAGTCAAATAAAGCCACGGGGTCTGATGAAATACGTACTGGAATTTCAGTAGTTTGCATAGGTTCTAGCAGTTCCACCAGGTAGCCTTCCAGGTGGTCATTCGATTACATTGAAGCATCTGAGAATCGGCGAAATGCAAGCGTGATAGCAATTTTAAAAAGGCACTTAAAAACTTTATAAGGAGCCGTAGGCTTACTCAGAAACTCTATAAGAACTTAAAAGCCAGTCAGTATAACCTAGCCTGTAGTATGTAGCGAGGGAAGTAGGCAGTGGAAGTAGGCTAGATGCAGACATATAGAAATAAGGAATGAAACACATCTTGGACCCATCAAAGTTGTACCTGGAATGGAAAGGAAGCTGCTCTTTGACACATTTGTATAAGCCCTGCCATATGGCCACCAGTAATATATCATTATACCTACACACAACTATCACTAGCTAAATACTCATTCGCCAACACGTCCCGTGACGGTATCATCATCACCTTATATTCTACTAGCTGCTTCGGAAAATGTGCACTCAAATATCATTGGCGACAAATGTCACAAATTATTTCCCATGGCATCCAACGACATTTTGACATCCTGCGAACTTACAGACACGAGAAACATTGTCAATGACAGCGCTTCATAGCGAATCTTGGTGTCATGATGTACATTATTAAGCATCACACACCTAATGATAAACTATATTTTAATCCTAGGTTTGACAACGCCCATCAGCACCAACAAATCGTGCGCTGATGCCAGAAAAGTGCGCGAGCAAGGCAAGATGTGCAAGCCAATACGTATCATGGATCTGTGATGAAGGATACAAAACGAATGTATTTGGAGTTGAGAATGAAATTTTGATGGCCATGGAAATAGCTCATGTTTATAGCTATAATATATAGCTAATATGGCTATATAGCTATATAGCTAGCTAAATAGCTGGTGTTATGCTCTAATTCATACCGATGATGAAATAGAGTTCGGTTTGAATCGCAGACTTCACATGGTATTTGTGTAATCCTGTACACTCAGTACAGCCACTTTTCAAGATATGTTTATTGGTTATCAGAGACTGATGTGTTAACAGAAGCGAAAACAATGCCGTGTTGGATTCAATATTTATATGCGGATACACGCCGACAGTGTTAAATGGGTATCTTAATCGTGGGTGAAGTCTTATTCACCAGAGAGGAGGGCTGCTGTTCTCGGAATTGTTATCATATAAAAACGCGGTGACAAAACTTGGCTAATGCGGAGATAGAATCGTTGACCATGGGGAAATGGGGAGTAAGCAATCCGCGGTCTGTAAATATTTAGGTTCGTCTTCCACGATATTGTATGGAGTTACTACCAGTTTTGGTGTGTACGTGCAGGGAAAATAATTCCGTGGTAGTTTGCTGGTTTTCATTTCCTGTGGGCGACATCTTGACCATTTCTTCGCGTCCCCACCAAGTCAACAAGGTTGGTTTATTAAACATGAGTGCTCCTCACACACATGGAAAACATGAAACCATTTCTGAAAATGCGAAACCGCCAAGCACGCGCCTCTTCTGCGGCATCAATGCATATCTCTTGATGCTCGCAATGAATCAGGTCAGATTCGTCCTTAAAGAAGCATTTCCTAGTGAGGTATTTGTAGGTTCAGCAAAGGTCATTTAGAAGCTTAATAGGAGTTTTATTAAATACTCATAGCGTTCTAGTGGAAATAATTATCCCCAAGCGGAATCTGATATCATTCTTACTAGAACGCAGCGCGTACTGTGCTGAAATTCCTCTTAGGTTTTCAGCTTAAAACGTAAGCCTTTGCGGAACAAAATCCTCCTTGAAGAATGTTCTCGACTCTGACAGGTATCATGGTGAGCTTCAAAAGCCACGTTATTGATACCCTTACATTGTCGTTTTTATGGTTTCACATCTAAAACAGTTTTTTTCTCTGTCTCTGTGCAGTACTCATTTTGAGAAGCCACTCATTTTGTGCAATATTGGTGGATGTGGTGGTGGTGAGCAGGCTGGGTCTGTCGGGTCGTGTTGGGGTACAGGGGCCAGACTGGTGTTGACGCTCCGGCCGTGTCCCTCGTCATTGGGACGGATGACGGCTGGAGGGTCCCAGCCATTGGCTACCGCTCGCCGCACAGCAAAACAGACCGGCAATGGCGGATGGGCGCGGATTAACCTGTCCAAGTCACGACCAGCAGGTATGGAGAGGGATGGCCTTTGAAGATGCCGACAGCCGACTGCCTGTCGTCCTCTGGCTGGGCGGCTGAGCAGACGGAGCGCTATACTCCACGACAAATGTCGTGGAATTGAGTCCAGTCAAATGACATGAATAATATGACCGTAAATAATTGGATATTTTGTGCTGATGTTTATCACCAACGCGTGACATCCAATAAGTTAGTTTGAAAAAAGCAGTCGGATTATTGGTTTTTGCGACTCAGTAAGAGAAGGAGCCGAAGTTTAAACAGGGAAAACAGGGGAAGTGTCAGCATATGTCACTCGTTCACATATAACGATATTATTATGCGAATACTCCTTTTTTTTGTTGTAAGCTGCAGAGATCTTGAGGTGAGTCCAATAATTTGTTCGTTGTTCTATAACTAGTTTCTATTGACATTTGGACTCCGATTTCGCGCTAAGTTGACACATTATGTCCTGAAGAAGGTTGTAAAATGCACCGAAATTTTCCCGTGAGGTTCTTATATAAATGATGATGGTTATCAATTTCACAAAACTTGCCACCTTTTGAGAAGTGGAACCGCGTGTCCTAGTGAGATCCCAGTGAGATCATCCAGTGAGATCTTGTCGCCAGATCTCACTGGATGTTGTTCTGAGTTGAACTGAACAGTCCAAGCACTGCTTTTCGTGCTGAACATTTTGCTGAGCATCCCTGGGTACAATGTGTGTTTAAGCATAGGTGTTGATTTATATCTTCAGTGGGCTCCATTGCTGGTTTCACTCCCAATGTCTTCATTAATTCAGGCGGAATCTCATCAATGCTTCCCCTCCTACTCCAACTATTTTGCGTCCTGTTCTAATTCGATGTTCGCCCCTCACATGTTTTACGAACACACATGCATATAAGTAAAACGCACTGCGGCTATATTTTCGAAGCAGTAGGGCAGCTAGTGGCATATCAAAATTGGGCAGAAATCTCTCCTCTTGGCGGCGAAAATATGTGGGAATATGGAGGAATCTAAACACCGTTTGCTAAGTTCCGAGTAATTGACAACATTCGTCATGTTTGCGGCCTTTGACACCCATCAGAATGCATTCCGACAGCCTCCTAGGGATCGACTGACTTCCATTCTTCCTCCCCCACTAATAAAAAGATACGTAACTTGGGCATACTCGACCCTCGCCTGACGAGAGCATTTCGCCATTTACTCCTACCGAGGGGGGGAGGAGGTGATTGCCACCTATCGTCATTTCATCCCGAATTAAGATAGACATTGAAAGAAAAACCAGGGTATTACGTGACACAGGTTCAACAACATCCAACCTGATCTCGTGAGGTCAGCCAATGTTTTCCTAGTTCAGGTAAAAAATAAAGAGTTCGAGAAAATCGGATTTCTTTCGGCAAACACACACTATAGCGTCCAGAAAATCGTGCAAAAGCCACACCATGGGCATGCGCGTGTGGAGATGAACATGCTTCATCGCATGACATCCTGCACATCCTCATCGGACCCTTAGACAAGTGCCCAGGTCGGGTCAAAGGTACCTCTGACCGTATAGATTTCGAACATTCCGCAACGCAAGGGTGACCGAACGACAGTTCAGATGGCTTATGAATGGAAGTGGGCGCTGACCTTAGATTTCTAGTGTAAGGGACCTTCTAAGCTAGCCATGTATCAAGGTCATCCAAGGTGATTAACCTAGCATGATCTCAGATAACTTGTTTTATAACTACTTTGGACCACTCTGGTGTGATTTGGGATGTGCAACTCGAACTTAGCTGCCATTACCTGAGGGAAGTGAAAATGGAAATGTTCAGCCAATTTTCAAACTGGGATCAAGACGTTGCCATGATGTGGCACCTTCCTGTGGGTTATAGCACCACCAACGGCGGGTTGTTAGACTGGTGGGATCCGAAGGATCCGAAGGTACACTTTGGAAAGTGTCCCGTATACACATGTGGCAACTATGGGTTATGGCACCACCCACGGCAGGTCATTAGACTCAGCCGGCCGAGACGGGTCTGGACCATCCGGCCGAGACGGGTCTGGACCAGCCGCTCGAGACGGGCCTGGACCAGCCGGCCGAGACGAGTTTGGACCAGACGGCACGGGTGGGACCAGCCGCTCGAGACGGGTCTGGACCATCCGGCCGAGACGGGTCTGGACCATCCGGCCGAGACGGGTCTGCACCAGACGGCCGAGACAGGTCTGGACCAGCCGCTCGAGATGGGTCTGGACCAGCCGGCCGAGACGGATCTGGACCAGCCGGCCGAGGCAGGTCTGTACCAGCCGGCCGAGACGGGTCTGGACCAGCCGGCCGAGACGGGTCTGGACCAGCCGGCCGAGACAGGTCTGGATCAGCCCCTCGAGACGGGTCTGGACCAGCCGGCCGAGACGGGCCTGGACCAGTCGGCCGAGACGGGTCTGTACCAGCCGCTCGAGACGGGTCTGGACCAGCCGGCCGAGACGGGTCTGGACCAGCCGGCCGAGACGGGTCTGGACCAGCCGGCCGAGACGGGTCTGTACCAGCCGCTCGAGACGGGTCTGGACCAGCCGGCCGAGACGGGTCTGGACCATCCGGCCGAGACGGGTCTGGACCATCCGGCCGAGACGGGTCTGGACCAGACGGCACGGATGGGACCAGCCGCTCGAGACGGGTCTGGCAGGTCGAAGGGCAGCGGACAGCGGGCGGTGGCCGGACACGCGAGCTGCGTGTCCGGCTACCCGAGGAAAACTCCAGGTGACTCCATACCTAGCAGCCTGACAGACGGACGCCGTTGACAGCTCATCCACCCCAGCCCACTGCCAGTGGCGGCCAGCCGTAACTGACTGAGCCGCGGACCGAGATCAGGGCAGAGGCCGTGTGGTGACACACCATCACACGACCGACACGTTAACAGAGGGCAGAGGCCGTGTGGTGACACACCATCACACGACCGACACGTTAACAGAGGGCAGAGGCCGTGTGGTGACACACCATCACACGACCGAGACGTTAACAGAGGGCAGAGGGCAGAGGCCGTGTGGTGACACACCATCACACGACCGACACGTTAGCAGAGGGCAGAGGTCAGAGGCCGTGTGGTGACACACCATCACACGACCGACACGTTAGCAGAGGGCAGAGGGCAGGGGCCGTGTGGTGACACACCATCACACGACCGAGACGTTAGCAGAGGGCAGAGGGCAGAGGCCGTGTGGTGACACACCATCACACGACCGACACGTTAGTAGAGGGCAGAGGGCAGAGGCCGTGTGGTGACACACCATCACACGACCGACACGTTAGCAGAGGGCAGAGGGCAGAGGCCGTGTGGTGACACACCATCACACGACCGACACGTTAGCAGAGGGCAGAGGGCAGAGGCCGTGTGGTGACACACCATCACACGACCGACACGTTAGCAGAGGACAGAGGGTAGAGGCCGTGTGGTGACACACCATCACACGACCGACACGTTAGCAGAGGGCAGAGGTCAGAGGCCGTGTGGTGACACACCATCACACGACCGACACGTTAGCAGAGGGCAGAGGGCAGAGGCCGTGTGGTGACACACCATGACACAACAGAACCGTTAGCAGAGGGCAGAGGGCAGAGGCCGTGTGGTGACACACCATCACACAACAGACCCGTTAGCAGAGTGCAGAGGGCAGAGGCCGTGTGGTGACACACCATCACACAACAGACCCGTTAGCAGAGGGCTTAGGGCAGAGGCCGTGTGGTGACACACCATCACACGACCGACACGTTAACAGAGGGCAGAGGGCAGAGGCCGTGTGGTGACACACCATCACACGACCGACACGTTAACAGAGGACAGAGGGCAGAGGCCGTGTGGTGACACACCATCACACGACAGGCACGTTAGCAGAGGGCAGAAGGCAGAGGCCATGTGGTGACACCATCACACGACAGGCACGTTAGCAGAGGGCAGAGGGCAGAGGCCGTGTGGTGACACACCATCACACGACCGACACGTTAGCAGAGGGCAGAAGGCAGAGGCCATGTGGTGACACCATCACACGACCGACACGTTACATTGATTCATTATTTATTTATGGATTACACATTTTGAGGAGAATCCATTTCGAATGGCTGTTCCATGCCTCAAGTCGATATTCAAAAGGATGGGATTCATGGCATACACATTCAGCAATGACACGATTCCTCACAAATTGGAAAAGGTGTTAAGCACAGTGTTCACAATCTAGTCACAGGTTACTTCGCAGACGTTGCAAGAGGTGTTTCTTCAACTCCTTTTTAAAGTTCACTCGGTCTAGCTCGCGCATGGTCTGCGGAAGTGCATTAAAAGCTGTCAAAGTGGAGGAAATAAATCGGCGCCTCTAGAATTCCGTTTTGATGGTGGGAACAGAAATCATCGGACTGCCGCGTGGTGCGATGTTCACGTCTCGTCTCGAAACTATGCTTTTCGCGCGTGAATCAGAAAGCAACGTGGCTGTTAAGTTAAGCACATTCAGAGAGTGGTACAAGTTACATGTTTTCGGCTAAGAGAAAGTCTGGCTTAGCTAAATCATCACCGACGTGGTGTGCTTCCGGATATGACTCGGGCAGCAAACATTAGGATCTTTTGAAGTTGTCTGATCTCCTACTGTTCGTAGTCTGTTGCTTCGTAGACACTGATGCAGTAGC
This sequence comes from Ashinkailepas kermadecensis, assembly GCA_034440615.1. NCBI lineage: Eukaryota > Metazoa > Arthropoda > Thecostraca > Neolepadidae > Ashinkailepas > Ashinkailepas kermadecensis. The sequence goes on from JAOTOM010005179.1 coordinate 1,154,063, forward strand.
GAATCACACATATGACCAGCTCTTGGATCAATGCCACGATCACAGACTGACAGTGAAAGGCTGAGCTTGTTGTGAATCAGGCCACAGAACATGCCGGTGCAGAGGTGGACTGCGCTCGCTGTGACTCAGACCACAGAGCTTACCGGTGCACTGCAGATCCACGACATCGATGCAACCTGAGAAGGGCATGTTTCGGTCAAAAATCACACCAAGGTTCTTGACAGTTGGTGATTCGGCGATAGTGGCTCCCATGAATGTCGTAGTATCGAGAGGAAGCTTTTGAATGTTTTGACGGGACCCAAGAACAATTTGCTGAGTTTTTATGCGCCTTTATTTTCATCCCATTCTTTTGCCAAGCTAGTGAGATAGAAGTGAAAGATTGTGCTCCATGGAGGTGATAAGGGCAAGGGTGTAGCCACGGTTTTGAAATTTGGAGGGACAAACCAGGGACGCGGAAAGTTTGGGCAGGATGGAGAGGTAAACCTCCGCCCCTCTCCCCCGAAAACAAAATTATCGGATTTCAGCCATTCATTTTCAAGGTCTGGTTTTCAGATTTGTCTTTGTTAAATCTGATATCTTAGGGAAAAAAGGTTCCGCCAAGATTAGCAAGTTACACTGCTTATTACTGCCTATGAACACGTAGCTTTCTGTCGTATGTGCTCCGCCAGATTTCACGATCACCATAGAGCAATGCTGTAATTACGTTTAACGTTGCGCTCTTGCATGAGGAAAGCAAAATATTTGGCGACAGGTTACTTGTCATAAATATGTCCATAAACCAACCTTTTCCATGCTTTCTTGTTTTACGGGGACACGTTTCGATGTAATAACAACCAGGGGCGGATACAGGGGTGGCACTGGGGGCATGTGCCCGGCACATGGAAGGTGGCATCACCCGGCCTGGAAAGGGTACCCCTCCCAGAAGGTTCGCGTGCACACCCTCGAATTGTTTTTTTCAGCCGGAGGCGCCCCTCTGATGAAAAATGGTGCCCCTCCGGGAAGGCCCGATTGCACCTCCATCCCTGTAATTTTTCAGGCGGAGGCACCCCACCAGGTACTTTTACAGTGGTGCCGCTCCAATGAAATGGCGCCCCTCCTGACATGTGCCCCCATGACAATTCCTGGATCCACCACTGATTATAGCATCGCTCTCTGGCGGTTATGAACTCCGGCTGGATATCAAATCGTGCGCATTTCCGCGTGACTTCTCTTGCAAATTTGACAACTTCCGCTGAGCCATCAGGAAGAAGGCGGACGACTTGAAAAAACGGTTGGATATTGTTATATGTCCGGAACGGGAATGTGGCAGCGTAGATTAAAAGCCAGCAATGAGAACGCTATCCGAGCAACTTGTGGCGGATTTATTGGGAGAGCAACTAATCAAATAGGATATGAGTGCCTGTAGTCACAATGACTGCAAACAAAAGGGAATGTTCTCTTCGTATTGCAACATTACATTCAATTATTACACATACCCCGGACCTTCGACATCTTCGAAATTACTTCGATTTCTCAACTTTCTGATACCGTGCGGCATGCCACGTCGAATGACACTTACGTAATGCAAATTAAAGTCAAGCGGCGGAACGCGAGGACTTCGAACAATTCAAATTAACCTTTGACCTGGAGGTTTGATTTGATATGTGCCGGTTTCAAATGTCACTCGACAGTTGACCACAGGCTATCGCTTGATACCAAATTTGGGTAGTTTTGGGAAAAACGAAGAAACGCGAGACGACCGAAGAAATGAGTTCGACCTTTGACCTTGAAATTTCATTTGATTTCTGAAGTCTGCTAGAGTACCTCGCGGCATGTCGAATGATACTCACTTTATGGGAAATAAAAGCCATAGCGACGAAGTGCGAGGACTTCGAAGAAATGTAAACTAACTCTTCACCTAGAGGTTTGACATTGACATGTCCCGGTTTGAAATGTTACGCGAGGTTCACCACGGGCTATTGCTTGATACCAAATTTAGATAGATTTGGGCGAAGAGGTAATGCGAGGCGGTCGAATAATTTAATTTGACCTTTGACCTTTGAAATTAGTTCGATTTTCTAACTTTCTGATACGGCACAACAAGCAAAGTCGAATGACACGCAATTGGTGCCAGTTGAACTAATAGCGGCGAATCGCGATGACTTCGAAAACAAAAATCAAACTAATCTTTGACCTTGAGGTTTGACCTTAGCAAGTTCCGGTTTCAAAACATTATTCCAAGGATCACCACGGGCTGTTTATGCCAGCTAGCGACAAGATTCTGAGGCAGTGCCGCCTGGCACGTACAGAGCAAAGGCTGTGTGATCGCTGTAAATCGATATCTTGCCATATCATAATGACGCATTTCATCCGCAACCAATGTATCATATAACGGAAAACCTTTTGCGGTACAGCTCTGCACCGTACCTTTCGGGGTTCGTTTATATACGATCGGTATTCAGCATTTAATTGGCCGTCCGCAACTGGCATAGCACCATACCGAAGCATCAAGCCCGATATTCCTCCGGTCGAAACTCCAGCGCAGATATACATCGCAACGTTTGTGGCAAAATATAAATATAAAAATACGGTTCCTCGCTCATCGACAATATGTGCGTAATTGCAACGCAATATCTCTAGAAAGTTGTGCTGCTGCTGCAGTGAACATATGGCGTCCATTGAATCCTGGATGCTGAAACGGCGACAGGAGTGGATACAGGGTGGGGCACGCGTCTCCTCTCCATGGAAGGTAGCATCCCTTCGGCGGAAAAAAACGCCGCTTCGGGAAGACTCGAGTGCACACACACCCCCACCCCCCACCGAACTGATTTTGTAGCGAAAGAGTAGATGAAAAGGCGCTTCTTCATTGAGATGAACAAACGGTGCGCATCAGTATGCTAAAGTGCACCCCCCCCCCCCCCTCAACCCGCTCAATGAATGTTTCCGCCGAATGCGCCTCGAGAAAATATGCCACCTCCAATGCACAATGCAGATGCCTGGATCCGGCCCTGAATGGCGATAACGCAATGTATCCTGGTGTGCCCCCCCCCCCCCATCTATTTTGTAAAGACTGCACCCATGCTGATGGGTACTAATTACTGATCCTTACTGCTTCCGGTCCGTGCATGCAGCTTTGTTCCTTAAGCCCAACCCGTGCACGGCACATTGCCGATGTAGTGTGGCTGTAGTGTCAATCTGTGAGACTACAGCTTTGTTCCTTAAACCCAACCCGTACACGGCACATTGCCAATGTAGTGTGGCTGTAGTGTCAATCTGTGAGACTACAGTAATATTTCGCATGACTGGGACATCAGTCACGGTGACTACACCATCAGTCCCGGCTGCTGTAGTGCAAGTCTGTGAGACTGCAGCATCATTCTGTGTGACTGCGACATCAGTCCCGACGATTACACCATCAGACCCGACGATTACACCATCAGACCCGACGATTACACCATCAGTCCCGACGATTACACCATCAGACCCGGCTGCTTGCACTATCAGTCTGTGAGAATACAGCATCATTTCGCATGCCTGTGGCATCAGTCCCGATGATTACACCATCAGTCCCAGTTGCTACAGTGTTAGTCTGCGAGGCCGCATCGTCAACTCGGGTGACTGCGGCGCCAGGCTGTAGAACTGCAGCTGGTCTCCGTCGGTCTCGGTGACTGGAGCGCCAGTCCGTGTGACTACGACGTCAGTCTCCGTCGGTCTCGGTGACTGGAGCGCCAGTCCGTGTGTCTACGACGTCAGTCTCCGTCGGTCTCGGTGACTGGAGCGCCAGTCTGTGTGACTACGACGTCAGTCTCCGTCGGTCTCGGTGACTGGAGCGCCAGTCCGTGTGACTACGACGTCAGTCTCCGTCGGTCTCGGTGACTGGAGCGCCAGTCCGTGTGACTACGACGTCAGTCTCCGTCGGTCTCGGTGACTGGAGCGCCAGTCCGTGCGACTACGACGTCAGTCTCCGTCGATCTCGGTGACTGGAGCGCCAGTCCGTGTGACTACGACGTCAGTCTCTGTCGGTCTCGGTGACTGGAGCGCCAGTCCGTGTGACTATGACGTCAGTCTCCGTCGGTTTCGGTGACTGGAGCGCCAGTCCGTGTGACTACGACGTCAGTCTCCGTCGGTCTCGGTGACTGGAGCGCCAGTCCGTGTGACTACGACGTCAGTCTCCGTCGGTCTCGGTGACTGGAGCTCCAGTCCGTGTGACTACGACGTCAGTCTCCGTCGGTCTCGGTGACTGGAGCGCCAGTCCGTGTAACTACGACGTCAGTTTCCGTCGGTCTCGGTGACTGGAGCGCCAGTCCGTGTGACTACGACGTCAGTCGGGCGAGCCTCGGCGATTCCACTGGAGCCCGCAGAACCCAATTGGGGGCGCATTAAAGCCCATTAGATGGATGGCAGCCGCCGTTGTCAGGCGATCGATCGCGGTGTCCTCCATCAGAAAGAATAACTGATTTTTGAAGATAATTAATAACTCGCGAGGAGCTCAACATCGTTTGATTGCAGGTACACCTGGAAATGATTGGCTGCTTGCACTGTTTACATGCGATACGTCAACTGGCCGGTTTCGGCCCGCTGGGAAGCTTAGGTGTTTCTCAGCACACTTGTGCTGATTTGGCTGATTATTACTGTCCAGCAGCGATGCTGCAGGCAAAGCAGGTGTTGGCTCGCTATGGGAATGCCTCCTTGCCCACTTCCCATTCCAAAATATTTTATAAACTTAGCAAGGGACCATATGAGATCTTTTCTCCTCAGTGTTCGGAAGCCTCACAACTAATGCATATGGTCCTCCGAATTGATTTCACAAAACGCCGTTCATGACTGGCCTCCTACGGCCTTGGGTCTATCCGTTCCCCATGGCCCTCCTTTCCTACCTATGTCACGATGGGGAAAAAGGACCCTTCGGCATATTTGCACGCATACTCAATGGCATAGCTATTGTCAAAGGACTCGACGCGTGCAGCATGCAAGTATTATTTTAGACGTTCATGAAATTGAGTTTTTGCCGCCAAAGGCCCACATACCAGCTGACATCCGGCTTCGAGCGCAGCTATTTGCGCTTCCTCCAGTCACACAGAGGCTGCTGGTGCGACCTTCCTCCAGTCACACAGAGGCTGCTGGTGCGACACAATTCCGTATCACTTCCTCCAGTCACACAGGGGCTGCTGGTGAGACACAATTTTGCGTCACTGCCTCCAGTCGCACAGTGGCTGCTGGTGCGACCTTCCTCCAGTTACACAGAGGCTGCTGGTGCGACACAATTATGTATCACTTCCTCCAGTCACATAGAGGTTGCTGGTGCGACACAATTCTGTATCACTTCCTCCAGTCACACAGAGGCTGCTGGTGCGACACAATTATGTATCACTTCCTCCAGTCACACAGAGGCTGCTGGTGCGACCTTCTTCCAGTCACACAGTGGCTGCTGGTGCGACACAATTATGTATCACTTCCTCCAGTCACACAGAGGCTGCTGGTGCGACACAATTCTGTATGACTTCTTCCAGTCACACAGTGGCTGCTGGTGCGACACAATTATGTATCACTTCCACCAGTCACACAGAGGCTGCTGGTACGACACAATTCTGTATCACTTCCTCCAGTCACACAGAGGCTGCTGGTGCGACACAATTATGTATCACGTCCGCAGTACTTGGGCTTCGAAGCAGTACAATTTGTTCCCCTGTAAATTGATTTGTTCGATGACTTTCGCAAGCAAGAATATGCCATATATTAGACTGCTAATTTTGGTGGGTGCCTAATCAACACTAACCAATAGTACTGTACCACTAATGGACCCTCACAAGGATGTAGGAAATCGACACTCACCAGCAATGCTATACGACTAATGTATCCCTACAAGGATACAGGAAATCGACACTCACGAATAATGCTACGCAACTAATGGACCCTCACAAGGATATAGGAAATCGCAGCCCTGTCTTTGCACATCCTCACCATGCAATCAGACCGTTTAAATTGCAGCTATGCTTCTTCCATCATTCACGCTTGCAATCATCGTCCAATCTCTTAATTCCCCTCCAGAATTGCACAAAGTATTGGTTCGCCACCAATGCTGGGCAGCCTGGTCACGGTCCTGGTCGTTTATGTCCGGTTGCCGTGAGCACGTGGTCGTTTCTCGGTTGCCGATGGGGCGGCTGGCTGGGCGGCAGCCGAGAGCGAGACACGGCACCGCTGTGTGACTACTCGATGAGTAATGGTCGCACGTCACCAATGAAAAGGGAGCCGAAAAATAAATGATTCTCGGAAAAGAAATGGATGAATTAATGATTTTACATGGAACAGCTGTGTGCTAAAGTGAAATCGACAGAAATGCTATCGGAGGTTCTGCATAGTACCTATAGCTTATTGTGACTTCTTTTAACTGAATTGGACTGAAGCTGATTCAATCGGTCAGAGCAGAATAAATCGATGGGTGGTAGTTTTCCTGTTCCAGTGAAAATATTATCATGGGTTAATTGTCATTGTTGTGTGCAATGAATGCGATTGCCAACCAATTCCGGCGTAGCGAATACGCTAGTGATGCCATATGTGCCTGCGACACCTGCCCGGCGGCAGCTGAGGTAGGAAGTCGCCCTTTAATGTAATCATTTATTGTCCATACTACCAATATAAGGCGCCACTAGTGACACTGGACGAGCGAGAGCAAGATGCGGACCGTTGCTCCCCCATGCTGCAGGCACAAGATCCGCACCACAACGCGACAGGAAGCTTATGGACTGACACCGGCGGCGTCTCTCATGGCACTCCATCGTGACATGCACCCTATTTCGTTCAGTTTTTGTATGTACAAGTGCAGGAATTTCAGAAGTATGTAGAGCCCATTTTGGCCATTTGGCATGGTGGTGTCATATCTGGCATGCGTGTTCCATCTTCGACATAGAGTCCGACTGTGGAAAACAGTACCATGGTGGTGTCATATCTGGGATGCGTGTTCCATCTTCGACATAGAGTCCGACTGTGGAAAACAGTACCATGGTGGTGTCATATCTGGGATGCGTGTTCCATCTTCGACATAGAGTCCGACTGTGGAAAACAGTACCATGGTGGTGTCATATCTGGGATGCGTGTTCCATCTTCGACATAGAGTCCGATTGTGGAAAACAGTACCATGGTGGTGTCATATCTGGGATGCGTGTTCCATCTTCGACATAGAGTCCGACTGTGGAAAACAGTACCATGGTGGTGTCATATCTGGGATGCGTGTTCCATCTTCGACATAGAGTCCGACTGTGGAAAACAGTACCATGGTGGTGTCATATCTGGGATGCGTGTTCCATCTTCGACATAGAGTCCGACTGTGGAAAACAGTACGCGTAATTTGCCCGTAAAACAACTAAATTCAGTTGAAATTGGCTCCGATCTTGCCAAAATCAGATCAACTGCGAGTGTTTCTCAAACATGGGAATGGGATGTACCCATTGTTCAAATACTTCACCCGTTATCCCCATGAGCGTTGCATGCAATGAATCGACTAGAACGTGGTTTTCCCCAGCCGCACGTCGCCGGACGCTTCCACCCCCCCCCCTCCCCCGTCCACTGAGTTGAAAGACAACCTTGTGTGAAATTCAGCGTGGACGTGAGCCATTACTTCTCCTGCCTCGCTCTACACAGACTCAAGGTCACCACTGACCAAAGCCGGCATTTATCATCCCGTGCGGTCCTAGCTAGCACGTCAAGCTCTCCGCACGCAGTGACATAGCACCGGGGACAAACGGAGGGCTCTCCCAACCATGGATTACCTAATTATGATGTTGCACGGAAGGAAGCGACGCCATATATATATGTTGGCTCTTCCTGCAGCCATAGAGTAATACGAGTGTCGTGGTTTGCTTCAGTCGAAACAATTGACATGGAATGAGCGCGTTTTCTTCAGAAAGTATATACGAGGTTATGAATTGTGTTTTTATGACGAGCTGGAATCATACTATGTAAGCAATTGAGCTCAATGCAAATATGATCGGAACATTTTGTCTGGCTCCCAAGTATCCAGTTGTCCGCCAGCAAAAACTTGGGATAATAGGGTAACGCACAATGCACATACGTGCACATGCACATACAAAACGTTATTCCAATAATTATGCTACGACACACAAACAACCATCAACAGTCGTTTTGATAGCGATAAATAAACCTTACTTTATTCCGCTAACTATGTGATTCTTTCACCTTCGAAAAAGGGAAGAAAAAACATGCGGAAATCCTATGCATATGGCCCTGCATCTTCCTTCCTTGTGTAGTGGTACCCTATATCACACAGGTGGACGTGGCTGGTTTCCTGTGTAGTGGTACCCTATATCACACAGGTGGACGTGGCTGGTTTCCTGTGTAGTGGTACCCTATATCACACAGGTGGACGTGGCTGGTTTCCTGTGCAGTGGTATCCTATATCACACAGGTGGATGTGGCTGGTTTCCTGTGCAGTGGTATCCTATATCACACAGGTGGACGTGGCTGGTTTCCTGTGCAGTGGTATCCTATATCACACAGGTGGATGTGGCTGGTTTCCTGTGCAGTGGTATCCTATATCACACAGGTGGACGTGGCTGGTTTCCTGTGTGGTGGTACCCTATATCACACAGGTGGACGTGGCTGGTTTCCTGTGTAGTGGTATCCTATATCACACAGGTGGACGTGGCTGGTTTCCTGTGTAGTGGTACCCTATATCACACAGGTGGACGTGGCTGGTTTCCTGTGTAGTGGTACCCTATATCACACAGGTGGACGTGGCTGGTTTCCTGTGTAGTGGTACCCTATATCACACAGGTGGACGTGGCTGGTTTCCTGTGTAGTGGTACCCTATGTTCACGGTGGACGTGGCTGAAGACACCGGGTGGGTCGGAGTTGGACTCCCTGGTTTGGTACCCCACTAATGTTTTGTTGTCATTTTCCCTATTCAATCTGAAAGCATGTCCTAAAAATACGGACTAGACACCCCTGGTTTGGTGGGAGATGTGCAGCCGTGATTTTGTAAAGTACACTTTGGTCTCTCATGCACCTTGTCGGTCGCGTGTTGCACCGCAATTGCACTTGATTCAATCGAACCTTGAGCCATATCATGAAAACCGGCCTGGCGGCATTAAAAGACCAGCGTCTTGCACGTGGCAGGATCGCGCGATTCGTATCGGATCTGTGCATTTCATGCTGTTGGTGGATCTCTGAGGATCAGCCAGCAGCATTATTCATGTCAGCATTATGCCATTGATATATTTCCATTTTTGCTTAACTTCACCGTATGCCACCCCTCCCATTATATGGATACATGGAAAGTCCATGTCATCACAAATATATGAAAGTAGTGCAATAACGACGTGCTTGTCTCATATGGGCGATTTCAAGACAAATTACCAAAGCATGCTCATTACACACTCACCCGGCCCCATATTGTCAAAGCCGGTCTGAATTAAACGAGTTGCAAAAAGTATGTTTCGCTCTATTCGTGAATGAATATCACCATTCATTTTCTTCTCAGTGGCTTTTTGGACTCAGCGATCTAAAGCAATTCCTTTTCACGGCTAGATTAGCCAAGGAAAGCCCGTTCATTATGCCGATGTACTCCATTACGGGTTGAGAGAGCACATGAAGTCCAAGGGCCAATGGGGATATGCCGAAAATAGAGAACAACTATGAACGAAGCTAATGCCCTAGCATACGATATTTCGTGTCTTCAGAAGCATCACCGAAACTGTAACTGTAATTGTATGTCTATTATTGTAAAAGGTAATTGTATGTCCATATTTGCTACCATAAAACCATCGTCCAATATTTTATGTATTTCCTGCTACAAGCGGGCAACGTTTAACATACTTACAGCATCGCTCTATGATGATGGTGAAATCGGGTCCAGCACATACGACATAAAGCTAGGTGTTCATAGGCAGTGAAACTTGCTAATTTTGGCGGAACCTATAGTCCCCAAATATCATCTTTAACAATGGTAAATCTGAACACTTGAAATATCTTGAACATTGAATTGAAGTGATTAAAATGACATTGAAAAAGAAGTGGCTGAGATCCGAGGATTTTTTTCCGGGGGCGGGGCCTAGGCCCCTCTATCCTGTTCAAACTTACCGCATCCCTGGTTTGTTCCCCCAATTTCGAATCCGTGGTTACACCCATGCCTGCCTACGACCCTTGAAATATTCTAACAGGGTACGGATGGAACGACATAATTCAGTGATTGACCTCTTTCCGTCTTTTGCTTCACTTTACCCGAATGCCACCACTCAACATATGCTTGTCATCACGTCCAGCGATGTCGTCCTCACGTCCCTGTAGCGTCGCCATCACGTCCAGCGATGTCGTCCTTACGTGCCTGTAACGTCGCCATCACGTCCAGCGATGTCGTCCTCACGTCCCTGTAGCGTCGCCATCACGTCCAGCGATGTCGTCCTATGCGTAATGTCGCCATCAGTCGATGTCGTACGTCCCTGTAACGTCGCCATCACGTCCAGCGATGTCGTCCTTACGTGCCTGTAACGTCGCCATCACGTCCAGCGATGTCGTCCTCACGTCCCTGTAGCGTCGCCATCACGTCCAGCGATGTCGTCCTCACGTCCCTGTAGCGTCGCCATCACGTCCAGCGATGTCGTACGTTTGCAGCGTCGCCATCACGTCCAGCGATGTTACGTCCAGCGATGTCGTCCTCACGTCCCTGTAGCGTCGCCATCACGTCCAGCGATGTCGTCCTCACTTGTCTGTAACGTCGCCATCACGTCCAGCGATGTCGTCACGTGCCTGTAGCGTCGCCATCACGTCCAGCGATGTCGTCACGTGTCTGCAGCGTCGCCATCACGTCCAGCGATGTCATTACGTCCAGTATTGTCGTCATCACGTTCTGTCGGCCGAACCAGGCATACCACGCGCTGGGCGGCGTCAGCAGGTCTGGCCTGCCCTGTCAGCATCCCCAGCTGACACACGCTGGGCGGCGTCAGCAGGTCTGGTCTGTCCCGTCAGCGTCCCCAGCTGACACACGCTGGGCGGCGTCAGCAGGTCTGGCCTGCCCTGTCAGCATCCCCAGCTGACACACGCTGGGCGGCGTCAGCAGGTCTGGTCTGTCCCGTCAGCGTCCCCAGCTGACACACGCTGGGCGGCGTCAGCAGGTCTGGCCTGCCCTGTCAGCATCCCCAGCTGACATTGCGTGTAAAGAAAGCATACGACCTTCAATATACCAGGAGGTGCTGAGTTGACATCAAAAGTAACGTTAAGGATTATACTTTATTAGGTGTGTGTCAGCATCCCCAGCTGACACACGCTGGGCGGCGTCAGCAGGTCTGGTCTGTCCCGTCAGCGTCCCCAGCTGACACACGCTGGGCGGCGTCAGCAGGTCTGGTCTGTCCCGTCAGCGTCCCCAGCTGACACACGCTGGGCGGCGTCAGCAGGTCTGGTCTGTCCCGTCAGCGTCCCCAGCTGACACACGCTGGGCGGCGTCAGCAGGTCTGGCCTGCCCTGTCAGCGTCCCCAGCTGACACACGCTGGGCGGCGTCAGCAGGTCTGGCCTGCCCTGTCAGCGTCCCCAGCTGACACACGCTGGGCGGCGTCAGCAGGTCTGGCCTGCCCTGTCAGCGTCCCCAGCTGACACACGCTGGGCGGCGTCAGCAGGTCTGGCCTGCCCTGTCAGCATCCCCAGCTGACACACGCTGGGCGGCGTCAGCAGGTCTGGTCTGTCCCGTCAGCGTCCCCAGCTGACACACGCTGGGCGGCGTCAGCAGGTCTGGCCTGCCCTGTCAGCGTCCCCAGCTGACACACGCTGGGCGGCGTCAGCAGGTCTGGCCTGCCCTGTCAGCGTCCCCAGCTGACACACGCTGGGCGGCGTCAGCAGGTCTGGCCTGCCCTGTCAGCGTCCCCAGCTGACACACGCTGGGCGGCGTCAGCAGGTCTGGTCTGTCCCGTCAGCGTCCCCAGCTGACACACGCTGGGCGGCGTCAGCAGGTCTAGCCTGCCCTGTCAGCGTCCCCAGCTGACACACGCTGGGCGGCGTCAGCAGGTCTGGTCTGTCCCGTCAGCGTCCCCAGCAGGTCTGGCCTGCCCTGTCAGCATCCCCAGCTGACACACGCTGGGCGGCGTCAGCAGGTCTGGCCTGCCCTGTCAGCGTCCCCAGCTGACACACGCTGGGCGGCGTCAGCAGGTCTGGCCTGCCCTGTCAGCATCCCCAGCTGACACACGCTGGGCGGCGTCAGCAGGTCTGGCCTGCCCTGTCAGCATCCCCAGCTGACACACGCTGGGCGGCGTCAGCAGGTCTGGTCTGTCCCGTCAGCGTCCCCAGCTGACACACGCTGGGCGGCGTTTCCAGCCGACAGGGCAGAGACAGGTCGGCGTTCCCAGCTGACAAGTGCTGGTCGGCGTCCCCAGTCGGCGTTCCCAGCTGACAGGGCAGAGACAGGGATGCAGTGCGCTGGAGCCGACCTCATTTACATAGCTGCTTTCCCACGGCGAGCGGCGTGCCGTAAACAAATTTCCGCTCCGATATCGGTGCGTGAGACGGCGGCATTGTCTCCTGTCTCCGGGCCCCTCGCACAAAATGGGTCGACATCAGAAGCTTCCTCGTCGTCGGCTGGCGAGACGGTCATATGACTATTTGTTCTGGCCACCGATGGTCTGATCACGAAATCACGGAGTGCGGCCCCGATGCTCTGGTCACTAGGTCATGTGTCCGACACCGGTGTGGTCTGGTCACGGGATCACGGAGTGCGGCACCGGTGCTCTGGTCACTAGGTCATGTGTCCGACACCGGTGTGGTCTGATCCCGGAATAGTGGAGGGTAGGAGTCGTGTACGCCACCGTAAGGTTTTTCCGTGTGAACAAAAAACGGCGGTGCTCAGCGACACGAAATGTTCACTATGTTTTCCTTAATCTTCTTTGTGTCTGACGTGAAAATGTCAACCTCAGTCATTAAGGACATTAACCTACCTTAGGTGAAAGAAGACCACATCCAAAATGTTTGAGGATCGATAATACACACAAATGAAAAGATAATTAAATAAAACTTGTTACGTGAGAAGAACAAGGTCATCCGAGGTCATTGTCCTGTAGCGCCTTTTGGACTTATTTGCAGCATCGATATATCAAACACGTGGAAATATAATCTGAAAATATTAATAACGATTTAAAATAGAGTTGCTTCATTATTGTTCTCGAGGGGGAAGGGCATGATGTGGTACCCGGAAGGAAATCAGCTGCATTGGATCTACATACCTACCGCTTCCTTTCCGTATCGATGCTACGAGGCGGTGATTCCGCTGCTCTGGTACAGTTCGGATGACGGGAAAGCGTCTGATATTCTTATCGAATCTCACTCTCCTTGCCACTGATAATTTTGGCAGCGAAGGACGGCCTAGGTCTCTCAATAAGCAGCGGTTCGCCCGCTTTTGTTGTGCTTCTGATCACCTATCCCGTTTATCTTGTATCTCCTGCCGTGTTTAAGCCCTATTTTGTGTGAGCGTTTTAATGTCGTGACGCAGCTATGCTGTTTCAGAAGGTACTAAACCGTAATAGGTGATATTTTGCATGAACCTGTTGTCAATACTCGACTAAATTGCATGCATACCTCACAGAATGAACAAGCCACCACTTCCACGTATAATTCGCCAAGGATCGTCGATAGCTCTGCCCCTCCCCCCAAACCGACAGCACTGCCACCCGCCTGTCCACCGCACGGTCACCAACGGCAGGCAAACCCACGTGACGTGACATCCATACCTGCGCAAAGCGGTGCGCAGAACATGATTATAAAAAAAAATATCTGAAGCATCAGTTCCATCACAGGCAGAGCGGTACAAAAGGCTTCCATTTCTTGAAATACGTAGCCAATTGTAAGCTGCGTGCGTTTAACTCCACCCACCTACCGTCCATATTCATAAAAGAGACATCGGCCATCCATCATCATCTGTTCACGTCACCAGAAAATGTGACCAATCACAGGCGACGGGCGGATTCTGTGCGGGGATGGGGCGAGCGAGAGTGGGTGGCCACGCACCGCCTGTACGGATCTCTCTCTCTCTCTCTCTCTCTCTCTCTCTCTCTTACCAGACCAGACCAAACTGTCTGGGCTGTGCCACACCAGACCAAGCTGTTTGACCTCTTCCAACCAGACCACGCTGTCTGACCTCTATCCCACCAGACGAAGCTGTCTGAGCTGTGCCACGACAGACCACTCTAACCCCTCCCAACCAGACCACGCTGTTTGAGCTGCGCCACACCAGACCACGCTGTCTGACCTCTATCCCACCAGACCAGGCAGTCTGAGCTGTGTGCCACACCAGACCAAGCTGTCTGACCTCTTCCAACCAGACCACGCTGTCTGACCTCTCTCCCACCAGACCAAACAGTCTGAGCTGTGTGCCACACCAGACCAAGCTGTCTGACCTCTCTCCCACCAGACCAAGCAGTCTGAGCTGTGTGCCACACCAGACCAAACTGTCTGACCTCTCTCCCACCAGACCAGGCAGTCTGAGCTGTGTGCCACACCAGACCAAACTGTCTGACCTCTTCCAACCAGACCACGCTGTCTGACCTCTCTCCCACCAGACCAAGCAGTCTGAGCTGTGTGCCACACCAGACCAAGCTGTCTGACCTCTTCCAACCAGACCACGCTGTCTGACCTCTCTCCCACCAGACCAAGCTGTCTGAGCTGTGTGCCACACCAGACCAAGGTGTCTGAGCTGCGCACCACACCAGACCAAGCTGCCTGAGCTGTGTGCCACACCAGACCAAGGTGTCTGAGCTGCGCACCACACGAGACCAACCTGTGTGAGCTTTGCGCACACCAGAACAGGCGGTGTGATCCGTGCGCCACACCAGGCCAAGCTGTCTGAGCTGTGTTGTAGCTGTTGTGCACAGACGTTTCACAATACCGGTCATGAGCGTAAGAAAGACTTAGTCGTGTTGTTGTGGCACATGCGTTCCACAGTACAGGAGGTGGGCGTAGGAAAGGAAGGAGTGGGAAGGCAGATGAGCTATGCCGCACACTTTTCACAGTACCGGCCATTAGCGTAGGCATAGCGTACGCTAATGTGGGGGTGTGCCCTCACTACCCCCACAGGTAGTGGGGGAATAACTACGCCGGCCATTAGCGTAGCTATGCCCCCACACTTCTCTCGGGTTTCACCATTAACCATACTATATGGTGTCATTGAAAGAACGGCTTTAAAAATAAAAAAAAGAAGAAAAGACAGAGAAATAATGGGCATTAACCCGCCCCGTCCAAGGGGGATATTTTATGCCCCCCTAAGGTTATCCGGGGACAGTGAACAAAAAAAACGGCGCGCAGCAGCGAGCTGCAATTTGGCATATCTTTCCCACGTCAATTGGGCATGTCGTGTGAAAATGTTGAGGTCAAGTCATCTACGGTCAACGGGTGAGTCAATGTCAAGTGAGGTCGCATCCAAACATGTTCAAATAGTCGTCGCGTTTTAGTGGATACAAATATTTAAATGAAACGTTCAGCGTTTGCTTATCATTAACGATGCAACAACACGCATCAAAGGATTTTTCTGTAATTTTGATGACGTAATAAGTTTCCATATTTGTCCATTAGAGCTAATATCGAAGATTCTGTCTAAAGTAATCACTTTTTATGAGGGATAGTTAACTTAAAACAACGTTTCGCTGTCCGTTCTACCCATTCGAATGAAGGGAAATTCACACAAAAATGAAAACTCAATATTTTGACAATTTTCGAAACATAAAACGTTAATTTTTGGTGGGAAAAAAAGGTGTGGGCCATGGTCCATTTCGCCTTCCTTTCTGATGCCAACTAATTTCTGTTTTATAATCTCACGAAAAATGAACTCCGCAGACGCAAAAAAGGAAATCAGTCGATTACAGAAACCCCCTAGTTATGTCACATTCTGGGGATCAAATGTTGGGGGTGGTTTCCTGCCCTACTCGTCAAGCGCTTTCCGATGACACCACTTTCGTTTTCGTGCAACGCTTAGCTCGAAAATTAGAGGGGTTATACGATGAACCCCGATACGGGGTTCATACAGTTCATAAAGTGTTTAGGCTCAATAAGGGCCACAGCGGCCCATCTCGGTTAAGCCTATCTAGAAAAGATACCAGAAAAGTAAATGCTCACACCCAAATCAATCCATTATCTCAAGTTCCAAGGGAACTATATATCCCAGCCTATCTAGCACCATTCACCTGATATTGCATACCAACCTCCTCAACAATTCCAAACTCTTGCATGCCCATTGTGCTACCATAGCCAATCTCATCAGTATCACACCCCCAAGGAAGGTGCTGAATCCACTGCTAGGTACACCCTATATAATATAATATAATACTAGTAGTATAACATACCCTATGTAGCTAGTATAATACTCAAGTTATTTGCATCATCAAAAACACAAGGGTCCAAGTTTAAACAATAACACAGGGACCAGCATCGCCGACACTCATCAATGTCTTTCTACCTTACCTATCCAGCCATATTCACTTGATATCATGTTACAAATGTGACCCGAGTGCCCTACCAATAATTTTCAAACTCCGTCCACACCCGCCTAACGGGGTCCGTACAGTGCACACCCACTTAGCATAGATGTCACCCCATCCACCACACCTTAGAACCCCAAAACAAGATTTTGCAACCTAAAATAGTTGCTCACCATATTTTTTAATACATTCAATGACGCACTCCCCACAACATCAACAGGCAGTCTATTCCAATGATGAAGAATCCTTTGACTGAAGACCTATATTCGCTTAGCTGTCCTACACCTTGATTTGTCTAACCAGAATTTATGACTCCTATGTGATAGTCTATAAATAGAAGGGCATCATTCAGATTGACCGGAACTAACCCTTTAAATTTTTTTTTATACATTTCAATCAGATCACCCCTTTAATCTCCTAAAGTTGGGTGAGTACATATCTAATGCCATAAGTCTTTCCCATATTCTAAGTTACATAGTCCACTGATGAGTCTTGTGGCTTTGCGCTGCACTCTTTCTAACATATATTCTTTTTTCAAGTAGGGGCTCCATGCCTGTACATAATATTCGAAGTGGGGTCGCGCATAGGCCAAGTACAGCCTTTTCATCACTTCTTTGCTCTTATACCTCACACTGCTATTAATGATTCCCAGCATTCGGATTGCCCTGTTCCTAGCTGAGACACATTGTTTTTCTACTTAAAGATCATCTGAAACTAACATACCTAAATCTCTTTCCTCTTCAATAACATCCAATCTCCTACCTCCGATTGTATATCTGAAAATCTCACCTCCAGACCCAATATGCATAACCTTATATTTTTCATAGATGAGAGACCTACCATTGATCAGCCCACTTCTTAGGTCCTCCAATTCTCGTTGAATATTACTAGATTGCTCACTACTGTTAGCCACTCCTACCAATTTGATGTCATCAGCAAATTTGAACACCCTATTCCTCAGCCCTACCTCAATGTTATTCCCAAAGATGATACCGAGAATTGGCCCTAGAACAGAGCCCTGTGGCACTGCACTCAGAACATCCTTCCATTCAGATTTACATCCATTTAACATTACCCTTTGTTTCCTTCCCCTTAACCATGTTTCAATTCAACCTAGAACCATTCCATCAATCCCATGCTGTTCTAGTTGTTAAAGTAAACGCCCATGTGGAGCTTTATCAAAACTTTTGCTAAAGCCCAGGTACACTGCATCCATCCTGCTTTGATTGTCTACTTCTTTAATTATATACTCCATGAACTCAAATGGGTTAGTTAAACAATATATTTGAGATCGAAATCCATGTTGGGTATCCCTTGGAAGGTTGTGCCTATCCAAATGAGTCTGTATATTCTGTTCGACAAGTTTGTCTAGTACTTTGCAAACTATTGAGGTCAAACTGACTGGCCTGTAGTTTCCCACACACTTCATACTTCTCTTTTTGAAAATCGGTACTACATTTGCATTTCGCCAATCATCCCGTACTTCAGAATACTGTATAGAATGCCTGAAAATGGTACCTAGGGAACTGCCAATGCTTTAGCACACTCTACTAAGATACTAGCATATATATCATCTGGACCAGAAGCTTTGTTAGGTTTTATATTTTGCAGCTGCTTTTCTACAGCTTCTGTTGTTATTCTTAGATCCTCGAACCTATCACCTATTATGGCATAGCTTTCAGTTGCTTCCAATGTACCAGTGTTCTCTTTAGTAGAGACTGAACAGAATTGCTTACTTAGGGACTCCACTATACCACAATCATCAGCCACTATTTTGCTATCTACCTCCAGTGGCCCAACATTACACTTTTTATACTAAAATTTGTAGAAACTAAAGACCGTCTTAGCATTGGCTGCTGAATATTCATGAGCTAATTTGATTTCAGCCAGTCTTTTAGATGCTCTAACACACCGCCTTACTTTATTTCTAGCTAATCTATATGATTCTAGATTTTCCTCAGAGTTAAAATTTGTAGTTTCTTAAATGCCTGCTTTGTTGACTCCAGTAAATGTTTGACTTCCTTGGTCACCCATGAAGGATGCTTACTCTTGTTTAATCTAGTTTGCCTATTGGGAATGAACCTATCCTGACCTTGGAACAGTTTGTCTTTTACCGTTCTCCACATTTCATAGGCATCTAAAGTCATAAAGTCAAAACGTGTTTAGACTTAATAAGAACCACAAGAGCCCATCCAGTTAAGTCTGTAAATAGAAGATACCATAATCCTGGTAAAAACGCCCACCCCAACCATCACCACATCCTAAAGAAACCATCCACCAACATCCCACACACCCATCAATGCTTATCTATCCCAGCTATCCAGCCCCATCCCCTTGATCCCTCTTAATACATGTGGATTGAATGCCTTACCAATAATTTTCAAACTGCATCCATGCCTGCTTATAGAGGTCTGTGCCGCGCACACTTACTTAGCATAATTATCACCCCATCCATCACAAATTAGAACTTAAAAACAAGTTTTTCCTGTCTAAAAAATGTATCCACCCTACCTTTAAATACATTCAATGAGGAACTCCCAACAACTTCAGCAGGCAGCATATTCCACTGATCAACAACGCTTTGACTGAAGACCTGTTGTCGCTTAACTCTCCTACACCTCAACTTGTCTAACCTGAAATGATGACCCCTATGTGGTACTCTAAACTGAAGAACATCATTCAAATTGATCTGATCTAGTCCTTTAACAATTTTGTATGTTTAAATCATGTCCCCCCTAATTTCCTATACTTGAGTGAGTACATATCTAATGCCACAAGCCTTTCTCCATATACTAAGTTACCTATTTCACTCATGAGTGTAGTTGCTTTGCGCTGCACTCTTTCTAACAAAGCTATATCTTTTTCCATGTAGGGGCTCTATGCTTGCACAGAATATTCCAAGTGGGGTCGCACATATTCCTAGTACAGTTTTTTTCGTGACTTCCTTGCTCTTATATCTCACACTTCTATTAATTAGTCCCAGCATTCTGAATGCCCTGTTCCTAGCTGAGTACATTGTTATTCTGCTTTAAGGTCTTTGGAAACCAACACACTTAAGTCTCTTTCCTCTTCAATAACATCCAGTTCCCTCCCTCCCATTGTATATTTGAAAGTCTCACCTCCAGACCCCAGATGCGTAACCTTATACTTATCATAGTTGAAAGACATCTGCCATTGATCAGCCCACCTTTTTAGATCCTCCAAGTCTAGTTGAATATTACTAGATTGATCACTACTGTTCGCAACTCCTACCAGCTTGATGTCATCAGCAAATTTGAACACTCTATTCCTCAGCCCTATCTCAATGTCATTCATAAATATGATAAAGAGAAGTGGCCCTAAAACAGAGCCCTGCGGTACTCCACTCAGAACATCCTTCCAATCAGATTTACATCCATGTAACACTACCCTTTGTTTCTTTCCCCTCAACCATGCCTCAATCCGACCTAGAACTTTTCCAGCAATCCCATGTCGCTGTAGTTGATGAATTAGCCTCCCATGTGAAACTCTATCAAATGCTTTGCTAAAGTCCGAGTACACAACATCCATCCTGCTTTGATTGTCTACGTCTTTAGTAACATACTCCATGAACTCCAAAAGGTTAGTTAAACAAGACCTTCTAGATCGAAATCCATGTTGCGTATCCCTTAAAAGGTTGTGCCTATCAAGATGAATCTGAACATTATGTCCAACCAGATTGTCTAGTACCTTCCAAACTATTGAGGTCAAACTGACTGGCCTGTAGCTTCCTATACACTTCATACTTCCCTTTTTGAAAATTGGTACTCCGTTTGCATTTCTCTAATCTTCAGGTACTTCAGAATATTCCATAGACCGACTGAAAACGATACCTAGGGGAACTGCAAAGCACACACTACTAAGATCGTAGCATATATGTCATCTGGTCCAGAAGCTTTACTAGGTTTTATATTCTGCAACTGTTTTTCTCCAGCTTCTGTAGTTATTTTCAGATCCTCCAGCCTATCACCTGTCATGGCATAACCTTCAGTTGTTTCTATTGTACCAAAATTACCTTTAGTAAAGACTGATGAGAATTGCTTGCTTAGGGATTCCACAATATCACAATCATCAACCACTATTTCCCAATCTACCTCCAGTGATCCTACACTACACTCTTTAGCCTTGTGTAGAAGCTAAATAATCTCTTAGCATTACCTGCTGAACATTATCGAGCTAATTTGATTTCAGCCAGTCTTTTAGATGCCCTAACATACCTCGTAACTTCATTTGTAGCTATTTTATATGATTCGAGGTTTACCTCAGAGTTAGCATCTTTTAGTGTCTTGAATGCCTGTTTCTTTGACTCCAGTAAATGCTTTACTTCCCCGGTCAGCCATGACGGGTGCTTAATCTAATCCCCTCAATAACTCCTCCCAGTGAATTTCATTAAGATAGTTCCTGAACTCATTGTAATTCCCATCAGGAAAATTTCGAATCTATGCTTTGCACTTGCACTTGCACTTGCACTGCAATCTATCTATACACTTCCAACAGATAAGGAAAAGCGTATAATGTTATGATCACTATTACCGAATGTCTCTCCTATGCTTACATTATGTACACAATTTCCTCATTTGTAAGCACCAGATCTAACATTTCATTTCCCATTGTAGGTTCATGTGTCATTTGAAAGAATAAATGTTTCTCAAAACAAGCTATGAAACTTCTTCCTGACTCGCTTAAACCTCTAGTTTTGTCTCCCATCCCTGCTATGTTGAAGTCGCCCAACAATACAGTTATCCGATTCAATTTCCTACTTATCTCTTCCTGCATCAACCTGTCAGTGTTTTCATTCTGGTCTGGTGGCCCATAGAATGCCGCAATCGTAAATCATGTTCCATTCATCAATATGATATCTAACCAAAAGACTCTACTTCTTCACTATGTACCCTATCCTCTACCGAATGGCATTTCATTACATGCCTCACATACAAGATTATCACACCTCCTATCCTTCCCTTCCTTTGATGAGCATGCATGCTGTAGCCAGTCAATTCAAATTCTTGCAAGTTATCTCCAAACATGTTCAGCAGGTAATGCTAAGAGATTCTTTAGCTTCTACAAATTTAAGGCTAAAAAGTGTTGTGTAGGACCACTGGAGGTAGATGGGGAATTAGTGGTTGATGATTGTGATATTGTGGAATCCCTAAGCAAGCAATTCTCATCAGTCTTTACTAAAGATAATTCTGGCAGAATAGAAACAACTGAATCTTTTGCCATGACAGGTGATAGGCTGGAGGATCTTACAATAACTACAGAAGCTGTAGAAAAGCAGTTGCAAAATATAAAACCTAATAAAGCTTCTGGACCAGATGATATATATGCTAGGGTCTTAGTAGAGTGTGCTAAACCTTTAGCAGTTCCCCTAGGTATAATTTTCAGTCGGTCTATGGAATATTCTGAAGTGCCTGAAGATTGGAGAAATGCAAATGTAGTACCTATATTCAAAAAGGGAAGTATGAAGTGTGTAGGAAGCTACAGGCCAGTCAGTTTGACCTCAATAGTTTGCAAGGTACTAGAAAATCTGGTTAAACAGAATGTTCAGATTCATCTTGATAGGCACAACCTTTTAAGGGATACTCAACATGGATTTCGATCTAGAAGGTCTTGTTTAGCTAACCTTTTGGAGTTCATGGAGTATGTTGCTAAAGAAGTAGACAATCAAAGCAGGATGGATGTTGTGTACTTGGACTTTAGCAAAGCTTTTGATAAAGTTCCACATGGGAGGCTGATTCATCAACTACAGCAACATGGAATTGTTGGAAAAGTTATAGGTTGGATTGAAGCATGGTTGAGGGAAGGAAACAAAGGGTAGTGTTAAATGGATGTAAATCTGATTGGAAGGATGTTCTGAGTGGAATACCACAGGGCTTTGTTCTAGGGCCCTTCTCTTTATCATCTTTGTGAATAACATTGAGGTAGGGCTGAGGAATAGTGTTCAAATTTGCTGATTACATCAAGCTGGTAGGAGTGGCAAATAGTTGTGATCAATCTATAAATATTCAACTAGACTTGGAGGACCTAAAAAGTGGGCTGATCAATGGCAGATGTCTTTCAACTATGACAAGCGTAAGGTTATGTATCTGGGGTCTGGAGGCGGGACTTTCTGATATACAATGGAAGGGAAGGAACTGGACGTTATTGAAGAGGAAAGGAACTTAGGTGTGTTGGTTTCAAAAGACCTTAAAGGAAAAAAACAATGTATCTCAGGTAGGAACAGGGCACTCAGAATGCTGGGACTCATTAATGGAAGCGTGATATATAAGAGCAAGGAAGTCATGAAAGACTATACTTAGAATATGAGCGACCCCACTTGGAATACTCTGTACAAGCATGGAGCCCCTACCTAACAAAAAATATATATATATTTTAGAAAGAGTGCAGCGCAAAGCAACTAGACTCATCAGTGGAATAGGTAACTCAGAATATGGAGAAAGGCTTGTGGCATTAGATATGTACTCACTCAAGTATAGGAGATTAAGGGGGGACATGATTGAAATGAACTAGATTGTTAAAGGACTAGATCAGGTCAATTTGAATAGCGCTCTTCAGTTTAGAGTATCACATAGGGGTCATCAATTCAGGTTAGACAAGTTGAGGTGTAGGACAGATAAGCGACAGTTAACAGGTCTTCAGTCAAAGGGTTGTTGATCAGTGGAATGGGCTGCCTGCTGATGTTGTGGGAAGTTCCTCATTGAATGTATTTAAAAGTAGGGTGGACGAATTTTTTAGACAGGAAAATCTTGTTTTTGAGTTCTAATTTGTGATGGATGGGGTGAGATTTATGCTAAGTAAGTGTGCACGGCACAGACCCCTTTAAGCAAGCATGGATGCAGGTTGAAAATTATTGACAAGGCATTCAATTCACATGTTTTAAGAGGGATCAGGGGAATAGGGCTGGATAGCCAGGGTAGATAGGCATTGATAGGTGTGTGGCATATTGGTGGATTGGTTTCTTCAGGATGTGGGATGGTTGGGATGGGTCTTTTTACTAGGCTTATGGTATCTTCCATTTACAGACTTAACAGGATGGGCCCTTGGGTCTCTTATTAAGTCTAAACGCTTTATAACTTCATATAGGGTGTACCTAGCGGTGGATTCAGCACCTTCCTTCGGGATGTGATAATGATGAGATTGGCTATGGTAGCACAATGGATATGATTGGAGGAGTTTGTAATTGTTGAGTGTGTTATGCAATAGCAAGTGAATGGTGCTAGATAGGCTGGGATATATAGCTCCCTAGGAACTTGAGATAAGGGATTCATTGGGGTGAGAGTATGTACATTTCTTGTATCTTTTCTAGATAGGCTTAACCCAGATGGGCCCCTGTGGCTCTTATTAAGCCTTAACACTTTATGACTTTAAGACTTTATGACTAATGCTTTCATTGACCAACGCCCCAGTAATGCATACCAAATCTAGCTTTCCAGACAACATATATGCATGCAGTTCCCAAATTGTGTTCCTAACACTTCTGGCATTTGCATAAAAACACGACCAGCTATTCCTTTCCTTGCTTGCAATACTTATCTCTTTACCAGCTATAACCCCCATGTCTTGCCTAGTTTCCCTGCTTCATACTCAGAGCCTCCTCATACCTATTGCCGAGCAATTCCACTCCTCTCTTGTTCAGATGTAGCCCATCTAATGCAAACATTTCAGCCCTCCTCCCAAAATCCCCCTACAGGATTTGTCTGGATGGGTTGAAAAGAGTATTTGTTTAAAAACACAATTCTTGAGAAATGCCTAGTTGAAGACAATTATTAAATATTCGCGGCGAAGAATTAACTGCGGGTGCGGTTGGTGTACGTCTGTCGAGAGGTCCTGGGAGCAGGTGGGTCTGACCTCGTGCACTCCGGGTAATCCTACCGCTCAAGGGCCGTCCGGACCATCCAGACATTTCACCACTCGGCCACACATCATTACAGATATGTGACGCAACTAGAACTAAGCACCAGTACGGCATTCATCAACGAGAGCAGCATCTAATTGATGGAAAAGTTTTAGGTTGGATTGATACATGGTTAAAGGGACGCTACAGGGAAGGGACATAGGATAGTGTTAAAGGATGTAAATCTGAATGGAAGGATGTTCTGAGTGGAGTGCCACGTGACTCTGTTCTAGGTCCACGTCGCGTTATCACCTTTATGAATAGCATTGAGGCAGGGCTGAGGAATAGGGTGTTCAAATTTTCTGATGACATCAAGCTGGTAGGAGTGCCCAACAGTAGTGATCAGTCTAGAAATATTCAACTAGACTTGGAGGACCTAACAAGTGGACTGATCACTGGCAGATGCCTTTCAACTATGAAAAGTGTAAGGTTATGCATCTGGGGTCTGGAAGTGAGACTTTCAGATATGCAATTGGAGGTAGGGAACTGGATGTTATTGAAGAAGAAAGAGACTTAGGTGTGATATTTGCATGTGACCTTAAAGCCGGAAAACTATGTATCTCAGCTAGGAACAGGGCAATCAGAATGTTGGGAATCATTTATAAGAGTGTGAGGTATATGGGCAAGGAAATCATGACAAAACTATACTTAGCACATGTGCGACCTCACTTGGAATATTCTGCACAGGCATGGGGCCATTACTTAGATGAAGATATATAGATATGCTAAAAAGAGTCCTGCGCAAAGCCACTAGACTCATCAGTGGACTAACAACTTACAATATGGAGAAAGGCATGTGGCATTAGATATAGGAGATTCGCACTCAAGTATGGGAGATTACGGGGCGATATCATTTAAATGCATCAAATCGCTAGAGGGTCGGATCAAGTCAATCTGAATGATACCCTTCTATTTAAAGCATTACACAGGGGTCATCAATTCAGGTTAGGCAAGTCGAGGTGTAGGTCAGTTAATCGACAACAGGTCTTCAGTCAAAGGGTTGCTGAACAATGGAGTAGGCTGCTTGCTGATGTTGTGGGGAGTCCTTCGTTGAAGGTATTAACAAAATATGGTGGATAAAGTTTTTAGGCTGGAAAATCTCGTTTTGTGTTCTAATTAGTGATGGATGGGGTGATATTTATGCCAGTAAATGTAACAGGTACAGGCCTCTTTCAGCATGCATGGATGGAGTTCGAAAATTATTGGCAGGGCACTAGTGTGTTACGCGGGATAGAGTGAATAGGACCGGATAGGTAAGGTAGGTAGGTATTGATGGTTGTGTGGGATGTTGGTGGATAGTGCCTTTGGAATTTGGGATGCGGTATTGGCTGGGGTGATGAGTGTCTTTTTGTTCATGCATATGCTATCTTCCATTTACAGACTTAACCCGGATGAGCCCCTGTGGCTCTTATTCTTTCTGAGCAGCTTATGACTTTATGACTTTATATCGCCCATGCAGTACAGAGCGTTGCATGAACAGTGGCAGAAGGCTTTTATCTCAATTTCCTACTCCTGCAAGATGCATCCCGCTTAAAGTACATGTCATTACATTAAGTCCTATCTCAGACATACGCATATCCTGTTGAACATCACGGCATTCGATCCTTGTTACAGGTGTAGAACACTTGCTGCTCCAACAGCGGAGGGTGTGTAAGGTGGGTGTCGCCGTCTCTTACAGGTGTAGAACACGTACGGCTTTCCAACAGCGGAGGGTGTGTAAGGTGGGTGTCGCCGTCTGTTACAGGTGTAGAACACGTACGGCTTTCCAACAGCGGAGGCCCTTGTCCAGCGGAGGGTGTGTAAGGTGGGTGTCGCCGTCTGGAGCCGTCTGTTGCAGGTGTAGAACCCGTGCGGCTCTCCAACAGCGGAGGGTGTGTAAGGTGGGTGTCGCCGTCTGTTGCAGGTGTAGAACACGTGCGGCTCTCCAACAGCGGAGGGTGTGTAAGGTGGGTGTCGCCGTCTGTTGCAGGTGTAGAACACGTGCGGCTCTCCAACAGCGGACGGTGTGTAAGGTGGGTGTCGCCGTCTGTTGCAGGCGCAGAACACTTGCGGCTCTCCAACAGCGGAGAGTGTGTAAGGTGGGTGCCGCCGTCTGGGGCCGTTTGTTACAGGTGTAGAACACGTGCGGCTCTCCAACAGTGGAGGTTGTGTAAGGTGGGTGCCGCCGTCTGGGGACGTCTGAGGCTACCAGAGGTAGCGTTTACGAAGTCGGCGCCGTCTTGACTGGTAAGCCGGCCGATACGCCCTCTTACAGGCACACTGCTGCCACGTGCGGTACCCGCCAGACATCAGAGGCACCGCTGAGACCAGCCGAAGCCCCCCACTCCCCACTCCCCACTCCCCACCAGGTCAGGTGACACCTAGCGCCGACACTGAGCATAACTAATCGGGGGAATCAACCAGGCGCCCATGTTCCTTAGTGGCAATAATCCTCTGCTAATGCGCGCAGAGCCGCAACGCTGGACGGCAGCAGGGGCATGTCGTCGTGCCCCGACTTTCCAGACAGCGGCTGCGGCCCATCCTTGGCATACCTGCTTGGAATCTGAGAAGGTTCACAAGGGATCTGGCGAATATCGAAATGACTCGTAACTTAAGCTAAATCTAGCGATACATGCCGCCACGATCTCGGAAAGTGGGTATGCCAAAGGGTGGAGGAAGAGTAATGTTGGTAGAAGGTATCACATTCTTTTAAATGATTTCTATGGTTTACCGGTTGCCAGAATTCACAAATTGTATCCAATATATGCACGCGACTACGGACACAACTCTCTTAGATCACCTTCTGGGCACCGGAATCCATTTCAGATTTCAGAGCTCGTATTAGAGTTTTGGATGGTCGGCAGTCTTGGCCCCGGGTGGGGTGTCGGTGTCGGTGATGGAGTGCCTGTGTCGGCATGTCGGCAGTGGGGTTTCGGTGTCGGTAGTGGGGTGCTAGTGTCGGTAATTGGGTGTCGGTGATGGTGCTGGGGTGTTGGTGGGAGGGGTATTGGTGTTGGTATGAGGGGGAGGGGAAGGTGTCGGTGATGAGGTGTCGATGTCGGTATTGGGGTGTCGGTGCTGGCGCTGGGATGTCGCTGGTGGGATGTCGATGTCAGTGATGGCCTTGGGGTTTCGATGTCGGAATCTGTGTCGGTGGTATTGGTGGTGATCGGAGTCGCCCTCGCGGCCAGAGCCTTGGAGTCTCCCGTGCGGCCACAGCCTTGGAGTCGGCCCCGCGGCCAGAGCCTTGGAGTCGCCCCCGCAGCCAGAGCCTTGGAGTCGCCCCTGCGGCCAGAGCCTTGGAGTCGCCCCCGCGGCCAGAGCCTTGGAGTCTCCCCTGCGGCCAGAGCCTTGGAGTCGGCCCCGCGGCCAGAGCCTCAGAGTCGCCCCCGCGGCCAGAGCCTTGGAATCGTCCCTGCGGCCACAGCCTCGGAGTCGCCCCCGCGGCCACAGCCTTGGAGTCGTCCCTGCGGCCACAGCCTCGGAGTCGCCCCTGCGGCCAGAGCCTTGAAGTCGGCCCCGCGGCCAGAGCCTTGGAGTCGTCCCTGCGGCCACAGCCTCGGAGTCGCCCCTGTGGCCAGAGCCTTGAAGTCGGCCCCGCGGCAAGAGCCTTGGAGTCGGCCCCGTGGCCAGGACCAGGCCAGGCCAGTTCAGGATCGCCGTTGTCTTAATTCTCTCAGCCGAAGCCAGGACCAACGGCTAGTCCAGGACCGCCGCTGCCTTAATTATCTCAACCGAGGCCAAGACCGACGGCCGGTCGGGGTCCGTCGCTGTCTTAATTATCTCAGCCGAGGCCAGGACCGACGGCCAGTCGGGGTCCGCCGTGTTGGTGCTCTCGGCGGAGGCCAGGACCGACGGCCGGTCGGGGTCCGCCGTGTTGGTGCTCTCGGCGGAGGCCAGGACCGACGGCCGGTCGGGGTCCGCCGTGTTGGTGCTCTCAGCTGCGGCCAGGGTCGACGTAGAAGCATTACCTTTTGCCCGGCAGCACAGCGCTGGATCAAAACAGCTAATTGAAAAGCGGGGGTGTTACAGGCAATAAAAACCGTACCCCGTTAATCGGACACGTCGGTGGAAGGGACACAGGCAGCTTCCGTTGTAGCTTAAAAGAAAATTCCATGGCACAGGATACGAAGTGTGTCTGTAGGCATCTCTGAAGGTGATTTACGTACTGCATCGTCAGGAGCATTGCATCTTGATGGTTTAGTTCACCGCCCGGCGATGTTGTCAGAGTTTGTCCTCTGGCATGCCGGATAAAATTGTCATTAATTCTGCCCTATAGATAGGGTTAGATTGTGCAGTGACAGGTAAACGGCTAAACTGCGCGAAGGGGACAAATATTTGGATCCTACGTGAAAAGAGTACAATAAACATGCATTCCGCCCGCTTCCAGTGATTACAGTGAGGGTTACCATCCAAGGAAATCCGTGGGATTTGGAATTTTCGGCCCTAGCCTCGGCATCTTTGATCTTATTCAACCCGATTAGACCTAAAGGCTGTCCCGGACTGTGACTATGCCGCGCGGATACAACATCCAGTTGCATTTGGTTCTGGAACGAAGAAAAACACTGGAATTCCTATTTGCATGTGGAATACGGGTCTCATCTTTCAAACTGAAACAATCATCACTCTTAGTCAGCTACAGGCATCTGTGAGCCAATTGCAAACGAAAACGCCATAGTTTTCTTTCGTTGCTACGGAAATACCGCCAATATCTGGCTTAACACAACTAACTTAGATGGGCGAACCATGTATGCAACGGTGCATTTAAAGCAACTAAACCTTGCAATTTCGCAATTCATGGGGATCCTTTGCTCAGCAGCAGCGCGTCATCTTCGAATCACCTCGGAAGGCTGCCGTCGTGTCTTCTTCTTTACAGTTGGGATCCACTGTACGTATCCTGATGGGGGCTTGGAGCGAAAAGGGAGCGCTTTCCGGGCCATCGTCAGCCCGCGCACGTGCTACTCGTGCAATGTAACGAGGTCGGATCCATAGGTAACTAGTGACAGTCACCACGAGCTGCATGCTGCACGTGCAATGTAGCAAGGTGGGCCCGTGTGGGACTCGTGACAACCACCAGAAGGTGCACGTGCTGCACGTGAGGGTCTCGTGACAATCACCAGACCGTGCACGTGCTGCACGTGAGGGACTCTCGTGACAATCACCAGACCGTGCACGTGCTGCACGTGAGGGACTCTCGTGACAGTCACCAGACCGTGCACGTGCTGCACGTGAGGGACTCGTGGTCCAGACCTGCACTGCTGCACGTGTCTCACAACGTCTCAGTTTTGTATGCTGCAGTTGATACCGAGAGGCGGTAGTCACAGTGGTGGGACGGTGTACGTGCAGCCGGTGTGCAGAGGCAGCGACGCCACGGGAGGAGGGGTCTGACGCGGCGGTCGTGTCACCTCGTGATCGATCACTGGCCGGCGATTGGACACAGAGGCCGGGAGGCGACTGCATGCTATTGGCCGCCCCCTCTCTCCCACCAACAATGGCCAGCCGGCCCTCGTCAGTGG
Source organism: Ashinkailepas kermadecensis (assembly GCA_034440615.1). Taxonomy (NCBI): domain Eukaryota; kingdom Metazoa; phylum Arthropoda; class Thecostraca; family Neolepadidae; genus Ashinkailepas; species Ashinkailepas kermadecensis. The sequence goes on from JAOTOM010005179.1 coordinate 1,183,910, forward strand.
CACTGCGACCGGCACACGGACCGTCACACACACGGCACACGGACCGTCACACACACGGCACACGGACCGTCACACACACGGCACACGGACCGTCACACACACGGCACACGGACCGTCACACACACGGCACACGGACCGTCACACATACGGCACACGGACCATCACACACACGGCACACGGACCGTCACGCATACGGCACACGGACCGTCACACATACGGCACACGGACCATCACACACACGGCACACGGACCGTCACACACACGGCACACGGACCGTCACACACACGGCACACGGACCGTCACACATACGGCACACGGACCGTCACACACACGGCACACGGACCGTCACACATACGGCGCACGGACCGTCACACACGGCACACGGACCGTCACACAACGGCACACGACGGCACACGGACCGTCACACATACGGCACACGGACCGTCACACACACGGCACACGGACCGTCACACACACGGCACACGGACCATCACACATACGGCACACGGACCGTCACACACACGGCACACGGACCATCACACACACGGCACACGGACCGTCACACACACGGCACACGGACCGTCACACACACGGCACACGGACCGTCACACACACGGCACACGGACCATCACACACACGGCACACGGACCATCACACACACGGCACACGGACCATCACACACACGGCACACGGACCGTCACACACACGGCACACGGACCATCACACACACGGCACACGGACCGTCACACACACGGCACACGGACCGTCACACACACGGCACACGGACCGTCACACACACGGCACACGGACCGTCACACACACGGCACACGGACCGTCACACACACGGCACACGGACCATCACACACACGGCACACGGACCGTCACACATACGGCACACGGACCATCACACATACGGCACACGGACCGTCACAAACACGGCACACGGACCGTCACACACACGGCACACGGACCGTCACACACACGACTCACGGACCATCACACACACGGCACACGGACCGTCACACATACGGCACACGGACCATCACACACACGACACACGGACCATCACACACACGGCACACGGACCATCATACACACGACACACGGACCGTCACACATACGGCACACGGACCGTCACACATACGGCACACGAACCGTCACAAACACGGCACACGGACCATCATACACACGACACACGGACCATCACGCACACGGCACACGGACCATCACACACACGGCACACGGACCATCACACATACGGCACACGGACTGTCACAAACACGGCACACGGACCGTCACAAACACCGCACACGGATCATCACACACGGCACACGGACCGTCACACATACGGCACACGGACCGTCACAAACACGGCACACGGACCGTCAAACATACGGCACACGGACTGTCACACATACGGCACACGGACCGTCACACATACGGCACACGGACCGTCACAAACACGGCACACGGACCGTCACACATATGGCACACGGACCGTCACACATACGGCACACGGACCATCACACACACGGCACACGGACCATCATACACACGACTCACGGACCATCACACACACAGCACACGGACCGTCACACACACGACTCACGGACCATCACACACACGGCACACGGACCGTCACACATACGGCACACGGACCGTCACAAACACGGCACACGGACCATCATACACACGACACACGGACCATCACGCACACGGCACACGGACCATCACACACACGGCACACGGACCATCACACACACGGCACACGGACCATCACACACACGACTCACGGACCATCACACACACGGCACGCGGACCATCATACACACGACTCACGGACCATCACACACACGGCACACGGACCATCACACACACGACTCACGGACCGTCACACACACGGCACACGGACCATCACACAAACGGTACACGGACCATCACCCACGATACGGTACATCACCCACCCGGCACACGGACAATCACACACACGGCACACGGACCGTCACACACACGGCACACGGACCATCACACACACGGCACACGGACCATCACACACACGGCACACGGACCATCACACACACACGGCACACGGACCGTTACGCACACGGCACGTGGACCATCACACACACACGGCGCACGTACTATCACACCTGGCTATAATGTCGATACCTGATGGTTCTGCTCGGCAGAGGAGAATTGTATCTGCCCTGACCGGGATATCGGTACTCGAAGGGTCTGCTCGGCAGAGGAGGCTCCCTCTCATTAGCCGGGATGTCGGTACCTGGTGGTTCTGTTCGGCAGAGGAGAAGGTACGACATCCTTGGTCAGGATGTCAGCTCCTGAAGTTCTCCTTGATGAATGCATTAACTGTAAGCTTGTGATCTTCAACACTTGCACAAAAACCTATTAAGTAGATACAAATCCGTATGCCCTGCGGAAGGCTTCAGGTGTCAGAATGGCAGTAGACCTCGTTTGAAGTGGATGTGTTTAGGGCGTGCTAACTACTTTCCATTGCATTGGTACGAATGTGCATATGGCATGGTTTCCCAATGGCGCCCGCCAGTTGGTGGTATATCTGAGTCTATCTCGTCAGCAACTGAATGCTAAGCAGCAGCACGCGGTGGATTTGATGCGAACAAATGTATAGTATATGTAGCACATAGTACATCACCAACAAATGTATAGTATATGTAACACATAGTGCATCACCAACAAATGTATAGTATATGTAGCACATACTACAACGCGAATGGACTCTACACTCCTTATAAAAATAACATAAAAGCATCTAAAAATGAACTGGCATAACTCGCTGAATAATGAGCTTCAAAGCTAAGAATTGTCAGGTGACACACAATGTGGAAATAATATGATGTGCGCTCAGTACTTTATCGCAGCCGACTCTGTGTTGCATGGCTTTAATCGACGCATTAATCTTGACATTAGGAAGCCAATGCTACCATGCAGACATTCGCTGGCCCGATGGTTGTTGTCGACGCTGGCTAACAGTCATTGGTGCTGAAGCTACTGTAGATTAATCTACTGGAAGGTCGTGACTGTTTGCTTGCTGCCATGCTACCCTCAGGACTGTGGTCCACCTCTGAGCCCGTATCTGTTTGCCGATGGACATTCCAGCACATTGGACCTGCTCCGTTCACAATCAGCAGTCGCGGATCTTGCTCGGCTGTGCCAGTCATTATTAATGGGAGCGCGCCTTTCAGATCGGCATCGCCACTGCACAAGCTCGGACCGTTTTTACAGCGTGCCACGCGGTGGCACCTGGCCCAAGGACCTGGGCCACGGCCAGGCGCGCGGCCAGGTCAGTGGCACCTGGCACGGTGACCTGGGCTACAGACAGGCACGCGGCCAGGTCAGTGGCACCTGGCACGGTGACCTGGGCTACAGACAGGCGCGCGGCCAGGTCAGTGGCACCTGGCCCAAGGACCTGGGCTACAGACAGGCACGCGGCCAGGTCAGCTCCGGTACCATCTGCGGCACTGCGACATGCCACACACGCTGACGATGTGCCACGCTGCTGACGATGTGCCGTACTGCTGACGGTGTGCCGCAGTATTGACGATGTGCCGTACTGCTGACGATGTGCCGTACTGCCGACGATGTGCCGCAGTATTGACGATGTGCCGTACTGCTGACGATGTGCCGTACTGCTGACGGGACAGTGTAGTGTCGCGTGCCGCACACCTTCCCGGTGGCAGGGCGACGATGTGCCGTACTTCTCACGATGTGTCGTACTGCTGACGATGTGCCGCAGTGTTGACGATGTGCCGTACTGCTGACGGGACAGTGTAGTGTCGCGTGCCGCACACCTTCCCGGTGGCAGGGCGACGATGTGCCGTACTGCTGACGATGTGCCGTACTGCTGACGATGTGTCGTACTGCTGACGATGTGCCGTACTGCTGACGATGTGTCGTACTGCTGACGGGACAGTGTAGTGTCGCGTGCCGCACACCTTCCCGGTGGCAGGGCGACGATGTGCCGTACTGCTGACGATGTGTCGTACTGCTGACGATGTGTCGTACTGCTGACGATGTGCCGCAGTATTGACGATGTGCCGTACTGCTGACGGGACAGTGTAGTGTCGCGTGCCACACACCTTCCCGGTGGCAGGGCGACGATGTGACGCGCTGCTGACGATGTGCCGTACTGCTGACGATGTGCCGCAGTATTGACGATGTGCCGTACTGCTGACGGGACAGTGTAGTGTCGCGTGCCACACACCTTCCCGGTGGCAGGGCGACGATGTGCCGTACTGCTGACGATGTGCCGTACTGCTGACGATGTGCCGCAGTATTGACGATGTGCCGTACTGCTGACGATGTGCCGCAGTATTGACGATGTGCCGTACTGCTGACGGGACAGTGGAGTGTCGCGTGCCACACACCTTCCCGGTGGCAGGGCGACGATGTGACGTACTGCTGACGATGTGCCGTACTGCTGACGGGACAGTGTAGTGTCGCGTGCCACACACCTTCCCGGTGGCAGGGCGACGATGTGCCGTACTGCTGACGATGTGTCGTACTGCTGACGATGTGTCGTACTGCTGACGATGTGCCGCAGTATTGACGATGTGCCGTACTGCTGACGATGTGTCGTACTGCTGACGATGTGCCGTACTGCTGACGATGTGCCGCAGTATTGACGATGTGCCGTACTGCTGACGGGACAGTGGAGTGTCGCGTGCCACACACCTTCCCGGTGGCAGGGCGACGATGTGCCGTACTGCTGACGATGTGTCGTACTGCTGACGATGTGTCGTACTGCTGACGATGTGCCGCAGTATTGACGATGTGCCGTACTGCTGACGATGTGTCGTACTGCTGACGATGTGTCGTACGCTGACGATGTGCCACGCTGCTGACGATGTGCCGCAGTATTGACGATGTGCCGTACTGCTGACGATGTGCCGTACTGCTGACGATGTGTCGTACTGCTGACGATGTGCCGCAGTGTTGACGATGTGTCGTACTGCTGACGATGTGTCGTACTGCTAACGATGTGTCGTACTGCTGACGATGTGCCGCAGTGTTGACGATGTGTCGTACTGCTGACGATGTGCCGTACTGCCGACGATGTGCCGCAGTATTGACGATGTGCCGTACTGCTGACGATGTGCCGCAGTATTGACGATGTGCCGTACTGCTGACGGGACAGTGGAGTGTCGCGTGCCACACACCTTCCCGGTGGCAGGGCGACGATGTGACGCGCTGCTGACGCGACAGGATCATTAGGTACCACTGACCGTCCGCCGATCAGAGTAATGGTATCGGGGTAATGGTGGACGGCTGTTTTTACCGGCGGCGGCGCCGGCTTTGTATCTGCCGCCGCCTGCTATGACAGATGGCCCGAGCTGGCTGCGATGAAGAGTTACCGGCCCGTCCGCTATCTCCGCCGCGCCACCAACGCCCAGGCTGTGTGGCCTCAACCGGGGGCGACACCCGGGCGGCGGCCTCTGCTCTGGAAGGTGCCCGGCAGGTGGCCTCAGCTGCGGAAAATGCCGCAGAGGGGGTGACAGCAAAATGGTCAGATGGTGTCAACTGAGGAGTTGGAGAATACGTCAGCGGCTGACACAACCTGAAGTCGTCATGTTGTAGATGGAGAGAGGAAACAGCGCACGCATGTGCATTAAGGCAGTGTCAGTGCAACGGAGTGATGTAGTTTATGAAGTCGCTACTTTTTTAGTTTTTTTCCTTCTATGAGATAGCTTCAGACATTGTGGCATATCCCGTTTGACCGCGTTTGAAATTCAATAGTCATTGTGCAAACTTTGCCATGACATAGTCCTTGGTGCACTGATACTATCACGAGACGACCGCAACGCAGCGTAATAACCATCAACATTCGCATGCTTACCGTAGTCTATGAACTACATATGAACATGCTGTTAAAAACTTGCTTCTGACTCGAATCCTGATGACATAAGCCCTCTCAAATATTACATTCGACCGGAGAAGGTGGGGGAGGTGGGGGTTCGATGCTAACATGCAATAATATCACACAACTTGGCATTGCATGGATAGAAGGCAACTAAGAGAATCCCAATGGCCATTCCTTCCGTGCGGTTTCTTCTGTAGGTAAACCAAGCCCATACAGCAACTTTCTATGGGGTCAAAGGCTATACCGGGTCCAGTTGTGTATTTTTTCCCTTTCTCTCTCTCTCTCTCTCTCTCTCTCTCTCTCTCTCTCTCTCTCTCTCTCTCTCTCTCTCTCTCTCTATCTGTCTCTCTATCTCTCTCTATATGTATATATCCCACCCTTCCTCCCTCCCTCCCTCTTTATCTCCCCAGGGATTATTGTCTACGAAAGTCCGTTTCACATCGGTGTGCTTTGAAACAGAAGCAATGAATCAATGGTTGGACTTAATAGGCATCTGATGAGACTGATAGGCCGGTCCCATTTTATCTGAAGAGACTGGTAGGCCGATCACATATTAAATAGTTTCTAATGATATCAGTTTGACTCAGATTTCCGAGTCCGCGGTATATTTCTACCAAAGTATCTGGCGAGGAGAGGGAACTTGATTATGTGAATCCTTTGCCAAGCCTCTCACCCCCCCCCGTAGACCACTGCTGAGTCCCCTTCCCCGTACGTCCCAGCACTGCTCCTCCCCACTGCGCAAATTCAATGCGGAATGCCTCGCACTGGCGGTCGTCCCCATTTCTACCATAGATTCCCTGGTGATTCCATCATTAATATTCGTCGCATTGGCAGAGTGACGGAAGCCCAGCGGAGCCCAGCCGCTCTCACCGCGCCGTAATTTGGCGCCATTTTACGCCGCGGTGCTTGGGCATTGAGCAGCTATCGGCCTGAGCATATGGTCAGCTGCAGACGGTGGAAAGTAGGAAATGGGACACGATGAATAGTGATGACCAGCATTTCTATACCCAGGGATCATTCGCAAATCACAACACCTAGCAGGCAGTTCATGAATATGCAATAAAATGTTCGTGTGCATGAAATGTAAAAAACCTGATGAGTCCACGCTACACATATTGAACCACCACATAAACACAAAACGCATTTCCCACACCGTCGTTTTCGTCTTCATCTGTCATACCATGCTAATCTTTGCAGCTGTCATTGTCCGAATTATATCGCGCTTCAGACACGATCCGTGTGATGTTAGCCAACTATGCCGAGGAGGCCAGTGAAGGATAAACGTTCAGCAGCCGATATTGACGTCTGTGTTGAGTCACCAGCTCTGTCCGCCTGTGACGTGCCAGCAAGCTGGCAGACAGGCGTAGCAGTCTGTCTTCCCGTTGTCAGTCTTGAGTTCTCAGTTGTGCGCCAGTTTGCACCCAGTCTTCTTCAGCAGTCTGAAGTTACCAGTCTGTTAGGTACCAGTTAGGGGTTGCCAGATGTGTGCCAGTTGGCACCCAGTCTTCTTCAGTAGTCTGAAGTTACCAGTCTGTTAGGTACCAGTTAGGGGTTGCCAGATGTGTGCCAGTTGGCACCCAGTCTTATTCAGCAGTCTGAAGTTACCAGTCTGTTAGGTACCAGTTAGGGGTTGCCAGGTGTGTGTCAGTTGGCACCCAGTCTTCTTCAGCAGTCTGAAGTTACCAGTCTGTTAGGTACCAGTTAGGGGTTGCCAGGTGTGTGCCAGTCGGCGCCCAGTCTTCTTCAGTAGTCTGAAGTTACCAGTCTGTTAGGTACCAGTTAGGGGTTGCCAGATGTGTGCCAGTTGGCACCCAGTCTTATTCAGCAGTCTGAAGTTACCAGTCGGTTAGGTACCAGTTAGGAGTTGCCAGGTGTGTGTCAGTCGGCGCCCAGTCTTCTCCAGCAGTCTGGAGTTGGTTTATATGTTGCGTCATCGGGTGGCTGCTAATTAACAGTGAACCAATAGTATTATCGACTGCCGGTCCGGTCCGCCAGATGACGCCAAATAACACCCCGCAGGCTATTAATCAAGAGTGCTAAGAGCCAACACATACTTCTGGGTTAGCACCATGGACATGACAAGAAACCCAGCTACAAAAGTAGGTAGCTGGGACGTAGGTTAGTCACTTTGTGTTGTGAGACCAGTCACGTCATGTTGTGAGATCAGTCCGAGATTGCAAACGTAATTATTTAGGGGCCATGGAGGATATTGACAAGAAATTGAATTTGACGCAGTTGAAGTACAGTTAATTAGACTGCCGCTCTTTCAGTTCCCACTGACCAGCAATCAGGGGTGTCGCATTGCATACCTCTGGAGGGACGCGTGCCCCCCCCCTCCAATGCCAAATTGGGCCGTCATCAAAAGTATGGTCTGAAAACTTCGGAGTGCAGCCCTTTCGGTCAACTTGATGATTAATTTCTTTCCTCGGGCAGCGCAGCAAGTTCTCCCAATACACCCTGCTTTTTACACCTCAATTTTTCTTCAATTATTTTGATATCCTACCCTCCCCCCCGAAACGTTTTCATAAAATGAAACCCCTCTCGGTTGTACCTGCTCTTTTTTATCAATACGTGAACATGCTGGTTGTAGACTTACTGCATTTTATGAAGTGACCGATCTTACATGATCATAAATTCCACCTACATATTCGTCTAGCTCTAAGCCTATACTATTTATTCAAAATAATTCGACTGGTCAGCTCACGTTTCAATTGTTTCAACGTACCAATATACGTCCTGACCGCGACTACCTTCCGTATGGCGAAGTAGTGCTGGCAATCGGTCATCCCAACCTAGCAGTCTGTACCCTGTACAAACGGCTGTCTCCAACTACCTTCCACATGGCGAAGTAGAGATGCCAATCTGTCATCCCAACTCAGCAATCTGTACCCTGTACAAACGGCTGTCTCCGAATACCTTCCACGTGGCGAAGTAGTGTTGCCAATCTGTCATCCCAACTCACTTGTCTACACCCTGCACACAGACAAATGTCACACATGACTCATGCTCTGCTTCTCAGTGATCTCATCTGGCCAATATTCTTCAATTATTCGCCGGTTGCATTTCCAATAACTGACATATATTGTGGCGCTGCGTCCCCAGAGCCGTCAATTTCCGTCCCTCCCCTCCGATTCGTTCCACAGTGACGTCATACCCTCCGGGGCAGAGCAGTCATTTCGATCTCTGTCTGACGCTGACTCCCTCATGGCCGTCCATCTCTCCTCTCTTCCGGCGTGATCACACTGTAAAAGTACCAGACACCCGGACGGTCAAGGAGGCAGCAGGGCGACAGTCCGGTTTACGCCGTTTTAATAGAATGAAGAGCACAATGGTCGTAAAGGCTATCATTTTCACCTCTTTATGGCACCAATTTGTTACCAAGCCACACCGCACGTCGACTGGGCGGCATTCAGCGATAAAAACCGCATCCAGCCGGCAGGGGAGGGCGCATACACGATCGGCTCGCTCCCGACACAGTTCTGATCCCGCGGTCCATCAGGACCAGATGACTCCACTGAGAGGATATGTAGCACAAGGTTGGCGGCAATTTGCCACACGTGCATTCTGGCTGGCAGCGGGCCATCGGCCACGGCGTTGTGTGAGTGCCGTGCCACTTGTGACTGGCGACTGGGGAGCGGAACAGCACAGTCGGGCGGCCCCCGAGATACAGCCGGCGCTGCCATGTGGCCAGATGGGCAGACACGGTGGGCAGGTGGGCAGACACGGTGGGCAGATGGGCAGACACGGTGGGCAGGTGGGCAGACACGGTGGCCAGATGGGCAGACACGGTGGCCAGATTGGCAGACACGGTGGCCAGATGGGCAGACACGGTGGCCAGATGGGCAGACACGGTGGGCAGATGGGCAGACACGGTGGCCAGATGGGCAGACACGGTGGGCAGATGGGCAGACACGGTGGGCAGATGGGCAGACACGGTGACGCTGGGCCGGCGAGTGACCGGACGACCGTCAGTTCACGGCGTCTACCGGCAATCAGTCACTGCCAGGCGACACTCAGTGAGTTTTGATGAGGCGTGTCTTTATGGTGGATTGCTTTACGGCCTGTTTCGGCGCATGACCCGCGTTCTGCGGGACGGCAGAGCGGGAGGCAGGCGGTGGGAGAGCCGGACCTGTGAGAGCGGCAGGCGGTGTCACCCAGCGGGCAACTGGCAGTCTATTGTGCGGGTCAGCAGCCTGCCGGTCGGCGCGCTCACGTCAGTGTACGTGTCGGTGAGTTGGGAGTGGTCCGGTGCCAGCGAGGTGTGTGCGGTGGCACTGGCAGTCTCGCCACTCCCGCTGCGCCGCCAAAGGGGAGTATCGGCCAGGCGGCGACATTTTTGATTGGGCGCCGCCATTAATTGAGAGAGGGGTGCCGAGAGACGGCCGCCGGGCATCCCCGCAAGTCGGCAGCCGGCGGCGCGCCGCCAGCTTTGTCGCCTCATGTTTATTCCCGACAATAGGCTGAATAGGTCAATGTGATTGGTCGGCCGGCCGACTGCTGCTCGTCGGTGTGACGTCACCACGGCAGCGCATTGAATGGTCCGGTGAGCCGGGGGACGGGCGCAAATCACTCTGACCGTCACGGGGAGCGCAGTGCGCCGCCCCACCCAGGGGAGCAGACGACCGGCGACCGGCCACCGGCCAGCGGCGACGGCCACCGGCCCCCGGCCAGCGGCGACAGTGTGCGAGCGGTGCGTGTGTGCGGCGCTGCACGACCATGAGCTGGAACCTGACCAACGGCGGCGGCTGGCCCGCCAACGGCGCCCATGCCGGCCAGACCGACCAGTACTACGTCAACGCCAACGCCAAGTACGCCAACTACGACAACTTCCAGCAGTACGCCGCCCAGGCGCACCAGCACTTCCAGCGGTACAACGCGCCGTACCCGGGCCTGGGCCAGCTCAGCGCCAAGGTGTACGACCAGTGCGGCGCGCCGTACTCCAACAGCGGCGTGTACCCGACGCCGCCGCCGCGAGCCGACGCCGCCGACGGCCGCGACTTCAGCACCTGCAAGATGGCTGGGTTTGGTGCCGGCGGCCTGCCGGAGCCCATGCAGGGACTGCACGTGCAGAGCTTCCCTGGCAACATGGAGGACATGCACTACGCCGCGGCAGCGGCAGCAGCCAAAGGTCCGGCAGGCATCTTCCCTTGGATGAAGGCGCCATATGCAAGTGAGTGACATGTCCCATCTTCCCCCATGCTGTGGTGACGGAGATATCCTCATGTGAGTGACATTTCCTGACTTCCCTGTCCGGATGTCTCCAACTTCCCTCACCAGACTCAACGTCCGCAGATGCTCTGGGGGCGTGCTCCGGTGCAGGGGCGTGCTCTTGTGTTCTGGGAAGAATGGAAAATACAGGAGGCTTTGTTCGTGATCCTGGGAGCACTAGGAGTTTTTGGAGCGGCTCCTGGTGTTCTGAGAACGCGTGCGGTGCGGAAGCGCCGGGAATGCCGACGGACGTGGCTGACACCATGTGACCGTGACACCTCTCCGGAGAGACTATCGGGCCACTGTTGGGCCGCACGGCTCCGACCCACTCCGACCGGCCCTTTTTACAGCCACCCTTCAGTGGGGTCCCATTTGTTTTAATCAATTTCGGCCGATAAAAAGTCACGTGACGGCCGCGTCAGGCGGCCGGCGTTTTTGTGTGGCAGCCATCTTCAGTGGTGACGGCTGACGGCAGGCGGCAGCTGGTCCGGAGCCGGCTGCACCAGCCGCACCACCAGTGGCGCCAAGCAACGTTGTTCCGGTGCTCACGTGCAGCAGTGCAGTGGCCGGAAATGGTGTGAAGTGGCATTATGCAACAGGAGTGGGATGCTGTCGATTGAGGTCAATGGTTGTGAGTCCGTGTGGTGGCGTGATGGATATGCAACTGTGACGAGACACTCGAGAGTAGTTAACCCGTCACTGTAGTGGGACGCTGTGGAGTAGGTGTTCTGTAACTGTGGTGGGACGCTGTGGAGTAGGTGTTCTGCAACTGTGGTGGGACGCTGTGGAGTAGGTGTTCTGCAACTGTGGTGGGACACTGTGGAGTAGGTGTTCTGCAACTGTGGTGGGACGCTGTGGAGTAGGTGTTCTGCAACTGTAGTGGGACGCTGTGGAGTAGGTGTTCTGCAACTGTGGTGGGACGCTGTGGAGTAGGTGTTCTGCAACTGTAGTGGGACGCTGTGGAGTAGGTGTTCTGCAACTGTGGTGGGACGCTGTGGAGTAGGTGTTCTGCAACTGTAGTGGGACGCTGTGGAGTAGGTGTTCTGCAACTGTAGTGGGACGCTGTGGAGTAGGTGTTCTGCAACTGTGGTGGGACGCTGTGGAGTAGGTGTTCTGCAACTGTGGTGGGACGCTGTGGAGTAGGTGTTCTTCAACTGTGGTGGGACGCTGTGGAGTAGGTGTTCTGCAACTGTGGTGAGACGCTGTGGAGTAGGTGTTCTGCAACTGTGGTGGGACACTGTGGAGTAGATGTTCTGCAACTGTGGTGGGACGCTGTGGAGTAGGTGTTCTGCAACTGTGGTGGGACGCTGTGGAGTAGATGTTCTGCAACTGTGGTGGGATGCTGTGGAGTAGGTGTTCTGCAACTGTGGTGGGACGCTGTGGAGTAGATGTTCTGCAACTGTGGTGGGACGCTGTGCAGTGGGATATATGCAACTGTGGTGGGGCCCTGTGCGGTGAGGTATGTGCAACTGTGGTAGGGCGCTGATCAGTGAGATATGTGCGAATGTGGTGGGACGCTGTGCAGTGGGACATATGCAACGGTGTTGGGACGCTCTACAATGGGACATGTGCAACTATGGTGGAAATCTGTGCGGTAGGTCATGTGCAGCTGTGGTGGGGACATATGCAACTGTGATGAGCTCAGGAAAAGACGATGGAGAGTTATTTTAGATTCCGATTTCCGTGAAAGATCCATAGGCGTTATGTTAAATGTCAAATATTCGGGTTATCCATCCCGGAATCTCACGTCCCCGCGACCACATCCGCTGCTCTATCTTCCGGAATAGGGAGTAAATTCCTGGATATATATTTGTTTATTTGCGTCGCTTGGAAGCATCAGTGATCTGTGGACGATGCATTGCAAATAGACCACAATGCCCCACATATTCTGCTGTGGCAGAGCCCCGATCATGCCCTGCACTTCAGATGCGTTTCACAATATACCCAAAGCGCAGTCACGTGAATAGAACCACACCCAGTGGAAACTGCTGTTTGTAAGGATGCTGGTGCGTCACACGTGGTGTTATCGATTTTCGCCGCTGTGCGGACAGGGTTTGGTGCGCTTCGTTGTTTAGTGCGTTCGTGCCCAGCGTTGTGACTGTTTGGAACTTTGGGTGGGCTTTGGCTATGCGTGGGTGGTTTCTGTGTTTGACGATCTCCATCGTTGTTTCTGGTGTCAGAAACTGCAGCGTGAGGCCAGCAGCTGACCGCAGAGCACCACAGGAGGACGAACTTCGCCTAGGCACACATGCATCGTACCAACCACCTACGCCACTCCCGGATAAAAATAACTTACTCAACCACGCGGCTACAAGTGGAGAGAGCTCGGGTAGTTGCATTACTTTTGGCACCCACGGTACGGTCACCAATGGCGATGGCACTGAACAATATCGCACAAATCGCACGTCTAATCTAAGTAAGTTACCTCTAGACTCAGATATCTTGGGATTGCTTGACAAAGGCCCCAATTTTGCGTTAGCTCAGAAAGTGGATCGTAGCTGCTTGGAAAAGGCAGAATCAGGCGTAGAAAGGGCGATCTATGGTTTGCGGTGGAGGCATGTGAGGGAGACAAAACAGCAAACTGTACCTCAGGTACCGCAGGCAGGCTTATCACAAAGCACCTCTAGCACAGGTTATTTAAAGCTTCGCCCCATGTTCCCCGGCACTCCTGCATACCAACCACCGAAAGCCACAACTCAAATAGAATCTGAATTGAAAGATTTAAAAACAAAAGTGCTAAATGCATATAAATATCACAACAAAGCATCGAACAAAATGTCGGACAATTATGCGAAACAGGGGGAAGTACTTCGGGAAATGAAAAACAACGATAATGTAACAGTAAAGCCGTCAGATAAATGCAAAGGATTCGTCGTGCTAAACAAAACGGATTACATTGAAAAGGCCAGGAAAATAACGGACGATTATCAGAGCATTCCTTCCCAGCCAAACCCTACCAAACGTCTCGAAATCGAAACATGTACTATCATCAAGGAAACTTTATCAGGGAAGTTACATAAAGACACAGTGTTATCTCTCCTTCCTCATTCCAGCCGCACAGCGGAATTATACGGGTTCCCCAAAAACCACAAACTAGAGGTTCCACTGCGCCCTATAGTGTCGGGGAGTGGTGACCCCCTAGACAAATTATCATGGTTCTTGAGTAAGATTCTCGTCCAGATACTAGCGTTGGTTCCCGCCCATCTGACAAACTCGGAGTCGTACCTGCAGAGGGTGAAAGAAACGTTTATCTACCAAACTTCCGGAAGGCAGCATTGTTTTCACCATGGACGTAATAAATTATATGGCAGCATTCCGATACAGGAGGGAATAGATGCTGTGATTCGTCTAATCGAGGACAATCTGGATGATATTTGTCTTTTCGGGATTGGTGTACAGGACTGTGTGAAATTACTAACACATATTTTCAGCAATAACCTCATACGTTTCGGTAACTCCATGTACAAGCAGATAAAAGGAGACCTCCTTTAGCGATTGCTTTTATGCACCGCCTTGAGTCGATCTTCTTAGCTTCGTATGATTTGAAACCAGCTGTCTACATGAGGTATATAGACGATATTTTTGGTGTTTGGACACATGGCTTGGCCTCTCTGCTCGACTTATTTGCAGAAATTAACCACCAACATTCCAGCATCAAGTTTACCTTAGAACACACTGGTCATAGCAGTTCGATTCCTTTCCTTGATACGTTGTTTGTAGTTCAGGCTGATGGGAGCTACACCACCGAGCTGTACTTTAAACCAATAGCAGCCCCCATCATCTTGCACTATGATTCGGTCCACCCGATGGCCACTAAAAAGGCCGTTCTCACATCCCAAATGAGGAGAGCAGCACGAATCTCCTCCGATACTATTTCATGCGAGCGGAGCCTTGCAAAGATGACGAATCTTTTCCTGGAAAATGGGTACCCAGCACATCGGGTACACTCCGCCGCTCGTGCTGTTCACCCTCACAACAGTAGTAGGATAGGTGGGCAACGTCGGCATCGAGCGGGTAGCAATCCCAACTATGTTTACATGAGACTTCCTTTTGTCCATGACCAACAGGCAATCGACAGGTAAACGCAGCCATCCGTTCGTCTCATCTAAACCATGTTAGGGTAGCCTGGACTAACGGACCTACGCTGAAATCTTACCTGGTCCGCTCAGCCCTGGAAATGCCGCCATGCCCTGCTGGTAGGAGAACGTGCCACACCTGTATCAACGGGCTCAAAGGTAGATGCACACGGAAAAACGTAGTTTACAAAATAACGTGCAATCGCTGTCTTGGAACATTTTATGTCGGTGAAACTAAACGTAGTATCAGGGATAGGTACAATGAGCACTTGGGAGATGCCAGACTTCGTAGAGCATACACACCTTTAGGCGAACACATGATCGACAAACATTCTAACATGGAACACAGCGACACTAACACAAACTTCAAAGTAGAAATTCTAGCAACAGCCAGGGACAACGCTGATCTGAAGGTCCTCGTATCTCTACATATACGTAATCTACGGCCGCAACTAAACACGCAAACGACGTCTTGGTATATCACATAAAATTACATAAACATAACTTAGTTATATTGGATATATGTCTATATATCTGCATGAGTGTATGTATCGATATGTATATGGACCATCGGCTCGGGCTTCCTCAGAGGATTCCTTCTTGACATAGTTTGTTTCTGGTTTGGAGTTTCTGTGAGTGTCTGCACCACTGAGGAGGCTTTTCTTCATTCCACGTGTCCTTTTGCACGCTTTTTTCCCGCGTGCCTTTTTCAATTTTTTAAGCTTGGGCTTTTTTTTCGTCACTCCTGACGATGGCCTCTGGCCGAAACGTTGAGTTATAAAATATAACCTGTATCGTTACTTTTGATATCAACTCAGCACCTCCTGGTATATTGAAGGTCGTATATTTTCTTTACATGTAATGTCTAAAACCCAGGAGCATCTAAGAGCCATTCTTCGTTGTATTATAGAGCCACACCACAGTAAGCTACCCAGCAGGATGGTGCTCTTGGGCTGGTTGTGGTGTAGTGTGGTGCTGTTCAGCTGACTGGTGTGGTGTGGTGCCGTTCAGCTGACTGTGGTGTGGTGTGGTGTTGTTAGGCTGACTGTGGTGTGGTGTGGTGTTGTTCAGCTGTCTGTGGTGTGGTGTGATGTTGTTAGGCTGACTGTGGTGTGATGTGGTGCTGTACAGCTGACTGTGGTGGTGTGGTTCTCTCCAGCTGGCTGTGATTTCGTGTGGTGCTGTTCTCCGGCTTTAGTGTGGTGCAGTTGTAAATGATTTTGGCAAAATGTGGTGTTTCATTAAAGGCTTTACAGTGTTGTGTGGCTTCACGGCACAGAGCAACAGACTGAACGAGTACACCATGCTCTACTCCGCAGCGTCCCACCACAGTCGCAGATCATCTACTCCGCAGCGTCCCACCACAGTTGCAGTTACGGATGTTGCATCTGCCCCATATTACTCCAACATACTAACTGTTGTCTACTTTAGCCTTGGTAGAACATTTAGAGTCAAAACAGTTGAAGCTTCGGCAATGTAATTAGGTGATGTCCGATTCGCATCAAATTTAAGCTTGCTTCCTCCACTTGATCCACGACATGCTTGTCGCGTCCATGAACTATGCTTTTGGCTGGGAATATTGCTGAGCCGTTGGCCTTGACGTCGCCGTTGAACTCATTGGAGCCCGACGGTCTGATGGTGGTATGGCGTTGTCGACACTGCTACCACCAGAGCCCAACAGTCTGGTGGTGGCATGACGTTGTCGACACTGCTGCCATAAGAGCCCGACGGTCTGGTGGTGGCATGGCGTTGTCGACACTGCTACCATCAGATCCCAACGGTATGATGGTGGCATGGTGTTGTCGACACTGCTGCCATCAGATCCCAACAGTCTGGTGGTGGCATGGCGTTGTCGACACTGCTACCATCAGAGCCCGACGGTCTGGTGGTGGCATGGCGTTGTCGAAACTGTTACCAGCAAGGCTCCACGACCTGATTGTGGCATGACAGCGTCGGCACTGCTAACATCGAAGCGCTTGGTAGCTTTGCGCTGCACTCTAGCGTTCTTTTTAGCATACCTATTCCCTGTCTAAGGGTAATCTTTCTCCGTGTCTGTACACAATATTCCAAGTGGGATCGCACATGCACCCTGGCGCCAAACCACCTAACCTGATCAGCTGGATGTACCCCCGCGCCAAGCCACCTAACCTGATCAGCTGGATGTACCCCCGCGCCAAGCCACCTAACCTGATCAGCTGGATGTACCCCCGCGCCAAGCTACCTAACCTGATCAGCAATGTATTGCGACATCGTATGCACTAGGCTAGCAGCCGCTGGTCACTTCCCGGCCGCGTCAACTCACTCCCACCAACGTATGTCTCCATGATCGTGATAACGTTACGTTCATGCGAGATAGACAAGTGCTTATCGATGCTGCCGGAACACAAGATTATAAACGTACTATAAGACGATCAATGCAGCATAGGTGTATTATAATGCATTCACGTCAATATGTCCATCGCGTTCAAGAGAAAATGTAGCTCTTCATCATGGTAGCCATGGGTGGAGAGGTTGAAAATTATCGATGAGGTCCAATGCGTGGAGGCAATGAGTGCTGCCAATTTAGTTGGTAGGGCCCACCCAATAGGTTCCACGTCAGGAGAGCAAGAAGCTGATGGGGTCAAGGCAAAGATGGTGGGGCTCCGGTCCCATCAAAAGCATTGGAAACTCCATCCCTGATGGCACCACCACTTCCTTATTTTCATTTCCTTTGCAGTCGCTAAGCGTAATAAAAGCGGCTCCACTGTATGATCTCTGCTGCGGGCAGAGAATGGTGAAAGCCAAGGTGTTTTGATAATTGATCCATTATACAAGAAAAGTGAGGTCATGGTGTCATGTCGTCAAGTTGCAAGACAGAGCAATGGCCAATCTTCGAGTGGTCAGTGTGGGCATCCATCTGCTCTGGTGTCACTGTTACTGGGTCATAAAGTCATAATGCCTTCAGACTTAATAAGAGCCGCAAGAGCCCATCTAGGATAAGTCTGTAAAGGGAAAATACCATAACCCTGGCAAAAAGATTTTCATCACCCCAACCAACACCGCATCCCAAGTTCCAAAGAAGCCATCCACCAAAATCCCACACATCCATCCATGCCTATCTACCTTACCTATTCAGCACTATTAAACTAGTCTTGGAGGACCTAGAAAGTGGGCTGACCAATGGCAGATGTCTTTCAACTATGATAAGTGTAAGGTTATGCATCTGGGGTCTGGAGATGAGACTTTCAGATATGTAATGGGAGGGAGGGAACTGGATGTTATTAAGGAGGAAAGATACTTGGATGAATTAGTTTCAAGGGACCTTGAAGCGGAAGAACAATGTATATCAACTGGGAACGGGGCACTCAGAATGCTGGGACTCATTAGTATGAGTGTGAGATATAAGAGCAAGGAAGTCATGAAAAACTGAACTGAGCACATGTGCGACCCCACTTGGAATATGTTGTACAAGCATGGAGCCCCTTCCTAGAAAGAGAATATATATATATATGTATATATATATATATATATATATATATATATATATATATATATATATATATATATATATATATATATATATATATATGCTAGAGGGAGTGCAGCGCAGGGTCGCTGGGTGTAATAGGTAACTTAGAATATGGTGAAAGACTTATGGCATTAGATATGTGCTCACTCACGTATAGGAGATTGAGGGGGACATGATTGAAATGTACAAAATTGTTAAAGGGCTAGATAAGGCCAATTTTAATGATGCTCTTCGGTTTAGAGTATCACATAGGGGTCATCATTTCAGGTTAGACAAGTTGAGGTGTAGGACAGTTAAGCGACAACAGGTTTTCAGTCAAAGGGTTGTTGATCAGTGGAATGAGCTGCCTGTTGATGTTGTGGGGAGTTCCTCATTGAATGTATTTAAAAGTAGGGCGGACAATTTTTTTTAGACAGGAAAAATATTATTTTTTAGTTCTAATTAGTGATGGATGGGGTGATATTTATGCACGGCACAGACCCCTTTAAGCAGGCATTGATGCAGTTTGAAAATTATTGGTATGGAATTAAATCCACATGTGTTAAGAGGGATCAAGGGAATAGGGCTGAATAGCTAGGTAGATAGGCATCGATAGGTGTGTGGGATGTTGGTGGATGGTTTCTTTAGGATGTGGTGATTGTTGGGGTGGGTCTTTTTACCAGGATTATGGTACCTTCAATTTCCAGACTTAACTGGATGAGCCCTTGTGGCTCTTATTAAGTCTAAACACTTTATGACTTTATTCACTCGATCCCGGGTAACACACACGTGGCTCGAGTGCCCCACTAATAATTTTCCAATTCCATCATATCTGCTTAAAGGGGCCTGTACAGTGCACACCTACTTAGCCGCCCCCTTACCAAAACGTTTCTTGCACCACATCAAACCAGAAATTTTGCGATTCGCACCACTCCAATCCAGAACTTCTCAGCGCGCGAGGAGCGCTGAAACAGTTCTTGTTCCATGAGATTTGTTCTGGGTCGGGCCCCCTTAGGAAAATCCTGGCTGCGCCCCCGGTTGGAAGCACTTCTCTTTTTTCCAACCAACACATGCTACACCCTATCACGCCTGCCTCTCATTTGCCAACAGATACAAGTTGACTTGTGTTTGTTACAAGTTCTCAATCGCAAGTTGCAACTTCTCTGCACTTCAGCCTCATGCACTCTCGCCTCTTTCAACTGGCACTGGACCACTCTTTTAAGCATCCATACCATGGTATGCTGTTCATCTCCATTAAATCTAATCTAAGGCTAAACTTAGATATCCGTGTCGCCTTACAATCATCTATGATGAAAACATAGTGGACCCTGAACAATGTGTCGACGGTAATTTTTCCTCACAGTCACGGGTGTCGCTATGGCGGGGATGGGGGAGGAACAATTCCCTATCAAACTTCGTGAAATGTAACATTACGCGTGTGACGATGCATGACAAAAATCGACCTAAGAATCCTTGAGTCCCACCACCCCATTCGAAACCAGCGGCAACGCACTTGCTTACAGTTGCCTTTGAGTAACATTGTGACACCAGTTTTCCCTTCCAGTGGACTGTGAACGTATGGTGCCGCCAGGTTTCATACTGTGAAACCTGGACTGTGAACTGACTGTGAACGTATGGTGCCTTCGACTCGACTCTGAGCGATATGGTGACGCCAGTTTTCCCTTCTAGTCGATCCCGGGCACACACCGAAGCGGACCCGTCAGTCCTACACGCGCTTCCAGACACTGGAGCTGGAGAAGGAGTTCCGCACCAACCGGTACCTGACGCGCCGGCGGCGGATAGAGATCGCACACGCCGTCTCCCTGTCCGAGCGCCAAATCAAGATCTGGTTCCAGAACCGTCGGATGAAGGCAAAAAAGGAGACGAAGCAGGTCGACTCAACCGAGCGGGACGAGCCGGACGACGCCGCAGCCGAGAAGGCGGTCGAGTCGTCACCTCCAACGAGCTCGTTCGAAGCTGCTGCGCCGTGCTCGTCCAGTCTCGTGACCAACTCGCTGGAAGACATGATGCCCACCATGCCGAGCTCCTTACTAGCCGGCCAACATTATGCAGGTATCAAGTCCCAAACGCATTCGGCGTAACGCGTGCTGGGATGTGTGAACAAACTCAGGGTGGCCTGGGCTGACGCGATGGTCAGAGGAAACATGCCTCTGACATCTGATCAGGAACCTCGGGGAAACAGTGCTGTTGGTATGTACAAGTGTGCATGTGAGTTGTGTAAGAGGACACAATTTTGGTGTCTTATAATTTTCCTTTTTGCACCTACTGTGCGAGTAGGTGAGAAACAGACGTTGTACGGGTATCATGCTTTCAATTCGAATTGTTTACACCATTATTTAGTCATTTATCTCCGTGAACTTCTGAGTTTTTACTATCCATGCATTGTAAGATGAGTACAGGACAGAGGGAGACCATATGTCATACGTCATACGTCAACACGTCAGCATACGTCAACACTTGTGAAACTCAGCTCTGTTTTCAAACCTTCTAGGTCTCACTGGACTAGGGCATTCGTCTTACTTCGTTTCCTCAATTAAGTTGAACTAAGACTTGTGCTGCTTATCATGAAAGTGTTGCATACAAGCAGGTCATACAAGTGTCGAGTACCCAGGGATAACTGCCGCGGGCATTGGGATTCACGAGCAAAGTAATTGGTGTTCCATTTTCTCTACATCCCCTCTGGATTTGACTCCTTTTCTATGTGGTCAAACCATTCACAGCATTGTATTCACATATGACCTGACAATGGGTAGAATTTTGATATCCTCATGAAATATATGCAAATGCACATATATATATACACACACACACACACAAACACACACACACACATATATATATATATATATATATATATATATATATATACATATATACCTGTGCATGCAAAGGAAAACTTCATGAAGGTTCACTGATGTCACAGGTCGGTTGTCATTTTTCGTTTCGTCTTTCCTTCGTTCATCATTTTCGTCCTTCTGCTCTTCACAGGGATGTATTACAAATATCGTTCGTTGCTAAGAATGCATATTTAACGTTCCGTCACACGTAGATGACATCTTAAGGAATATAGAAGGCATGCAGCCTACGCTTGATTCAAAGTTAAAACTAACATAAAACACGTGAGATAATTAGTCATAGGTGGCCTGTGAAGAGCAGTAACTGGGAAAGAAATGACAGCCGATCTGAGATCTAGGAATATATATATATCAATTACGAAGATGGAGGCATTGCATTCGGTTGGACCGCATTCGGTTCGCAATTTCTCTCAGCATATTGCCCATTCAGATCCGATCCTGTCAAAGGTGAATCGGAATTTCTGCACTGAAGATAATTGCTAGCCGAATGCTTTCCAACGGAATGACATAAAACACTCCATTTTCGGAAATCAAACCACGGCTCAAAATATGTCGTTTATGGTGCAATGTGTCAAGTTCCAATATTTCACCACAGGCACTTACCACCTTGGAAGAATATTTCGACATCCTTGTGAATGTCAGTAAATCAGGTAGGCTGCAAACAATGGCATGCATCCACTTAAACCTGTTGTCAACATTGTTGTTTGAGACTGCCTCTGATTTGGCCGGTATTTTCCTCCACGCGTGTATGTTGCTTGTGTTGTACCTGCTGCCGATCCACTACCTGACGCCGCAATGACTGTCCAGCGTGCAGCTGGCCAGTGGGGCCAGGTCAGCTTTAGCTGCTAACACTCTGACATTGTCCACCGGCATACCTTTCACGGCACATGAGGCCGCTATGGCCAGCTCCCGCTAACCACGACCATTAGACACGCGCAACTCGATCCCCTGGCCAGCGTAATTACTGGTGTCACCGCCTGCCTGCTAATTGAAAGGGTTGGGTAATAGCAGGCCGGTGTCGGCCCCGGCAGAGCACCCGACCACTGCCCAGTCGGCCGGCCACCTCAGTGGTGTTAGCCTCTTGTGAGGGCTCCGTGAGATAGAGACTGCGACGCCTGGCCACTGGTCGTGGCCGACCACCTGCCGTCTGTGTGCGTGCGCGATTCAGTTTCGATATGAAGAGCTGCCGCCCAGGTCGGCACTGTGCGCTGGTGTGCTATACCAAAGATAAACTCACCTCGCTGCTCCTGCGTTTCACGCCAGTCAATTCTAGTTTGACGTGACGGAAATGGTGTTATGTGCATGCAACTTTACATTACTACCTCATCAGTACCTCGTGGCTCCGTTTTGTAGCGGTCACGTGACACAACTCAGGTAAAACTCAGGGTATGTATACAATCACGCCAACGTAGCATGCATGGCGATAGAGACAAGGTGTACATTGTGGTATGACGTTCGATGCAGTTGCCTAGGGCGGTGTTCGTTGTTGTGATTATATGGTGTGCTCCACTAGTGTAACGCTGTGTTATGACTTCACAACTGCGCCTGCGCCGTCGATGTCAGCGGCTCATCCAATAAATATCGATGCAGCTAAGCGGTTTCTCTTGGCGACATACGACCTAAATGTTCACCTCAGCTCGCGTCGTTCCCTACGACAGACGGAGGACCAAAATATTCACCTTAGTTCGCGTCGTTCCCTACAACAGACACGCGGACCCAAATATTCACCTTAGCTCACGTCGTTCCCTACAACAGACACGCGGACCCAAATGTTCACCTAAGTTCGCGCCGTTCCATGCGCACTGCGTGGTGACACTGCAACAGCTATGAGTAGTTTTCTGCCGTCATACCGCCTTCCCAGTCAGAACGAGCAAATATCAAGTTAGAAAGACACATCCGTACCAACACTGGCCGCCCAGGCAGCCCGGTCTTCTCAGGCCTTGTGTCCGTCACTACAGCGGCGGGGGATGCCCAGTGCGTCGATTGCCACAGCCGCCGGTCCAGCGACAGGACGTCGTCACAACTACACAGCGGCACAATGCGTGCCACGCGGCGCGCGCCGCAGGTGGCGCCGCCGGCGACAGGCGGCCATATTGGACGGGCGCGCGCGCGGCCGGTCGGGCCCGGCCGCTCCCCACCGGCCGGGCCGACCAAAATGGCGGCCGCCACGGCTCGTTTGTCATCGCAGCGGCCTTGTCCGGACGCCGCGTCACGGACTCACGGAGGAAGCGGCGCGCACCACCAGCAGTGTTCCTGTGCGCCGACCAGATGCCACACCCGCACCCAGCCGAGCGCGACGCGGCGTCGTTGTCTCTGCAGCGGCGGCTCTGCGCTGGGGTGAACGTACTCCCCGCCCGCCCGTCGCCTTTTTTGTTCCTGGGGTTGGAGCAAAAACTAGTCCCCACCGGGCGGGCAGCCACATGCACCGCTAACATCAGGAAGTCCCCTGAAGTGGCACTCAGTGACTCGTGTACAGGTAAGCGAAATGTACAATAATAAACAATGAGCGAAGTGTGCCATGAACAACGCGCGAAGTGTACAAGTGTAATTTGTATTCTGCATGCGTTGTACCAGCACTGTGACATCCGTAAAATCATTACTCGGCGGCATAGCGTTACCGTGATGTCCATTAGAGCCGTCCGCGGCGCGATCGAGATGGTGTCCGGGGAGCGTCGCCGGGTAACAGTAGGTCATGCCCAGAATGTCCGGCCGGCGGGACAGCACACGGCTCTCACTGACACGGCGGCTTCTTGCCTCTTCATGCCGCCGTCCATTCCTGACATTCGCCTCCAGGTGCGCCGTTAATCTTCGTGTAGTGTGCTTAATGGAATCTGGTTATAATTTGTGAACAAACCGGCGGTCCGCAGCTCCCGACTGGCTGACCTTGATCGTGACGGGCCGAGCGAGAGACCAGGCGCGCGCTCAGCACACACACACATACATACACACACACACACACACATACACAATGACGGGCCGAGCGAGACCAGGCGCGCGCTCAGCACACACACACACATACACAATGACGGGCCGAGCCAGACACACACACATACACATACACAATGACGGGCCGAGCGAGACCAGGCGCGCGGTCAGAACACACACACACACATACACAATGACGGGCCGAGCCAGACACACACACATACACATACACAATGACGGGCCGAGCGAGACCAGGCGCGCGGTCAGAACACACACACACACATATACACAATGACGGGCCGAGCCAGACCAGGCGCACACTCAGCACACACACACACACACACACACATACACACACATACACACAGCGCCTGGAAGGCACCGGCATGGACACTGGAAACTGGGCGACCAGCTCCTAGTCAATGATGTTGCCAACTGCTCTGCAGATGTTGTTACACCATCGCGTGCTCTCTACTTGCAACCCACCACTTCAAATTGCGTGTTCAAGTGCACTGCAACTGCTAACATGTATATTTATATAGATGAAGTTAGCATACTTCATAGATTTAATTGAAGTCGTTCACGGACAGCTTGACGGTCCAGGTGCCTCAGGTGCCTACCATGGGGAACGTAACAGCTGAGAACAAACCGCAAAATTGGCGGCCGTTGGCCTTATTCGGCGAATTTCCCTCTTGCCTGCTATACATATACACACACACATATATATATATATATATATATATATATATATATATACATAGACATATATATGTGTGTATATGTATGCATCAATATAATATTTTTGGTATATATTTCAACTCCCCTATTCCCAGTACCTTCCCTAAAAAAACAGCATCCAATGCAAATTGCACCATTGTATTCGCTCATCTCCCCTACAATCCTTAAACAATCATGTAGTACCCTATCATAGTTCAGAATTACTAATGTATATATACATCAGTATTTCTCAAGTATTTGTCAGTACAAACGTGGCATCGATGAAAAAGGTAGCATGGCAAGTATGGCCACAAAAATACCTACTCCAATGCCATATATCTTCAGTGCAGTGCTGCATGTGCAGCGCATTGGGTTCATGACATATATTTCCAATATTTCATTTACAATTCAATATTACACCATAGGCATCGCATCACGAGATGCATGAATCAAAAGATCACCATACCTCATTATGCGAGTTCGCCGCGGCTACTGAGAACCACACAAGCGTAGGAAACCTGTAAGACGACTTCTTCGGCTGATCACAAACATGGTTTCGGAAGTCGTATCTCCTCAGATTTGGAAGGGGTTTGGGACGTTTCTCGATACATCCCGATCTCACCTGCGATATGTCGCACCTAATACAATCTTTATGTTCAGAAGCTACACAGTGGTTTAAGGCATGGCATGACAATGCCGTAAGTACACTCAACAAATAATTCAATTATATGTATCGTATCCATCTTTTTCCAGAACAATCGTCGGCAAAGCACCACACACATTGGTCGCATTCCTCGCTTGGAATACTGCGTGATTAACAAACGTCACTGAATAAACGAGTCGGAAATATAAAGGTAAACCCATATGTAACACTATATGCGAGAAGGTGGGCAGAGCGGAACCTCATGACTTAAAATACACAAGTCTAACGAAATGCAACGAAGTGTTGGTGCTTATTCTGATATTCTAGTATACATGTTGCAAAGCTACAGAGCTACAGGTCTCTGAAGAACATCATGGTCGGGCTGGCCAGGTCGCTCAAGTTGAGTTGTCTTCTGCCGATTACCGGTAGTCCAGATTGTCAGCTGGACACCGATGACGTCATCTGGGCCGCATGGATGCATCATGGCACTGGAAGCTTGTTGAACGATAAACCCATGGCACTGGAAGCTTATTGAACGATAAACCATTAAAAACGGTAAAACGGTAAAATAATTATGGTCAACTGGAATGTGTCTGGTAGTTAAATCAGAGTCTACGAACTACGCGCTTCTCATCATGGACTCAAATTCACAAACCATCCTGGCAATCATTCCACGAAATTAGTCTGTTGGATTGTTAGTCCACAAAGCCACTATGGATGCAAACCTTCGCATTGAGAAGTGCAGATCAACTCAGCCAAAAGTGTGGCCAGTCCTTTTTTGTATCAACGTTCTTGCTACACACGACCATGTTTCTCCATCGCCGTTGTGCTGATTCTAGGAACAATATCATTTGTGTCGGCTCGGAGCCAACAACCGGGTCAGGAAATAGGCATGTGCCGCTGCCCTATTCCTCGAGTCTCCTTTGCCCCGACGTTTGTCATCCTCCATTAGGTTTATCTATCTCACCGTCTGGTCCATATCAGAGTGCCGGATAACACTGCTGATTCTCTCTATTCCTGGGAGTCGGAAATGCTCACAAGGCATCGGAACGTTGTAGAGATTCAGCTCGCCCTCAATCTCACGTCGATGTATTGCATTGTGCTTTGACAAATTTGGTGCATAAATTATATATCAGCGAACGACGCAAACTGAACACAAGTACATTCCAGTATTCCGATATGTTCAGTTATTACAGATTATGCCAGTAATTATGCCGCAGCAGGAGCATGTCGCGGCAGAAGTCTGCCGGCGCAGACCAGCTGATTCCACCCGTGTCAGAGACTAGCTACGCCTCTGGTCTCAGCGGGCTCACGTCAGGGTGGTGGGACGGCCAGTGCTAATTAGAGCACGTCGTTACCGAGACGGCTGGGGGAGACGTCACGCCCATCATTGGCACACACCTCCCGCGTCACAGGCACTCATGGTCACAACAACCGTCACCTATGGACACACACCTCCCGCGTCACAGGCACTCATGGTCACAACAACCGTCACCCATGGACACACACCTCCCGCGTCACAGCCACTCATGGTCACAACAACCGTCACCCATGGACACACACCTCCCGCGTCACAGGCACTCATGGTCACAACAACCGTCACCATGGACACGCACCTCCCGCGTCACAGGCACTCATGGTCACAACAACCGTCACTATGGACACGCACCTCCCGCGTCACAGGCACTCATGGTCACAACAACCGTCACCCATGGACACGCACCTCCCGCGTCACAGGCACTCATGGTCACAACAACCGTCACGCATGGACACGCACCTCCCGTGCCACAGGCCTGATGGCCACACACCTCCCGCGTCATAGGCACTCATGGTCACACAACAATCGTCACCCATAGCTACACACCACCCGTGTCACAGGCCTCATGACCACATACCTCCCGCGTCACAAGTACTCATGGTCGCACAACAACCGTGCACTCATGGTCACACAACAACCGTCACCCATGGCCACACCACCCGCGTCACAGACACTCATGGTCACACAACAAGCGTCACCCATGAACACACACCACTCGCGTTACAGGTATCCATGATCACACAACAACCACCCACACACTACCCGCGTCACAGGCACACAACAACTATCACCCATGGCCACATACCACTCGCGTGACAGGAATTCGCCACCACGCACTGACCACAGACACCCAGGGCCACACAACAAAGAGTCGGACACACCTACCACCGCACAGCAGCCACGCCACAGGCACTCATCACCACGCGCCGACTGAGTAAGCGGCACTCATTGTCACCTGGTGTCCGACGGCAGTGCCTGTCGTCCATTCAGTGACACTGGAGCTACGACTGACCGCCTCTCACCCTGGACACGCTGAGCTACATCACGACGGCTGTGCCTGTCGTCCATTCAGTGACACTGGAGCTACGACTGACGGCCTCTCACCCTGGACACGCTGAGCTACATCACGACGGCTGTGCCTGTCGTCCATTCAGTGACACTGGAGCTACGACTGACGGCCTCTCACCCTGGACACGCTGAGCTACATCACGACGGCTGTGCCTGTCGTCCATTCAGTGACACTGGAGCTACGACTGACGGCCTCTCACCCTGGACACGCTGAGCTACATCACGACGGCTGTGCCTGTCGTCCATTCAGTGACACTGGAGCTACGACTGACGGCCTCTCACCCTGGACACGCTGAGCTACATCACGACGGCTGTGCCTGTCGTCCATTCAGTGACACTGGAGCTACGACTGACGGCCTCTCACCCTGGACACGCTGAGCTACATCACGACGGCTGTGCCTGTCGTCCATTCAGTGACACTGGAGCTACGACTGACGGCCTCTCACCCTGGACACGCTGAGCTACATCACGACGGCTGTGCCTGTCGTCCATTCAGTGACACTGGAGCTACGACTGACGGCCTCTCACCCTGGACACGCTGAGCTACATCACGACGGCTGTGCCTGTCGTCCATTCAGTGACACTGGAGCTACGACTGACGGCCTCTCACCCTGGACACGCTGAGCTACATCACGACGGCTGTGCCTGTCGTCCATTCAGTGACACTGGAGCTACGACTGACGGCCTCTCACCCTGGACACGCTGAGCTACATCACGACGGCTGTGCCTGTCGTCCATTCAGTGACACTGGAGCTACGACTGACGGCCTCTCACCCTGGACACGCTGAGCTACATCACGACGGCTGTGCCTGTCGTCCATTCAGTGACACTGGAGCTACGACTGACGGCCTCTCACCCTGGACACGCTGAGCTACATCACGACGGCTGTGCCTGTCGTCCATTCAGTGACACTGGAGCTACGACTGACGGCCTCTCACCCTGGACACGCTGAGCTACATCACGACGGCTGTGCCTGTCGTCCATTCAGTGACACTGGAGCTACGACTGACGGCCTCTCACCCTGGACACGCTGAGCTACATCACGACGGCTGTGCCTGTCGTCCATTCAGTGACACTGGAGCTACGACTGACGGCCTCTCACCCTGGACACGCTGAGCTACATCACGACGGCTGTGCCTGTCGTCCATTCAGTGACACTGGAGCTACGACTGACGGCCTCTCACCCTGGACACGCTGAGCTACATCACGACGGCTGTGCCTGTCGTCCATTCAGTGACACTGGAGCTACGACTGACCGCCTCTCACCCTGGACACGCTGAGCTACATCACGACGGCTGTGCCTGTCGTCCATTCAGTGACACTGGAGCTACGACTGACGGCCTCTCACCCTGGACACGCTGAGCTACATCACGACGGCTGTGCCTGTCGTCCATTCAGTGACACTGGAGCTACGACTGACGGCCTCTCACCCTGGACACGCTGAGCTACATCACGACGGCTGTGCCTGTCGTCCATTCAGTGACACTGGAGCTACGACTGACGGCCTCTCACCCTGGACACGCTGAGCTACATCACGACGGCTGTGCCTGTCGTCCATTCAGTGACACTGGAGCTACGACTGACGGTCTCTCACCCTGGACACGCTGAGCTACATCACGCATCTGACGCAGAAGATGACGAGCGCTGAGCTCCTCTACGACGCATTCAACTGCTAGGTCATATAGCGTCGCCAACCTCTCACGCAGATTGGTCGAGGGTATAATCGGTAATTCCACCAGTTGTGGGATTTAAACCCACGATCTTGTGATCAAGAGTACAACGTCCTAGTGATCGAGCTATCGCGAACCCACACAAGACGCAAGGTAGATGGCAGCGCTCAGCTGGTGTACACTAGGGTGTTGCGCTGGAGGACTTTTCCTCTCGGAGACAAAATGCCATGGTATATTTTTATGTGGGTGGTCATGAAAACATTCATGGTAGCAAAAACCCGGGTTTGATGCGACCCCCATCCAGCCGGCTCGACCTAAAGTTTCCCCATTCACTTACTATGGCGATGACGTCATAATGTATGCCCATTTTTTCAAACTCAACTCGTAGACGTCGTACGGCTACGAATCAGAGACCAGTGGATTGCTCGCAATGAGAGCTTTCAGATGATGCCCATTTTGATGACCTCAGGTTAATTAAGTCACCTTCCAGGTCAGGTCAAGTTCCTTATTTTACCCAATAAACGTAATGGATATAAACCGTGGGTCAACCGTCAAAACCTTTTAATGAACATGGTTATGTGCCTTTTCAATGGTACTGAAGGTCATAATCCATCGTGTCATATAATTTGAATGTCTCACAGGTCAAGGGTCAAAGCAGAGTCGGATCTAGACCAGCTGTTTGGGGCACCCGTTGGATGTGGAACGGGTTTCTGTGATCCCGTGAGCGGGTTTAGTTCACTGTTTGCCTAAATTTGAAGAAAACAACCATTTTTGTGCCCGCTTTCGAAGCTCATCAGGAGGGTAAAGCCCCATTTACCCCCCCCACTGTATCCGCCAGTTTCTTGCGGGATGAAGGAACATTTTGGTCGGAAGACGGACTGTCAAAGGCACAGCCTGTTGACGCAGTACCAACGCCGAAAGGTGGGGGTGTGAAGCGATGTCTGGCGAGGGCGCCAGGCGGATCCGAGAGGGCGCCGTTCCGATCCTGGGGGGTGGGGGTGGGAAGCGATGTCTGGCGAGGGCGCCGGGCGGATCCGAGAGGGCGCCGTTCCGATCCTGGTGGGGGGGGGGGGGGGAAAGCAATGTCTCAACTCAACTTATAAAACTGCCACTAGGATCGCTAGTGCTGCCTCCACTGAAACTTTGGAAGCCGCCGGCTGGATGGAGGTTGCATAACGTGGGATAAAAATGTGATTTTATTTGTTCCTAGGGCCCCACCCATAAAATCTCGGTATGGCATTTTGGACCTGCAACTAGCGCAACACCCTAGTGTACACCCAGGTGCGCAGGGGGAGGGGGACAAGACAAAAAGCGACAAAAAATACACTTGGTCAAGCAGGGAGTTTTGAGATTTTCATCACGTAAAGGCAGAAATGTCATGCGCGCGAAGCGCACCGAAAGCGGTATTTTTCCGTGGCATTTTACTGTCCCCTACCCCACCCACCACACACACACTTACGAAAATTCTGGTTGCGCCCCTGTCTACACCGAGCATATTCAGTGGCACACAAAGTACCTGAAATACTGTCCTAACTCAGTAAAATTACACGGTTAGATTGGAAGGGGGAGGGGATTATTTCAGCCAGTGCCCGGCTCTGTCGTTTGCCATAAGTGTGAGGTGGTGCTCATGAGCAGCACACTTCCCTCCAAACGCGTCCACAAGATTGGGGTCGGCGGAGTGGTGAGAGAGGCGGGCGGGCAGAAGATGTCACGCGCAGATAGAGCAGGGCCGCGACGGGCCGCCTCTCGAGCGATAAATCAGTGTTCCCGCCGGTGTTTGACACCTAAAAAGAAAGGACAAGTTTTGCATGCGTAATGAGTGGTCCGGCCCCGGCTGGTGGCAGGTGCCGGTCGACTGGGTGGTCGGGACGATCCAGCGTCGCCGGGCAGCCTCCTCAGCTGGATGTGAGGTCTGCCCGAGTGTACATAAGTGACCGTATGCATATATATATATATATATATATATATATATATGCATGTGTGCGCGTGTTATTTTATGCCCTAATACTATCACCGATAGGGTCGGATGGATGGGGAGGAGATATGGAAGTTAATGAGAAGGGACTGTGGCGAACAGGGTACGGAAAGTGGTAGGGAGAGATAAAATATAGAGGGAGAAGGGCCAGGGAGAAAGAATGAGAATATGGGCGGAAGAAGGAAGAAATAGCTATAGGGAGGCAGGGGGGGGGGGGAGGAGGAGAGAGCGGACGAGAAAAAAATGGAGAGAGGAAGTGGGCAGCACCAGTACAGACACCAATAAATCAGTATCATTTCATACATAAACATTAGCTAACTGAACAAGTGATGAAAACGGCGTGAGGGCAGCAGAGACTACCTGAACGTCGCTACGATGTAGCTGAGTATGTGACACAGGCGGCAGTGGTGCAGCAGGGACTGCCTGAACATTACCACCATGTAGCAGAGTACGCGACACAGGCGGCAGTGGTGCAGCAGGGACTGCCTGAACATTACCACCATGTAGCTGAGCATGTGACACAGGCGGCAGTGGTGCAGCAGGGACTGCCTGAACATTACCACCATGTAGCAGAGTACGCGACTCAGTCGGTAGTGGTGCAGCAGGGACTGCCTGGACATTACCACCATGTAGCTGAGCATGTGACACAGGCAGCAGTGGTGCAGCAGGGACTGCCTGAACATTAACACCATGTAGCAGAGTACGCGACTCAGTCGGTAGTGGTGCAGCAGGGACTGCCTGGACATTACCACCATGTAGCTGAGCATGTGACACAGGCGGCAGTGGTGCAGCAGGGACTGCCTGAACATTACCACCATGTAGCAGAGTACGCGACTCAGTTGGTAGTGGTGCAGCAGGGACTGCCTGAACATTACCACCATGTAGCAGAGTACGCGACTCAGTCGGTAGTGGTGCAGCAGGGACTGCCTGAACATTACCACCATGTAGCTGAGCATGTGACACAGGCGGCAGTGGTGCAGCAGGGACTGCCTGAACATTACCACCATGTAGCAGAGTACGCGACTCAGTCGGTAGTGGTGCAGCAGGGACTGCCTGAACATTACCACCATGTAGCTGAGCATGTGACATAGGCGGCAGTGGTGCAGCAGGGACTGCCTGGACATTACCACCATGTAGCTGAGCATGTGACACAGGCGGCAGTGGTGCATCAGGGACTGCCTGCCTGTATTGCTACGATGTAGCTGAGCATGAGAGACGGGCGGTAGTGGTGCATCACGGACTGGCTGAACGTTGCTACGATGTAGCAGAGTATGCAACACGGGCGGTAGTGGTGCATCACGGACTGGCTGAACGTTGCTACGATGTAGCAGAGTATGCGACACGGGCGGTAGTGTTGCATCACGGACTGACTGAACGTTGCTACGGTGTAGCAGAGTATGCGACGCAGGCGGTAGTGTTGCATCACGGACTGACTGAACGTTGCTACGATGTAGCAGAGTATGCGACGCAGGCGGTAGTGTTGCATCACGGACTGACTGAACGTTGCTACGGTGTAGAAGAGTATGCGACACGGGCGGTAGTGGTGCATCACGGACTGACTGAACGTTGCTACGGTGTAGCAGAGTATGAGACGCAGGCGGTAGTGATGCACCTCCGCCACTGGGTGACACTGTGCACGGATGCGCCACCGGCGGGGCGCGCTCCACGGACAGCGGCACCTCTTCATTGTTGGCCGCTCCGTCGCAGGACGGATGTAATTTGGCGGCGCGCCATCATCGCCCAGACAATCAAAGTTCCTTTTGACATCAATAAGCGCAGCCGGCCGGCGTCGGCGCAAAAAAAAACAGACACGGCGTTCTGTCGTGTCCGACGATCTGGCGGCTCATAACGTTTCCCCGGACATCATCAGCGCGCCGATTGGCGGCGTGAGCTGAATAC
This sequence comes from Ashinkailepas kermadecensis, assembly GCA_034440615.1. NCBI lineage: Eukaryota > Metazoa > Arthropoda > Thecostraca > Neolepadidae > Ashinkailepas > Ashinkailepas kermadecensis. The sequence continues at coordinate 1,217,668 of JAOTOM010005179.1, forward strand.
TGAGAGAGCAGCCGAGTGTTGGGTGGCGCTGCATACCGGCGGAAACCGACCACCGGACCAGGCTGAATACCGGCGGAAACCGACCACCGGACCAGGCTGAATACCGGACGGAAACCGACCACCGGACCAGGCTGAATACCGGACGGAAACCGACCACCGGACCAGGCTGAATACCGGCGGAAACCGACCACCGGACCTGGCTGAATACCGGCGGAAACCGACCACCGGACGAGGCTGAATACCGTCGGAAACGGACCACCGGACCAGGCTGAATACCGGACGGAACTGGATGTCGCACATGGTCGAATACTGGACGGAACTGGATATCGCACATTGCCGAATACTGGACGGAACTGGATATCGCACATTGCCGAATACTGGACGGAACTGGATATCGCACATTGCCGAATACTGGACGGAACTGGATATCGCACATAGCCGAATACTGGACGTCTGTGATCCATGAACGGAGCTGGCGTGCGGCAATTTTTGTAGGGGCGAACTAATCACTGGATGAATACAGAACGGAGCTGGGCTGGCGGCTGGACAGGGCAGGACGGAGCTGGGCACCGGTGGAGGCCGGCGGCTGGACAGGGCAGGACGGAGCTGGGCACCGGTGGGGGCCGGCGGCTGGACAGGGAAGGACGGAGCTGGGCACCTGTGGGTGCTGTGGGAGCTGGGCACCTGTGCCAAGCGAGGCCGACACTCCAGCGGTGCTGTGCTGAGCGAGGCCGATACATCAACGCCTTAGTGCTGAGCGAGGCCGACACATCAGTGTCTCAGTGCTGTACGAGGCCGACACATCAGTGCCTTAGTGCTGAGTGAGGCTGACACATCAGTGTTTCAGTGCTGAGCAAGGCCTACACCGCAGCGGTACTGTGCTGAGCGAGGCCAACACCCCAGCGGTACTGTGCTGAGCGAGGCCGACACAGCAGTGCCTCAGTGCTGAGCGAGTTCAGCTTGTCAGTAGTTCGCCGCTCCATCCGGAACAGACGGCGTGCTCACGAGGAAAAACGACGCTTTGTCCAGGCGGCGCGCCATTTTTGGAGGTGACATCGCCTCCACAAACATCTGTCGCCAGTGTTAGAACGCGGTTCTGTTCATGAAGTATGCAGGACATGCGGCCGGCCGTCGGGCGGCATGGCCAGCTGGTGACAGGCTGCCACAGCGTGTCAATCGGTGGCTGTCTGACAGGGGCAGCCTGTCACCAGCTGGCCATGCGGCCGGCCGTCGGGCCGCATGGCCAGCTGGTGACAGGCTGCCACAGCGTGTCAATCGGTGGCTGTCTGACAGGGGCTCCGACACCGCCTGAGTGCTGACCGGCTGCTGAGTGCTGACGGCCGACAGCTGGTGACAGCATGGTGCATGGTGACTGCATGCTGACAGCATGGCCAGCTGGTGACAGGCTGCCACAGCGTGTCAATCGGTGGCTGTCTGACAGGGGCTCCGACACCGCCTGAGTGCTGACCAGCTGGTGACAGGCTGCCACAGCGTGTCAATCGGTGGCTGTCTGACAGGGGCTCCGACACCGCGGGAGTGCTGACCGGCTGCTGAGTGCTGACGGCCGACACAGACGCACATGCCCCGACGTTAACACGGCCGCTCCAGAGGCACGCACACCAATGCCCACATCTTGGCTGACGGTGTTCCGGACATTCCTGGGAATTCCTGTGTATTTTTGGTTAAAATGTGGCCACCTGGGCGAAGGCCCCGCTGTATTTCAGGTGACCCTGACGCTGACAGGCGGTCCGACCAGAAATGTGGGCATATCGACCAGATTAAAACGTCATCATCATGCAGCCTTACTCGTGTACGTAGCAATACCTTATGAATTCAAAGCGACGGAACGCAAGCCGTCCGACATTAATTGCTGAGTTGACGGATGACCAGCAAACTGTTCGATACTAAAAATTCCGCGGACGGTTCACAGCTATCAGAGGCGAATCGGTGGGGCCGGTGCGGCGCGTCAGTCAACTTGAGGCGTTTACGGCGCAGATGCATCGCAGCACGACTGAATAACAAGGGCCTAATCAAGCGTGGCGAGTGAACGGCGTTCTGGGCGTAAAAAGGCCAGCTGACGGCGCCCGTGAAAAATGACGCCGTCGATGATCGAACAGGAAAAACCGTCGAAATGGGATAGAAAAGTTTTCCATGCTTCTCCAGCAAAAGATTGACGTTTCCTTATTCCACGCTGGCGACAGGCTGGATTGATGAGAAAAGTATTTCATCGGTTTAATTCTGCAAAAGACTAGAGAGTTGTGTGGAATCTGTGCCGAATTTTCCGTGGAACCAGAAAGATAGCTGCAGGAAACAGACCATCTTTGTGAAAGTATATTCCATACGCATTGCCTTTTAGAGCAACAGCACTTCTGAGTAGTCCCACCACCAGCAAATACGCTTTGCTCGCATCAGTTCAAATTTCTTGTCTGAAGTATAAAAGTCTGCAACTGTTTATCCAGTGACCACGTTGAGTATTAAGCCTGGGCAAAGATCCCCGGGGACGTGACAGGAGGATGACAAAGGGGCAATGGTCTCGAAGCTGACCGGAATTGGGGAAAATGCAGTTATCTAGGTAATTCTATAATTGCAGACATGCTACATGAGGAAATATTGCCTTAAACGGATTTTATTCCCCCTATCGTTTCATGTCCCATAATGTTTTTTCTTTTCCGGAACTGACTACCATCTTTGGTTCGACTCAAGCCCCCTTGACCACCTCCTCGCACTACCTCGCTTCCAAGATTATCAACTGGTTTGGCTTTTGGTGAAGGCTGCCTACTACAGCTGTGAGCCTACCGCCACACGGTCACTATTTGTACCACAGATGATGGGCGCTGCATGACCGACGCAGTCGATGCGCCCCTAAACTCCAATAACTAACTACCACAGATGAGCGCGTGACGAACCACGCTTCAGCATCCAGACGACACCGGCAGGCAGCAGCCTCGACATCCAGACGACACCGGCACGCAGCAGCCTCGACATCCAGACGACACCGACACGCAGCAGCCTCGACATCCAGACGACACCGACACGCAGCGGCCTCGACATCCAGACGACACCGACACGCAGCAGCCTCGACATCCAGACGACACCGGCACGCAGCAGCCTCGACATCCAGAGACACCGGCAGGCAGCAGCCTCGACATCCAGACGACACCGACACGCAGCAGCCTCGACATCCAGACGACACCGGCAGGCAGCAGCCTCGACATCCAGACGACACCGACACGCAGCAGCCTCGACATCCAGACGACACCGGCACGCAGCAGCCTCGACATCCAGACGACACCGACACGCAGCAGCCTCGACATCCAGACGACACCGGCACGCAGCAGCCTCGACATCCAGACGACACCGGCACGCAGCAGCCTCGACATCCAGACGACACCGACACGCAGCGGCCTCGACATCCAGACGACACCGACACGCAGCGGCCTCGACATCCAGACGACACCGACACGCAGCAGCCTCGACATCCAGACGACACCGACACGCAGCGGCCTCGACATCCAGACGACACCGACACGCAGCAGCCTCGACATCCAGACGACACCGACACGCAGCGGCCTCGACATCCAGACGACACCGAGACGCAGCAGCCTCGCCATGCAGTGCACGCATCAGAAGCATGGTGGCGATGCTGAATACACGGCGCGTCTCTGCCCGCGAGCCGGTGTCTTCCCATCAGTCTGCCGAACGCAGCAGCGCACGGCGGTGTGTTCACGCCTCCATCCGCTCCCAATCATTGATCCATTCATAATGCACTGTATTCACATGGTGCGCCATTCCATGTGATTAGCTATCGACCCCATAATGGCACAGAGCCGCACGGTCATTTGACACAGCGCTGACCTGTCTGGCTGCCCTGTGGCGTTTTTCTGCCCGTGCGGCACGCGCGCGCTCCCGGCGTTAATGGCAGCTCGGTAATGTCTGTATTTGGCGCCATCACCGGCCCACCGGGAATACGATTACTGCGGCTATGACGGACGGCTCGCCACGGGTGGCAGCGTAACGGGCTCCGACCTGATACTGAGGTCACGGGTGGGTCCAGTACTGACGTCAGGGGTTGGTACAAGACTGACATCAGGATGGGTCTGGTACTGACGTCACGGGTTGATCTAGTACTGACGTCAGGATTTGGTGCGAGACTGACGTTAGGATGGTACTGACGTCGTGAGTGGGTCCAGTACTGACGTTAAGGGTTGGTGCAGGACTGACGCCAGTGTGGGTCTGGTACTGACGTCTGAGTGGGTCCAGTACTTATGTTAGGAGTTGGTGCAGGACTGACGTCAGGATGGGTCTGGCACTGACGTCACGGGCGGATCCAGTACTGACGTCAGGTGCAGGTTCAGGTCCGCCCCTGACGTCAGTACTGACGTCAGGGAGAGAGTAGGAGTTCAGTAGGAGAAAGTGGGAGAAAGTAGGAGAAAGTGAGGTTGCTTGAGTCTCCAGGTATGTTGAGCGTCCCCCTATCTCAGCTCCTATGGTGCTATGAGAACTAATACGCCACCTGCTTGCACTTCGAAAAGTGCGTCTATTTTTTGGTTGGACGAAAGTCGGGACCAGTAAACGTCTGGTGAGTTTTGGACAGCAATGTGTTTCCCAGCAATGTCTGTACTAATTTTCCTGGACTTGAACATTCTTCTTAAATCGTAAGAGATGGATTTGGAACACAGTGCACGATTGAAGCCATGTGCTTTGTCATGAAATCCTCGCTTTGGTATGGGACGATCAGGAGATGGGTGGCCATATTTCATTTGAGGTGAGGTCGAGATGGGCTTGTTGAGCAATCGCGATCTGGGTAAGTTGAGCCGTGGTACCTTAATGTGTTGCATGTTGCTGACGTTTTTCCTCGTGAAGCGTAGAATCGATTGTCAAAACACTGTTGTTCATCCCCTTGGTGTTGGGAAGATGTCAATTTTGATGGCAGTATTAGAGAAAATATTATTTATTATTAGATAATTATTAGAGAAAATATGAAAACCTAAGTTGGAGTTTGTTGCATGTCATGCTCCTCAGGTTCTATGCAGGCTTTTCTACGAGAACATGTCAAGTAGCAAGCAATGACCCGAAGAGCTCCCAGCACTAAAACAACTTGTTCCAGTTGCTGTCACAGCAATGGTGTTCATGAATAAAATAAGGCACATGACCAACTTACCACATCACCAGGATCGACGTACCCCACGCTTGGCGAAAGTTGAACAACGGCGATGTTTCGGAAAAACTCAAAATATCAGCAAGTTGGACAATGGGAAGAATAAAGGGGAAAGTAGAGAAGAAGGTAAACATAAGTTGACCAGATGGTTTGTGTTCTAATGTTTCGACTACAGGAGCGTAAATTTCCTTGCTGATGAGAGAACGTGACCCAACGTCCATTTACCCACAGCTATAATAGAGACTAAGCGTACGGGTCAGTGTCGGGAGGATCCAGAGCTGAATGAGAGGAGGGTATGGCAGGACCGACTCCAGTGGTGGATGACGGACCGTAGCCGGTGGCGAATGACGGACCGTAGCCAGTGGTGGATGATGGACCGTAGCCAGTGGCGGATGACTGGACCGTAGCCAGTGGTGGATGATGGACCGTAGCCAGTGGTGGATGATGGACCGTAGCCAGTGGCGGATGATGGACTGTAGTCGGTGGCGAATGTTGGATTGTAGCCAGTGGCGGATGATGGACCGTAGCCAGTGGCGGATGATTGACCGTAGCCAGTGGCGGATGATGAACCGTAGCCAGTGGCGGATGATGGACCGTAGCCAGTGGCGGATGATTGACCGTAGCCAGTGGCGGATGATGAACCGTAGCCAGTAGTGGATGACGGACCGTAGTCAGTGGCGGACACAGGGACACAGAGCCACATATGTGATTAGAGAACCAGCCGGACTGGGGGCGAATGAAGGTCCCGGATACAGACGGAGGAAGGCGACCGATATACAAATGGAGCTGGAGGAGCTGGAGCTGGAGGAGCTGGAGCTGGAGGAGCTGGAGCTGGAGGAGCTGGAGCTGGGGAACAGGCCTCAGGCTCAGGCGCGTTGATCCAGTTCCGGATGCAGGTGAACATTTAGAGTCGGATCTCGGATAGAGTCGGCTTACTGTGCATTTGTTTAACTCATTCCCTGATATGAGCAGGGCGAGCATTGCCAACCTCAATTCTTCTCGGATAGGTGACACAATAGAATCAGACTTCGGGAGGGGTCCTTCTCGGTCCGTCACCGGGTGTCGGGAGAGACCCTTCACGATCCGTCACAAGATGTCGGGAGAGTCCCCTCTCGGTCCGTCACCGGATGTAGGGAGAGGCCCTTCTTGGTCCGTCACAGTGTCTGGAGAGGCCCCTTTCGGTTTGTCACAGGGTGTCTGGAGAGGCTCTTTTCGGTCCATCACCGGATGTCGGGAGAGGCCCTTCTCGGTCCGTCACAGGGTGTCGGGAGAGGCTCTTCACGGTCCGTCACAGGATGTCGGGAGAGGCCCTTCACAAGATATCGGGAGGGTCCTTCTCGGTCCGTACGTGCCGAGAGGCCCTTCACGGTCCGTCAGGTGTCAGAGGCCCTTCACAAGATATCGGGAGAGGTCCTTCTCGGTCCGTCACCGTGCCGGGAGAGGCCCTTCTCGGTCCGTCCATGTTCTTCACGGTCCGTCACAGGGTGTCGGGAGAGGCCCTTCACGGTCCGTCACAGGATGTCTGGAGAGGCCCTTCACAAGATTTCGGGAGAGGTCTTTCTCGGTCCGTCATTGGATGTCGGGAGAGACCCTTTTCGGTCCGTCACCGGATGTCGGGAGAGGTCCTTCTCGGTCAGTCACCGGATGTCGGGAGAGGCCCTTCACGGTCCGTCACCGGATGTCGGGAGAAGCCCTTTTCGGTCCGCCACCGGGTGTCTGGAGAGGCCCTTCACGGTCCGTCACATGATGTCGGGAGAGGCCCTTCACAAGATGTCGGGAGAGGTCTTTCTCGGTCCGTCATTGGATGTCGGGAGAGGCCCTTTTCGGTCCGTCACCGGATGTCAGGAGAGGCCCTTTTCGGTCCGTCACCGGGTGTCGGGAGAGGCCCTTCTCGATCCGTCACCGGATGTCGGGAGAAGCCCTTCTCGGTCCGTCACCGAGTGTCTGGAGAGGCCTTTCTCGGTCCGTCATTGGATGTCGGGAGAGGCCCTTTTCGGTCCGTCATCGGATGTCGGGAGAGGCCCTTTTCGGTCCGTCACCGGGTGTCGGGAGAGGCCCTTCTCGGTCCGTCACAAGATATCGGGAGAGACCCTCGATCCATCACGGGGTGTCGTCGAGTCGTGCACAACTTGCTGGCCACGTGCATATAGCTCGAAGAGGGCTTTGATATCTTGGATCCCTTCATTCGTTCAACAGTTCCTGCCACCTTGCATATGGTTGTAAGACGTATGCATCGGTCAGTGTTGCCCGACCTGACAGGTGGCATAGTTCATTTTCTGGCAGAATTATGCCAATGTCCCATCAGCAAAATCGCAGTTCCATTTGCATGTGCATTTGTCCATCCTCACAAGAACCGATCAGATAAGTTGTTTGATATCTCTTCTTCACAAGCGACTTCAAAGAAAGCATTCCGAAAAGTGGAAGTCAGGTCTTCTCTTGATGTCAAGCATTCAATCCACCAGACTAACACTTCCTAAGTTCATTTAAGTTTAGCGTCATTGATCAACATATCGCATACCAGAGTAGGGCGCCTATATATAGAGGTGCTGGACGAGCGAGGGCAAGCGTTGCCTATAAATCACAGTGCTGTCGAATATCCGTGTATATCAGTCATAGGTGCAGTGTCTTCAGTGCTGATGCAGCCACGCGTCTTCAACATATTCACGCTGAGGTGATCTCGGATGCGATGCGCTCACCACATTGCATTCCTAAGACCAGAAGTAAAAGCGCCATCCTTACCTGGGGCCGCACTCCAGGTAAGTGCACTTCATGTTAAATGCACTTCACTAAATGCGCTGAAGCGCATTTAGTTCTTTCGATTTTGACTAAACTAGCCGTGAACGTCTATAGCAGCCTCCATGCGTCGAATGAGATTATTAATGTCACGTCTTTTACCGGCAACAACGAGCGGAGTGGCATCAGCGCAAAGCGTGACATCAATGCCGTTATCAGTATAAAAGCTAAGATCGTCCGAAAATATGCTGTAAAGTAAAGGACCAAGTGATGTTCCCTGATACACCCCGACAGAATTTGGAGCTGTGTCTGACAAGTATTCGCCACTTCGAGGCTCGCCACCAATAAGGTTTTTTAATTTATTTATTTCATACCGCATCGAGAGTCTTTCAGTTGCGACACAATAGCACACAGTACACAGTACACAATAGCACAGTAGTAGTACACGCAAGCTATTTATCTTCCCATACGTTCACATTTGCGTAGTCGCCAATACTCATCTCATTCAGTCCACGTTCCATCATATCCATATTATTCTCGCATCTATTACAAGATCATTCATCTCAAATGTACCAGTAGATCCAGGCCCTACTAAATCCAGCCCAAATGAAGCCGACTCATCCTAGCGCTCTTCCAATTGATATTGACAGCTGATACCCAGGTTGCTTTGACACACCAGGATCGCCAGAGGTGATCCTATGAAACCCCGCATCACAATAACCGCATCACATTGCCCCATGTGCGGTGGAACTGTTCCAGCTTTCTCACCTTCGTTGCAATGCATTCATCAACTTTATATTGGTTGAAAAGCCTCGAAAAGCCTATTGGTCGAACAAAAAGCTCTACAAACGTCAGATCTCCGATCCCATTCAGCTTCTTATTCAAAACATGTTGCTTTGCAAGAAGTGCGACATAGTTGACAAACTCAGGAGCATCGAAACATCCAAACAGTAAGTGCTCCGGGCAATATCTCAGTCGGTTTCTGCTCAATCTACCCAGCCTGGCTATCAACTGCCGCCAAAATGGCCCTACTGACCGACATCTCAGAAAAAAGTGACTTATGCTATCTTTTTCGGGACAGAACTTACATTGCGGTGAATTAACTATTTTGTATCATACAAAAACTTTTGTGTAGGTATGTATCTGTTAAATATTCGGTACTGCAGCGGCTGAAGCTTAGTCGACACACAGCACTTATAAGGAAGATTATAAATCTGGACCCATTGTCTTCGTTGAAAATGAGGCGTTCCTCAGCCCATTTGGGCTGGCAACGAGGCTTCACGGCCTTTGGGAGCTGGATCCTATAAAAGTACTTGGTTGTGATCTTCTCGAGAGCAACTATGTTACCGTCAGGGATTCTGAGACCAATCTCCACTTCCCTTATTTCTGGCGTAAAATCGAATTGCCTACTCTGTCGCACTAGCCTTTTCCAGTTTTGCGGAATTGCGTGCAGCAGGCATTGATATTCAAACTGAGGGATTTGGACCTCCATTAAATTTTGTTGCAACGCAGCAGTCAATAAATGCGCCATTTCGCACCAGCTCACCCACGTATATGGTTCCTTGTAAATAAAGATTAGCAGAAAAGGCCGGCGTATAGTCCCTTTTAATATGGCGGTTGTACCAAAGGCTCCGGCAGAGAACGGCTTGCGGCATGTTCAACGCCTGATCGTTAGTTTTCATGTGGGCGTATTCCCGGAAGAGACGTACGTACAATTTAGGAATTCCTAGCTTGAGCAAATGCTCAGTGTCGAGTTCGCGTCGCCACCAATAAGGCTATCATGGTTCCAAAAGCGTGACGGTAGGACCGGACCTGGTCGGGCCGCTCAGACGAACGTGTGTACCATGTATAGGGCAGTAGATGAACGTGTGCACCATGTATACGGCAGTAGATGAACGTGTGTACCATGTATACGGCAGTAGACGAAGGTGTGTACCATGTATACGGCAGTAGACGAACGTGTGTACCATGTATACGGCAGTAGACGAACGTGTGTACCATGTATACGGCAGTATATGAACGTGCGTACCATGTATACGGCAGTAGACGAACGTGTGTACCATGTATACGGTAGTATATGAACGTGTGTACCATGTATACGGCAGTATATGAACGTGCGTACCATATATACGGCAGTAGACGAACGTGTGTGCCATGTATACGGCAGTATATGAACGTGTGTACCATGTATACGGCAGTAGACGAACGTGTGTACCATGTATACGGCAGTAGACGAACGTGTGTACCATGTATACGGCAGTAGATGAACGTGCGTACCATATATACGGCAGTAGACAAACGTGTGTACCATGTATACGGCAGTAGATGAACGTGTGTACCATGTATACGGCAGTAGATAAACGTGTGTGCCATGTATACGGCAGTAGACGAACGTGTGTACCATGTATACGGCAGTAGACGAACGTGTGTACCATGTATACGGCAGTATATGAACGTGTGTACCATGTATGCGGCAGTAGATGAACGTGTGTACCATGTGTACGGCAGTAGACGAACGTGTGTACCATGTATACGGCAGTATATGAACGTGTGTACCATGTATACGGCAGTAGACGTACGTGTGTACCATGTATACGGCAGTATATGAACGTGTGTACCATGTATACGGCAGTAGACGAACGTGTGTACCATGTATACGGCAGTATATGAACGTGGGTATCATGTATACGGCAGTAGACGAACGTGTGTACCATGTATACGGCAGTAGACGAACGTGTGTACCATGTATACGGCAGTAGATGAACGTGTGTACCATGTATGCGGCAGTAGACGAACATGTGTACCATGTATATGGCAGTAGACGAACGTGTGTACCATGTATACGGCAGTAGATGAACGTGTGTACCATGTATACGGCAGTAGATGCGATCGGGTTTCCCCTCGCTCGTAGTCAATAGCAATCAACAGTCTATCACCAACATATCAGCATCATTATGCAATTAATCGAAACGTCTGCTAGCTTTCCCACCGTGGTGCGCGCTTCAGTGTGGTTCGGCATTATTGTCAAATATCCCCCGGAATATACCATTCAGCGTGGTTCGGGGACGTTGCCCAAGGGCCCCCTAAATATACCCTTCAATATGGTTTGCGGCATGGCCCAATAACATCCTAAATGTATTATCCAGCGTGGTTCTGTGGCACTTCCTACTAATCCACAAAGATGCCTGTAAGGGTTACTCGGAGGCATTGCCAAATAACATCCTAAATATACGTCTCACCATGGTTTGGGGACATTTCCCAGTAGACCCCTAAATATTCCCCTCAGCATGATTTAGTGGCATTATCCAATAACCCCCTAAATATACTCTTCATAACCTAGGCCATGCAGACCGCAGCTTCTCATATCTAGAGTCCGGACATTCTGATAAATGTTCCCATGAACATTTTATGCTCATTTCAGGGCTATGTCCAACAGCCTAAATTGAAGACAACCCTTTCCAACAAGTTATTGAGTCAACGTAGAAAAGTATGCAGCAAATACGCCACAACTTCAGATTCATTCAAAGTGATGACCAGGTCAGATTTGATTTCCGAACCCATATCTTTGGAATGATATAATCGGCTCATGTGTCGTTTGTCGGCAGACCATCATGGGGAACATGCCGTATTGTAAGCCGCCCATCATGGTGAATATGCCATATTGTAGGATGCCCATCATGGGAAATATGACTTACTGTAGGCCGCCCATCATGTCGAATATGCTGTATTGTAAGCCATCCATCATGGAGACGTGGTGACCTCTACGACCTTGGATTTCTATATTGCGAGGCCAATACTGGTGCAAGGAAAAAGCGCAATAAATGTTTCCGTTTTTAGAACCTGTTGTGTCATTATAGTTTCAATCAGTACAAACAGGCTACCATTAACTGCAATACGACTGTCAATGTTCTTTTACCATTATTTTACTTCCATGGAACACGTGGCTAGTAAATCCTCAGTTTAATCACGCAAAAAGAAATGAAGTCAGGTTCTAGTTTTTCCATGTAGCATGCGCATCCCAAAAAGTAAGGTTTCAACTATGAAGACAGGAACAAGGGAAGCCACAATCAAGCTCATCAACCACTCGTGTATAGATATGACGTAGCCATGCTCTCGGAGCCGTTTCACGTACCACCGACGGCGCCGACCCAGGATGGAAATCATCCACGAGGCAGCCAGCCCTGTCGGGTTATAAATGTGTTGTAACCACCATTAGACGGTGGCGAGCGGCATTGTTGGGCCGCCACTTCCTGGGCTCAGACGCCATCCATCATTGCCGCCGTCCTGGACGCGAATTTCACAATCAAAACTGGATTTCGCGCCGTGCGGTAAAAACTCCGGTACCGTTGTAGCGCGCAAAAACTGAACAAATGATGGTGGAGCGGGCCGCCAGCACCGCCTGGCCGCTGCCAGTGATCCCAGGCCGCTGATCTGCCGTCCTGCTGAGCCTTTCGGACGCACATGGCTCCATTAAGCAGCCTTTCGGACGCACATGGCTCCATTAAGCGGCCTGCGCCTCTAATTTCCTCACCTGTATTACATTTGTTCAGGCAGCCATAAAAAGCTAATGTTATTCCCACGATACGCCAGGCTTCAAACGTGGACGCATTCGTCAGGGGCACTGGGCATATGAAAGAGATGACTGCCTGGTAAATTATGAGAAGATGAGCCAGTGGGATACAAACACTCTGAGTTAACTCTGAGCCAAGCCCGACACTTAAGTCATGTCTCTTTGGAAGTGCTTTCGAATGCTTCGTGGCGTAACATCCAGTTAGCATTGTGTTCCTTCACACCCTATCCGCGATAACTCACACATTGAGGTAGAATGGCCTGTGACACAGCGTCGAGTGAGCTTTAGACAGGCGCGATAATAAGTCAACCTGATCCATTCGTATCTCATCACAGAGTAATTTGTAGTAAAACCGGACGCAGGAAGGTAATATTCCCCGCCGAAAATGTTGTGGAGTAAAACAACGTAAGGAGACAAAAGCGTTACAACTGGAAACCATGAAATTAAAATATTTGGAAAAGCAGATAGCCAAAATATCGCATCTTATAATCCACAAACATTAAATAATGACGTCACATTCCCGCATTTCTTCCTTGATTCTACCGTACAACGCTGCATAGTTATGAGGCTGTGTGCAGCGAAATGGCCGGGGAAGTCATCAAGCTGACGTGTTTTTCTTCTGTTAACTCACAAAAGACTGAGTCTTCATACAACCACGATCATAACGACCCACAATCCTGTATATTATCTGATAAGAGTAACATCCCCGGTTGTCTGTCAAGTAAACAGCGATTAATTACTACTCGCGCTCGAAGCATTGCGTCAGCTATGATCATCAGCTACGTCAGCGGTGCTTGGCGTCAGCTATGATCATTTGTACATACCGTTGGCCGTTGCACCCTTGACCAAAACTTGATATCACTGATGGAGCGGTTCAAGAAGTGTGGAGGGGGGGGGGGGGCGGAAAGGGCTCGACGTCGACTCGACATGACTCGAACAGAAGATGTCGACTGAAGCGGGGGGGGGGCTACCCACTAAGCTGATCTGGGACCAGCATTCATTTTAGGATGCAATCAAACCGATCTGAGGAACTAACTTGCCTTCGAAAAGCAATTGCCCGACATTCACGTGGATTGCCCTGACTGTGTCTCGACTACTAAGGGAAGCACTGGAAAGATGCATGATTGCCTAATTTAATGAAATGGAAAGGAGTGTTGTGGTTGTACTTTAGTCGATTTTAATTACTCACTACCTTTGTAGAGAGATACCATTGCTAGCCCCCATCACCTTAAATGTGTTGGTATGCCTCCTTTTCTATTGCTTTGTGGCATGCCTCATGCGCATTTTCTTCGACAATAAATGTTGGTTTTCAAGATTTTGTTTTTATCTCTAAAGATGTGTATCAGATATTCCATCACTATCCCGATGTTTGTGTGTTATACTGAAGCTGTAGCGACATATTTGGAAACTAAGCTCAGATTGGACAACACCCTGTTACTTGCTTAAAAATGATAACTGGATTCTTGCCTTCAACTAGCTGTTGACAACACCCTGTTACTTCCCTAACAATTATAACTGGATTCTTGCCTTCAACTAAGTGCTGACAACACCCTGTTACTTTCCTAAAAATGATAACCGGATTCTTGCTTTCAACTAACTGTTGACAACACCCTGTTACTTCCCTAAAAAAGATAACCGGATTCTTGCCTTCAACTAACTGTTGACAACACCCTGTTACTTCCCTAAAAATGATAACCGGATTCTTGCCTTCAACTAACTGTTGACAACACCCTGTTACTTCCCTAAAAATGATAACTGGATTCTTGCACTGTGTCAGCTCAACCGCCAAGCGCAAAACAATAACCAGAGGCTCGACGAGCATGCAGAGCCACCAGTACAGCCACCCAGCGCCGCCTCCTTTGATTTATATGCACCGAAAATCGCTAATGACTGATCCTGTCAATAATGCTAGGTGATTTGATAAATGAAACAGCGGCACAATGAATGATGGGATCCGCGAGAGAAATGAGCCCCGAGTGATGAATTAAGATGAAAATGTGAGGAAGAGAGCGGCTCGTGACCGCAGCGGTAGCGGTCACAGCGGGATCAGACGAGCCTGGACAGCTGAAAGGAGAGGGAGAACTGGTGCCACTCGGTGAGTTCTATCTTGGTATGTACACACCACGCATATTGAGCACAATGATGTAGCTGGGTATAATAATTCCGTAGGACGAAACCTAGGACACCTGAAAATAGCAATAAACCAACTAATGATCCTTTGGTGAAGTTATTTGTTCAATGGCAAAAGTAACTAACATTGACTGGGTAACTTAGAGCAAGTACCTTGACCACACTTAATTAAGCCACTAAAGGAGCCAGGAGTGAGGGAAAATGGAAACGTAGCGGATGTACACGCACGTGCAATGCTGGGCTTCGGATGAAGGATATATTCTGGCATGCTTCATAAGCAAAAGACGAAAAAATCATAAGCATAACAACCGCTGATTACACCCTCATGCACGTGGTAATGCATCTTCTTGCAGCTATATGGCGATAGATATGCTGATGTTTTGACATACTTATAATCCGGACGGAAGAACGTAGGTAGGCCAGAAAAAGTGTTCGGGAAGCACACGTAGCTTTTAAGCTGACTCCTGTATGCAACACCATATGATTGATGATTGCAGGTCTCGAGAGGTTAGGGGTAGGGGTGGGGGCATAGCGCCGCTGATTACAGGTCCCGAGAGGTTCAGGGTAGGGGGTGAGGGACATGGTGCCGCTGACTATAGGTGCCGAGAGGTTAAAGATAGGGGTAGGTGGTGGGGAGCGGTCATGGTGCCGCTGACTCTCTGTGGCTACGGTCATAAGCTGGTGTGCTAATATCAAAGATGATTTAATAATCGATCATGTTTGTTAAATAATTCTGTAAATCCGTAACCACGAGTGAAGACTCACGTGAATCTGTGACCACGAGTGAAGACTTACGTGAATATGTTACCACGAGTGGAGACTTAGGCGTTTGTGAATGTGAAGTAAATATAAAATTAGACCAATGAAACACGTTGCATAATCTGAACCTAAGATGCAATGCGGGTCCCTAAGTCGAAGCAGAGGTGCCCACTAATGACCGTTGAAATGGTATTGCAATAATAATATAACAACATTTTATGTTAGAAATTAGATCAGGCCACAGCTGACTAGTGCATACACCGGAGCAGCAACGTCGTGTGGGGTACCGATTCCTGAACCCTCCTCTCAGAGTGGCGATCCCGCCAGCCGATCTGCGGTGGCCGAAGTATGTTCATGCTTCATGGAGCAGAGCGCAACAATTTCACCGTCTGCATCAGCGGCAGCGTTGTGAGATGATCAATACATGGCGCTGAGATGGCGCTGACATAACGTTGACATGGCGCTGACATGGCGTTCACATGACGCTGAGATGGCGCTGATATAACGTTGACATGGCGCTGACATGGCGTTCACATGACGCTGAGATGGCGCTGATATGGCACTGACATGGCGCTCACATGGCGCTCACATGTTCCGCGTGGGCGAGGAGTGTTGCCAGCCAGAACTGTTTTTCATCACCATACTTGTACACTCACCGCCATCTATGATCATTTGCCTGAACTACCGCTGTGGAGGGAGGGTGCCTGACGTCGTCGCCGGTAATAACGGTGGACTAGGTGGAACCAATTATCGAGCTCACTAATGATGCCAGCGACATCCGGGGTAACTTGGGATCGCCCGTGATGTTTTTGGCCGCACATACCTGCACATTATAGAACCAGAAGCGTCAAGAGCATATTTACGATCAAGTTATGTAGCGTATTTCACCTGTAGGCGTTTACGGATATAATGTAGTGCAGAATATACTGATCATTGCTTTGGTACAGGAGCGTAGTTGTGAGTCTTGAACGACAGCTTGGAATCCAAGGGTTCACAAGGAAAAATGCTCGTGAACAAGGGTTCAGAAGTGTCGTCGATCGTAACCGGTAATATTCGTACTGCGTAAGACTCGTAGAGCAATAAGTTGGTATTGCATAATAAGTTGGTCAGTGTAGCATAACGTTCGTAGCACAAATGGTTGGTTACGGTTAAGGTTCAATGTCAAACGTTCGCAACCATCAGGCTGATATCAAATAGGTTCTTAGGTGGAGGTTCGGAAACACAATACGGGGTTCGATTCCCCGCGATGCCCGCCCTGCTTGCCAGGGTGGGAGGCAGGCGACGCCATATGGTCTCAGCTGCTGAGTGCGTCGTAAAGCAACAATCCAATCCTAATGTTTGCATGTCAAATTTCCTGCCCACACGGTTCATAATTATGCGATTTGATGTGCAAAAATGTGGTTCGTAAACGTGGGGAATGTGACTATGAGATTTTCCGGAAAAGAATGATATGTCGATATCAATTGTTCGATCACATGGCATACACAATGATCTTGCAACAATGCTTGGCCGCAATCCGAACCCAGCCATTTTTGCTAAGCGACATCATGCGCTGGTTGCAATGAGATAAATAAGTGCATCCAGTTTGGGAATGTATCCGATAATATGGATGCATTATGTTTCAATCCATTTCAATCTTTGTTTACCTGCTTGGCCATTTCTGGAGGCTTGACAAATTTGGGATGCCTGTATTGCTATTGCTGGCATTCACATCGCCAAAACTTCGGGACCCATGCCCCTGCTCCTCTCCCGTTCAAATGCGCATACAAAATAGTTCTCGAGTTTTCAGTCTGCCACATACGAGCCGAATGCTTATGAGCCATAGGGTCCGAATCTTGTGAATAGCGTGTTAAAGACCCTTATGCTCATCGGCCTATAATTGCGAACCTATGAATGAACCTATGAAAGTATGAACAAATTACTACAGCTTTGAACCCGTGAATATCCCTGAAACTGTATCACCCTGACAAGATTACAGGAAGCACGAATCTGTCGAGGTTCTCACACAGCCATTGGCCCTAATACTGTGATACTGATACTGGGCCAGGAACGTCGGGAGCACCAGGACGATCGAGGTCCTCACGCAGCCATTGGCCCTGATACTGTGAGGGTCCAGGGACGTCGGGACCACCAGGACGGCCAGAAACTGTTGGTTAGCTGTGGTCCTGGAGTCGAGTGAGGGTCTTCAGATGGTTGGGGGACTTGAACGGTTGACCCAGCGAGGGGCTTTCGGCCATGTAAGGGCAACGTGACGGTTATGGGCTCAGGTGCGGTCAATATGGCTCAGGAATTACACAGCATGGCACAGTAATGGGTTTCAATGAGCCCATGGAGTCTTGTTTTCCCAGGCCTAGGCACGGGAGCCCGTCGCAAAAGCTCCGATGAAGGGTAGAAAGCTTTAGATTTTGTGAAGCCCAAACGGTGGGAGTACTAGATAACAACAGGCTGTGAATGGGCCAGGACCCTGAGACAGATGTGAGCAATTGGCGAGAGGGGAGGGAGCTCGGAGCCCTACGGCACTCAGAACACTGAAATGATCGTGAGCGTGGACTAGTGGTAGGTTAGCGTAGCGAGGACCAAGGGCTTTGGGTCGTGGGGAGGGGTGTGTAAACGTCACCGAACCCTGGGACGACTGGGAAGCTCAGATGGGTTCTGCAGCAATGACGACCACTGGGGCGGGCCGAGACCAGTCCATAGTACGGCCAACATCACTACCCGGCATGGACAGGGCCTCAGCTCGAGCAACGATTAGAAGGTGGTTTCAGTAGCTACAAACTGATACTTCAAAATCAACAGCCTTAGCACTGCTGGACCCTCCTGATAATTTCTTTAAAATCTCCACCTCTCATCGTACTGTTTCAGTCGGCTAATTCATCGATTCGTGGCAGCATACTAACGATAGGTGATGACATATGCATGCATGCTAAGCCATAAGCAGTGCACGGTTTCGCCGCCACGACTTTGAGTTAGAATCAACTGTAGTGGAAGAGAGATAGATAGATAGAAATAGAGATACATAGATAGAGAGAGAGAGACAGAGAGAGAGAGAGAGAGAGAGAGAGAGAGAGAGAGAGAGAGAGAGAGAGAGAGAGAGAGAGAGAGAGAGAGAGAGAGAGAGAAAAAAAAAAAAAAAAAAAAAAAAAAAAAAAAAAAAAAAAAAAAAAAAAAAAAAAAAAAAAAAAAAAAAAAAAAAAAAAAAAAGAAAAAGAGAAAAAAAAAAAGAGAGAGAGAGAGCGAGAGAGAGAGAAAGAGAGAGGAGGGGGAAGGATAGAGATAGGGAAAGACAGTTGGAATCAACAGACTAACATCATCCTTGCATGAGTGGGAAATATGTGTCGCAAATGGCACAATAACATTGGGAAAGAGCACCAGTTTTGTTTAAAGGACAGAGCGAGAGAGAGAGAGAGAGAGAGAGAGAGAGAGAGAGAGAGAGAGAGAGAGAGAGAGAGAGAGAGAGAGAGAGAGAGAGAGAGAGAGAGAGAGAGAGAGAGAGAGAGAGAGAGAGAGATAGAGAAAGAGAGCAAGAGAGAGAAAGAGAGCGAGAGAGAGAGAGAGAGTGAGAGAGGGAGAGAGAGAGATGGAGAGAGAGTGATATATGCTTTGGGAATACAATTGCATTGAAAGATGTATAAATTCCTGGCTTTCTCAAGTCTATGCAAGTGCTGCACAAAAAGAACAATAATACAGCGCAGACTCAGATTACCGATTGAACTTATCATGACTTGTTCAGAACACTGACATTTGCAGGTTCAAGCGTGCCTCATCGAAAACAACTGCGACACGTTGTTCCATCCGATAGAAATAAATTTCACAGCATGAAAAGACTAGATAAGAACATTGTTAAACCTGAACTTTCGAAATCGATGGCACTCAGGAAAACGTAACGAGTGCCACTAAGAAGAAGCGGTATGTTCTTCACCATCTTTGCGAATTGTGGAGTAAAAATGCAAAATGTTTGAACTATTCGGAACTTTTACATCAACATACAAAAAAAAGTATTCTTCTAGACACCGATCGCACCAAAAATCAAATCGGCGTGCAAAATTACCCTGGCTGAACCCTTTCTACTTCGCATTAGCTCGCATCGCGCCACGTTCCTCAAGAGTTCGTATTGCGCCACGTTCTTCTAGAGTTGGTATTGCGCCACGTTCTTCTAGGGCGCCCGGAATACATCGTTAGGACGTTTCAGATGATGTCTCAGTGATCTTACCTGACACTTCCTTCAAATCTGGCACGCGCTTAGAGGGCACAATTTGAAGCTACATATGTTCCGTGGTTTAAAAATGTTGATTATTAGGAAAGCTAAACGGAGATCAACTGCTTTTTTAGCTTCATTATCTGCTTTCCCCAGAGACCTGACCTGTGGTCACATTCACTAGTTTTGCATTTTTCTTTGATAATTTGTATATACACCCATGTTTTCCTTTTAACTATATCTTGTATGGTGTGAGCTAAAATATTTCAATGTGCATCTAAAACTGTAATAACATGATGTCATGGTCCGACTTTGACCCACCCTAGCTCCGCTCTAAGGAGCCTATAACGCAATTTGTGTTGGCACAATGCACACACGTCAGGAGACAGAAGTAGGCCAAATTTAACAAATACGATAGCGTTAACTGTTTGGGTGTCACCTCCCCTACGCTACGAGGATTAAGCGACTCCAATGGCGATGTCAGTAGACATGAGATGCATGCAAAATGTCGGGGCCTGTCCGTTATTGGAAAGATATCAATGTGGGAATTTGATAGCGAATATCTGAAGACGTTCGATGATAATGGGGATGGGGTGGTGCACTTGGGTTCCTGGATGGAATTGGAGAGAAGCGGTTTCTGCGAAATCAAGCAACATGTTTACAAACATCCTGTTTGCAAACTTTATGCTTATGAGTGCTTACGAACCTTTGGTGCACAAACATTCGACATGCGAACTTATTCATTATGGATCATGTGTGTTACAAACAGCATGCTATATGAATACAATGCATACAATTTTCTTTGCTGCCATATGCACTACCAACATTATGTATAGCAAAAATTTTCTTACGGACATGCTTATTTTCATTTACTGTAGGCAAACTCACTTCGCCCGGCAGTAATAGTCCAGGGAAACCTCGTCCGAATCGCGGATACTTGACTCGAAAGACTTCCTGCTAGCTGGTCTTTATTAATTGGACTTTCGAATGGCAAAGTGCAGCAGCCGAGAGCTTCTCCGGCTGGCCACACAACTTCGGTTACTCTGCTCAGAGCAGCTTGACAATCCACCCTCGGCGACAACTCCTCAGCGACTGCTGACCGCTGGGGCCTCCACACATCACTGACCGGCGGCCGTACCACATGACCCGTCACACTGGCGGGAAGTCACGATGGGCAGTCGGCCGGCCATCGGCACATAGAAGCTGGCTCAGCAGCTTAGCGAGCCGTACCAACTATTGCAATGTGACGGGACAGCGGCTGGCAAGTTCGAACACCTACAGCTATGACTTGGCTACCTAATGTGATACTAAAGGTACTGCTCGAAGCTAATTTCGTTGCATCACGTGAAGGGGGCAGACTGCCCTTCAACGACATTGGTTCCGAATGCGCCATTCAGGTCCGAATGCGCCGACAGGCACAGATACCGACTAATAATCTAAAATATTTCTGGCGAGGTAGAAGGCCTTTGCAATGGATTTGGGAGCAAGCTAATGGATTGTTGTATTGTGATGAACTGGATCTTCCATTCATCTTAAACATGCTAGTTCTTCAAACAAAATGTAGGAAGCTTATGCTTTAGCTTGCGACGGGCGTCACCTACACTTAGGAAAATACGCGTTAAACCCATGGCGATGAATGGAAGAAAGAGCAAAAGACGGAAACAGCACCACTCGATTGTTTTCCGTCAGGCGTTCAATGACAGGGGTGCAATCATTACCTTGGCTGAGCTCCTGCTGATCCTGCAACCACTACCTTGCCTGAGATATTGCTGATCCTGCAACCACTACCGTGTCTGAAATTCTGCTGATCCTGCAACCACTACCTTGTCTGAGATTTTGCTGATCCTGCAACCATTACCTTGCCTGAGATCCTGCTGATCCTGCAACCACTACCTTGCCGGAGATATTGCTGATCCTGCAACCACTACCTTGTCTGAAATTCTGCTGATCCTGCAACCACTACCTTGCCTGAGATCCTGCTGATCCTGCAACCACTACCTTGCCTGAGATCCTGCTGATCGGCCACAGCTGAATAGCAAGCCTAAATATTAAGACTTCGATGATACGTTCCGGTTCATATGCATGCTCCCGACTAAAATCACGTCCAAATAGTAAATATTGAAACCATTGTCCGAAAACTCTGAGGCAAATTTCCCGGAAGAACCTAGGAGCACAGCTTGCAAGCTGTTTTCGAAGCTTCTTTGCGAGGTATGGTAGTTCTGGTGACTTGTTTGGAGATTTTTGCACCTCGGAATTAGTCTGCGTTTTCCGCCAAGGAAAGATATTATGTACCAGCATCTTATCATATGCCATCATAATGTGAAAAACATGTATTAGGACAACTCGCGAATATAAAAAAAGAAAAGAAGAAAAGCATTTCGCAGTCGTGTGCAAAACTTCATATGCCACAAACAATACCAGGTTATGCCATTATTTGCATCAGAGGCTCTGCAAATACAAATAGGCTGACGGTGATAACAAGGCCTGGCAATCCATTGGTGTCAATGAACGCGAACGAGGCCATAATGTTGCATGGGCTATTAGACGTTATGTGCTAAATTAAATATATTTATTAAATACCTATATACGAAAATGCTTGCAATGAAACATAAACGTTTTGAAATTATCAGCCGAAACTCAGCATTACGACTTTAATTGTGGAACCCTCCCTTTAAAAACAAAGCGGCGAAAAAGATCAATACCCAATCAGCCAAGACAGAAAATGAGCCAGATGCGCCATCGCGAAAACCATCAATTAATTATTCGGGTTATTGAGAGTTTCCACCAATAGTACATACCGTTCAGTTCCACACCAAGCCGATTTAAGGCAGAAGTGCAGTATTATTGCCAGCGTGATGCAGTAGTTCAGACTGCCATTTATATCATGGCTTACATGTATCTATGAACTCATTATCGGACTTCATCGCGCAAGTACCTAATTATCCGTCAGGCGAAACATCAAGTTCCGTGGATCCGAAACAAAATGTTATAAATCGCCCCACATCCTCCACCAAAATAAACGCAAGCGACCAAGCGCCTCACAAAGCATTAAGTTGGATCTCGTTACTTAATTTTGAAAGGCTTCAGATGAGTCAGAATGCTGCGCACGTTAGATGCTAAACGTAAACCTCACTATAATCCTACATGTCTTACACTATATCTTACACTCGTTTTTGTTGATAAATTGCTTGCAGTTATTGCTTAATTTCAGCTACACGTGACAAGTAATGCAGTTAAAATTCAGACTATTCATCAAAATCTGATCCGGGCAAGCATAAAGCATACAAATCTGACAATTCGAAGATCGTCACTTCACAACGTGGCGTCCTCTGGTCGGTGCCAAATCACTTTGTATGCCCCAACACGCTGGCAAATATTTGCTTTATGCCTGTGTAATGGGCAGTAACAGTCGGCTTCCGGTAAACCTTACTTGCCAAGGTACAGCTGTTTACCTACAACAGTCGGTTCCTCACTGGTCAAGGTACCGCTGTTTGCCTACAACAGGCCGTTCCTCGCTGATCAAGGTATCGCTGCTTACCTACAGCAGTCCGATCCTCGCTGATCAAAGGTACAGCTGGTTACCTACAGTAGTCGGTTCCTCATTGGTCAAGGTACAGCTGCCTACTTACAACAGCCGGTGTTGGATAAACCTCACTGATCAAGGTACAGCTGCTTACCTGCAACAGCCGGTGTTGGATAAACCTCACTGGGCAAGGTACAGCTGCCTACCTACAACAGCCGATGTTGGATAAACCTCACTGATCAAGGTACAGCTGCCTACCTACAACAGCCGGTGTTGGATAAACCTCACTGGGCAAGGTACAGCTGCCTACCTACAACAGCCGATGTTGGATAAACCTCACTGATCAAGGTACAGCTGCCTACCTACAACAGCCGGTGTTGGATAAACCTCACTGGGCAAGGTACAGCTGCTTACCTACGATAGCCGGTGTTGGATAAACCTCACTGACCAAGATACAGCTGCCTACCTACAACAGCCGGTGTTGGATAAACCTCACTGGGTAAGGTACAGTTGCTTACCTACAACAGCCGGTGTTGGATAAACCCCACTGACCAAGGTACAGCTGCTTACCTACAACAGCCGGTGTTGGGTAAACCTCACTGGGCAAGGTACAGCTGCTTACCTACGATAGCCGGTGCCCTGCAGGCATGGCTAGTCAAGACACAGCTGCTCACATACTGAAACTGTTGGTTTATGCATATACTTAGACAGTCGTCAATTATGGGAATAGTATGCCTGGTAGAGTATCTTACTTTCAGCAATGTGGGGTGGATATGAAGCGCTGCTGGGAAAATATCAAATGGTTCTTGGAATTCGTTTTCTTCCATGAAACATTCATGAAGATGGAGTAAAAGGAGATACATTGGGTTGGGTTAGGAGGCGGCAACTGCCTGTTGTTCCTGGTGATTTTGCACATGGTGTTAAATTAAAATGATTGCTAATTCCACACCACTCGAACTTTGACTAAAGCAAATTAGTCAAGACATTCGTGAAATTCAGCACAATAGTCAAGACATTCGTGAAAATGAGTACAGGTTCCGTTGGGTGAAACTCCCTGCTTGCACATTTTGCATAGCTTTCGATAGTTTCCAAAGCCTCTAGTTTCTTTGAACTCTGTATTGAACTTTGAACTCTTTGAACTCTGTCATCGGGACGTTCGGACAAGTGCGTACCCTGACGTGACAAGCTATTTGTGTTTCATCTGGTTAATGATTGTCCCTAACTGCACATTTGGATACTTATTGCGACATAATTTGATGCATCTTATGTGGAGATAATTTGAGCGTGGCAAAGATACAATTAGCTACGTGCACGTTTTTTTTCCGGAACGTTGTCAAACGTTTCCTACAGGAAGAGCTCAAGGAAAACTTTGGCCGTCTATCGTCGCCAGGAGAAAGTTTGCCACGACTGATAAAATGTTTGGATAGCATACCATGTGAAATGTAGCCCATGGTTGTATATTTTTATAATGGAATAGACAATGAGGAAGAAAGCATGTAAATGTCCACTAGTGAGGGTCTGGAACGTATATAATGATAAACATGATGCATGCTCATTTACCTGCAGTGTTTGCAATTCTGATTTCGTCACTGTAACTTCAGAATGTTGCGGCGTGAATATGATTAGTCATGTTACCTACTTACGTAAGGAAAGCAAATATTAACTTAAATTAATTCTGCAATCAAGTTTGTGAAGGCCATATACTTTCACAATAATTAATTTTTTTTTTTGTGTTCGAACCTGTCCAAGTATTTTCTTTCAGCGTTCGTTTACCTCTGAGAACAATTTTCACACAATTAACTATGTTTTTTTCAAGCTATGAATTTATATTTTAGCACCATTCCTGTACACATGGGATCTTTCAGCGGTGAGTTTTGGCACTGTAGGCATCATTCTCTTCTTGGAGTATCTTCTGACGTTACACAGCCATTGCCAAGACAAGCGTACTTCTAAGGAACATATACCCCACCGTGACCGTACCTGGCTGAATTCGCCAGATATTATTATTCCAAGGATAAAAAGGTGGTGGAGGTTCCAAGGTGGTATGTAAAACGGGGTCGAGGCATAATGAAAACTTGAAATGACTTCCCAGGTAATGCAGCCATTTGGATGGACTTTTGTTGACTACTACTTAATACATCCGCGAATCATTTCTGGTCGGCCAGAGTCGAGTCGTGGTGCGCAGGCGATATGTGGATAAACTTTTCTAAACTTTCTGATGCTATTTATATGACTACAGCACCTAAAACAGTGAACAGAACAGTCAACACAGTCAACAAGCACTGAATGTACCTTCCCCTCTTCTATTGCTAGCCCTTTTTCTCCAAATTCCCTTATCCCTCCACCCAGTTCCCACTCTCATTTCTCCCTTCTCTTTACTCCCTAACCGGCTGATCTCCCACGCCATTTATTTCCCCCGGTTGCGTTTTACTTTGGGACAAATACTCCGCACTATAATCATCAACACCTATTCTGAAAATGCCACCGATTGCCTTCGTTATCTTACAGTATGCTCAAATAATGTCCCGTACGTTTCAACGTGGAAATTGATCCTTATTACTAAACTAAATTACAAATATTCTTGGACTTCTTTTCGGTAGTGGAGCTCCAAACAGTCTAAATAGGAAGACACAAATCGTTCAAAGTGTTCAAGAGAGGGGAATGACAACCTGCTGCTCCATGCTGTTTTTGCGTGGCATTTGGTGCATGTTTTCATCTTCACCCGTCCAGCTGATTATTTCCTTCAGTGACGAACTGGGAGGAAGGATGACAATTTGTCAATTGCAAGCTGCGGTTTGCGGAGCTGATGGCGCATGCTGTCCAAACGAAACTTCACCACAAACCTCCGAAAAGAAAGCTTCAAAACAGTCGGACACATTACTCATGTGATCTGGTCAGATGACGGCAGCATTTTAAAGCTCGGTTAATCCAAGGCTTGCCATATGCACCGGCTGACAGGACGGCCGATTAAATCATCAGCGGTGGGGGCTGGTGAGGAACAGTGCAGCCGGCTGCGTGACACGGCATCAGCAGACGGTGGCTCCACGACCGGCCGCCGAGCGGTGGTCGTGTCATCCCGCTTATCCGAGCCCGCATCACAACTCAACATGGCTCACGCTACTGTTCGACATTCCTGCAACGGGACCTGTTCTGTTCAAAAATCTGTCCAATTAGGTGCAGCGCAGACTCGAACGGAGCGGCACGCGGTGCGGCGAGGCGAGGCGAGGCGAGCGCCGCCAGCCAGCCGCCTCGGACCGCTCCGACATCGAGACACACGCTACACAGCACCTCGGACCTGGCCGAGTCGGCTCCGACCGCTCCGACATCGAAACACGCGCTACACAGCGCCTCGGACCTGGCCGAGTCGGCTCCGACCGCTCTGACATCGAGACACACGCTACACAGCGCCTCGGACCTGGCCGAGTCGGCTCCGACCGCTCTGACATCGAGACACACGCTACACAGCGGCCTCGTGCTTTTGGTCAGTACAGGCTTTCTTTTACGTGCATGATTTACGATGGGCCATGTGATGCATCGGCCATCTCCATTCTGAATTAGATTATCTGCGCGGCCGGCCGGGACTGGGCCGGGACTGGGCCGGGGCTGGGCTGGGCTGGGCTGGGCTGGGCTGCGTGGCAGTGCCGTGTGACGACCGCCACGCCAACTGCACCGTGTCCAGCAGCACCTATAGCGCATTATGAGAATGGGCGTACATTGAGCGTTCCAGATAACGAGCGCCTCAATAGGAATGTTCCCGTTAGCCGACTTCGACAGCACGAGACATGTCGGTCTCCGTAAATCACCGTCCGTCTCCGACTGGCGGCCGACGCCGGTCGGCGCACCGCCTGGCGGCCGGCCGGCGAACTAAAGCCGAAGCCCTGCCCCCGCGTGCCAGAACGAATGGCCTGAGCTCGCCCGTAACTCGCAGTGGAGAGCGATTGGCCAGGCATTTTCATATACAGATCGTAAATTTAGCTCGTAGGGTTAACATGTCTTATGGCACTTGCCGGTGTCACACTACGGTAATATTGAAAACCGAACGGTCGGAACAAGTGCGTGAGGTGGAATAGTCGAGCAACAACTGTGCACAAGTGGTGGAAGTGATTTACAGCGAAAACGCAACCTCTTCCGTCGGATATTTATGGATTTTTGACACAAGTGCGGCTGGTAAGAGACAGTTATTCGCTCGTTTCCCTTGGCATTCAGCGCTTAAATTTATTGCTCGCCCAAACAATACGAAGGTGGCCGAAATTTTTGAAGCCTTCTCGTCGTGCGTGGGGCGTGCGGCGTGTGCCGAGACAAATTTATTGGACAATTACGGCGTGTTAAGCACACTTTTAGTGCCTTCTTGTGTGGATCATTAAGACACCCAACCCGAAAGGGTTACGCTCGACCGCCAAGTGTGAACAGCGCCATCCTCTGGATTTACGAGCGAGGGCGGCCGCGCCCGACCACCGCTGCATTCCGCTCTGCCCGACACAGTCGCATAGTTTGCGCTCGGCAAACGACAACAAGCACGCGCTGCTGGAGCGGCTCCAAGCAGTGTGGCGGCGTGACGGTGGCCGGCAGCGGCAGCGGCAGAGGCAGCGGCAGCGGCAGCGGCAGCGGCCAGCTCGCGCACCCCCCGGGTGCCCAATTGGCCGCCGGTCGGCAAAGTCGGGCGCCGTGTCGCCAGGCAATGTGGCGCGCGCCGCGCTAGGCGCCGGTCGACCGTCACAGCCGGGCTTCCGTCTGGCGGCAGCGTGACATAGCACTGTGACGGGTGGCAGGCACTCTCTGTGACTGGCGTGACTGGCGCCAGTGCGTCGCCATGAGTTCGTACCAGTTCGTAGATAGCCTGTCGAACTGGGCGGCCCAGCGAGTGCAGGAGGGCGGACAGGTGAGCGGGGCAGAGTACTACAGCCAAAACTACGGCGCCGCCGCCTGCTACGGCCAGCAGCAGCAGCCCACCCACTCGCAGCTGTACAACTACAGTGCGGCACAGCAGCCGCAGCCGCCGCAGCAGCCGCAGCAACAGCCTCAGCCGCAGCCTCAGCCGCAGGCGCAGCCGCAGCCGCAGCCGCAGCCGCAGCCCATGCCGGCGGGTGACTTCCGAATGCTGCACCCGGCAAGTTCACCGGCTCTCCCGGCCAAGTCCAAGCCGGTGGCGGCCGTGTCGTCCCAGGCGTCGGCCTCGGCACCGGCGCCGCCGGCCACGGCCACCACCTCCTCGTCGTGCAAGTTCGAGCCGGGCGTGGGCTCGCCGCAGGACCTGAGCACCTCGTCGACGCCCAACCCGCCGGCGGCGTCGCAGCAGTCGCCGCGCTCGACGGCGAGCACGGGCAGCAGCTCGAGTGGTGATCAGGCTGCGGGCGCGGCCGCCGCAGGCGCCGGCACCGGCTCGGCAAACAATAATAACGAGAAGGACGCCAAGTCGGAGGTGACGCGACAAGTCTATCCCTGGATGAAGCGCGTTCACATCGGAACAAGTGAGTACCGACCGGCCGGCCGGGTGGTCAGCGGCCGCCCGACGCTCAGCCCGTGTACTGGCCACGTCTGCGGCCGTCAACCATTCTGCTCATGTCTATAATAATTCACACTGCAGGACAAATATACGGCGAGTGTGCCGGACACGGCGCAGCGGCCGGTCAATGTCGTCGCGGCCATCGCGTCACATCAAACACAAACAATCGCCGCCCAGTTGGAGCCGTGCTCGATGCCGTGCCCCGCCGCCCCACTGAACCGTGCTCGAGACCGTGCCCCGCCGCCCCACTGAGCTGTGCTCGAGACCGTGCCCCGCCGCCCCACTGAGCTGTGCTCGAGACCGTGTCCCGCCCGCCCCACTGAGCTGTGCTCGAGACCGTGCCCCGCCGCCCCACCGAGCCGTGCTCGAGGCCGTGTCCCGCCGCCCCGCCGAGCCGTGCTCGAGACCGTGCTCGGCCGCCCCACCGAGCCGCGCTCGACGCCGTGCCCAGCCGCCCCACCGAGCCGCTTTCGCTGCCGTCGACGCTCCCCTCCCTCGACCTCGGCTGATGGAGCGGCTTTTTATTCGCTTGCAACGTCCGAAATGCGCCATTTATTCCGGCCGCCGTGACACCGTTGTCCGGATGTGACCTGGCTTCCGGTACGTCCGCGCATCGCCCGGCCACCGCAATACGTCTTCTTTTTTTCGCCGACCCCTGTACATTCAGACGGCGTCCACGCGGTCTCCCTGGAGACGGTGCGCTGAGCCGGCTCCGACCCCGCATCACTGGGCCGGCACAGCTGACACCCCTGTATCCGAGGCGGATAGGGAGAGGGGGCTGCACTATTCCGCCGAATTTAAGCCATCACACCACCATCGAGCAGACAGCAGTGCGGCGGGTTGGAAACCAAATAGGAATGGCTGCAAAGTTTGATCCAGACTGTCTACGACATGGCCACATGCGTGCAGGTGAAGTCGGCAGCGTGCCGCCGCCTGCTGCCACTGACCCTGCCCGGCCTCTCCGGCGACACCGTGTTCACGAGCCGTGCTCAGACCGGCAGTGCTCCGCCATCAGAGCACCACTCACCCCCTCAGAGACCACCTCCGGCTGCTCTGTGGCTCAGCAGATCTCCGGTCACACGGCGCCCGGCCATCCGCCATCAGAGCACCACTCAGCCCCTCAGAGACCACCTCTGGCTGCACTGTGGCTCAGCAGATCTCCGGTCAGACGGCGCCCGGCCATCCGACAGCAGGGCACGCGCGTCCCGCTGCTGGTCTGGACGGTGGCGGCATCTCATCAGCCAGCTCCCAGCAGGCAGTTGCGTCGCGGTAATCGGCGCTGATTGCTTTATTGGCTGGCCGCAGTGGGATAGCTGGGGCGGCTGTTTACGCTATCCAGCACGTCCACTGACAGCACGCCACACAATTGGCCCAGTCTTCGGCGGTGTCGCTCTCACACGCTCCGACTGTAAAAATCCCCGGGCTCTGACTTTCCCACTCAGAGACTCTGACTGCGTGACTGCCGAAAGCTCCGGCTGTGCTGTACCACTTCCAGATAATCTGGCTGTATGAATTGCAAAAGCTCTGGCTGTGTCGCTCTCACAGACTCCAGCTGTGCCACTCTCGAAGGCTCTGGCTGTGCCGCTCTCACAGACTCCTACTGTGCCACTCTGGAAGGATCTGGCTGTGCCGCTCTCACAGTCTTTCTGCTGTGCCACTCTGGAAGGATCTGGCTGTGTGATGTTCTTCTGAGATCCTCCAGCTGTATCACATTACTCCAGCTGTATCACTGCATTACTCTGAAATGATCTGGTCGTATCACTCCCAGAAGTGCTGACTGTCGCTCTCAGAGGCCTTGGATGTCACACCACGAGCTCATGTTGTATCATTCTTAAATCCTTTGGCTGTGTCAGTCTCGCAGGCTCTGGCTTTGCCACCGTCAGAACCCCTGGCTGTGTTGCTTCCGGAAGCTCGGATCGTGTCTCTCTCATAGGCTCTGGCTTTGCCACCGTCAGAACCCCTGGCTGTGTTGCTTCCGGAAGCTCGGATCGTGTCTCTCCTACAGGCTTGGGTATCACAAAAAGGTGGGGTTTGCGAGGGAGGGGATAGGATGCTTCCCCAAGCCTCGTGGGTATATGTCCCCAAGTCATTGTGCCTACGGTGTTGGTTCCATGCCCAGGAATGGTATTGACCTCTTTTCTCCAATTCAAACTCTGTGGCGATTACAATGCGCAAAGGCTCAAGTTGGACCACTATCACAGCTCTCGGCTGCATTGTTTCGTTCTCAGAGGTCTTCACCATATTGCTTACTCCCCAAAGTGTCGTTGCTGTCGCAAACAGAGATCTGTGCTGTGCCCCTCCAAGGCTTCTGGTTGTGTTACGCTCAGATCTTGCTGGGTGTTTATCTGCGTTCTGTGGTCGCAATTCCCGAAATATTCGGTCTGTGTACCTCTGGGTGTCCTATTTCCCATCGGTTTTGTTCGAACAGCATTGTGCCGAGTGCGTATGAAGGTCGATTACAAGCGTACAAATTTAGGCAAGCTACCTTATGGCCTTTAGGAAGTAAAGGCCGTAAGGCAAGTTGGTGCGAATATGTCGAAAAGTAGCAGTGATTGCTAGGGAGCTCATCTTGGAAGTGCTGATAGGATGTGATGGAGTAAGCATTAATTGGTCGGCGACTGGATCAGTCACTGACACGTCTGTCCGGCTCATCAGTCACTGACACGCCTGTCCAGCTCATCAGTCACTGACACGTCTGTCCGGCGCATCAGTCACTGACACGTCTACCCGACTCATCAGTCACTGACACGCCTGTCTGGCTCACCAGTCACTGACACATCTGCCCGACTCATCAGTCACTGACACGTCTGCCCGACTCATCAGTCACTGACACGCCTGTCTGGCTCACCTGTCACTGACACATCTGCCCGACTCATCAGTCACTGACACGTCTGCCCGACTCATCAGTCACTGACACGTCTGCCCGACACATCAGTCACGGACACGCCTGTCCGGCTAACTGACAGTTTTCGTCATGTATCGCAAGCCATACATGAGGCCAGATGATGTCCGTGCGAAAATGCAGCAGACCATCGCCGTAACTCGTTATACAAGTACTTTGTGTAAATGGACAATAGCGTGATGCTCGCGAACAAATCGGTGCTGGGTTTGATGTGCAAGGTTCATAGGCAGCATGCACAATGACTACATGCCGTTATGACCTCATGACATTGTAGCACTAAGTGCATCACATTAACTGCATTATGTGTGATACACCGAAGCGAATCCACACAGCACAATCAGAATCAACGCTGAATAACCAGAATCATTGGGAACATTTTGTGTTCCAGACAAATTCAGAAAGCAAAGCTGGCGGTGGCTAACATTTGGTTGCCATGTGTGTGCGATTAGCTTGAGGCCTGCCGTAGTCGTAGGAAAGACCGCCCAATCAGGTAGTATGCGAAATGGTCAGCCGGGTTGACAGGTGAAATACTGACTTCGAAACGTCCCGACAGTAGTTGCGTTATTACCATCGAAATGTCCCGACAGTAGTCGCGACATTGCCATCGAAACGTCCCGACAGTAGTCGCGATATTATCATCGAAATGTCTCGTCAGTAGTTGCGGAATTATCATGTCAGTGACATGAATTTGATGCTTATTTAAACTACACTTACGGGTTTAACGCTGCGAATATGTGCTCACACACACACACACACACATGTACCTGCATTCACACGAATCTGGCAGAGCGTATCTGAACGCACAGCTACTACACTGATGATTGTGCATGTGAACTGTCTAAAGCAGAAGTTCAGTCAGGATCTAATTTGAAATGTGATACTTGACATGTACGGCCATTTATTTCCTCGAAATGGCTATGATTTATTTATTTAATTATTTTAACTACCGCACATCCACGAATTAATACAATATGTTCCGGCTATTAGCGTACCGGGACGCATACCAGGGAAGTCGGAGCAAACCAAAGGGTAAGAGTCGATGTGCAGCAGCCAGAGGCGAGCTCCACGGCAAGTGGTCCCTTGGTAGGGTCAGGATTGCAGGATCAGGTCGGAAATGATCAGATCATGCACGCTGGACAGGGTTCAAGGGAAAGGGAAGGACACGAGATGATCCACTGCTGCACATCATTCATGCATACAGCTCTATCAATACTAACAACGAGAGCAATCGATATGAACCGCAACTGAGTGCATGCAATCCCAACTGCAACAGCATCAGTGTGGTCGAGTTCGTTAGCTTCGGTCGTGTTCGTAAGCTCGCTTGTGCTTCATTAGTTCTGTTGTGTTTGTTGTGCTTTTGCTTGTGTTCTGATATGCGAGATGGCGTGCGGGTCATTTTTTGGTAATTCATGTGATCTGGAGGAGTATATCAGCAGTCATAACTGTATATCTGCAATCTCTGTAGTCAGTCTTCTGTGCAGATGAAGCGATCATTGTCCAGACTCACAATTGCTTGCCATACAGCAATTGCTCGCACACATGGCGAGCTGGCATTGTACGGAACGCAAAAATAAAAGGTGAGGAATTGTACTCAGGAGGCATTCAGGTACCGGCATGTGGTGTGAAATCAAACTGCGTCAGCCATGTTGACATGCCTGCGAAGCTATGGTCAACGCCGATTAACAAATCCACCATGAACATCCTAAACAACGCTGACATTGCAATTTGTGCATCGAAGTGTTAAGCATCATTTGATTAGTCTATCCCATCAATCTTCACAATCATGCACTGAATATTTTCTGAGATATCAAACAAAGCATCACAAAAAGCACGAATCAACACCAAACAGAACAACCAATCATCCATTGATCTGTGTCGGAACTAGAAATGAAACAGATTCAAGAAAAATTTAACTCACGACCATCATAAAAGCCAACCACAACCTATTCATGACACAATAGCTCGCATGTACGAGTGTTTAAAAAAAACATAGCAGAACATCATAATAGGGTTCCTCTCGGGTTTCCTGAGATATCTCTCCTTGTAATTCGTTGTCATATCGTAGTAAGGTTCCTCTCATGTCTCCTAAGATTGATCAGGACAATATCGCTCATTGTAATTCATTATCATAATTTGTCATGTTGCAGGCTTGAACAGTCCAGATACGTTTGCGTTATCCTCTATTTTTACGTAAGTTTATTCTATAAAATTGTGTCAATCAAACCTTAATACAAACAAAGCACTACGCTTCAGAAGAACGTCGCGTATATATATATATATATATATATATATATATATATATATATATATATATATATATATATATATATATATATATATATATATATATATATATATATATATATGGATACTTAGAACACGGATGCAATTTGCTTCAGAATGATGATGAGAGGCGCTTACTAATCAAATGAGTTTCATGCCTTAAAAACGCAATGTTCATCATCGTGCTACCATGCAGTCATGCAACTTGTAAGATATGCTTACATATCTGTAGCGAAATGTGATGAAAAGCTTCATGTGGTGCAACAGCAAGTGAATGATTCAAACGAATAGAACGCAGCCATCTACAAACGTTTTGTGTAAAGCTTCGCTGGATTGTCACTGGTCCTTGTAATGTAATGGTTCAATAATGTACCCTTTGGTACAATACTTCTTCCCATGGAAAACGCTTTTGAGAAGGCTAACTAAATATTTTACCGTTACAAAAACCTTGCCTGTTAAACTGGACGTCTGTGCATGACATTACAACTATCACTTGCTCAACAGCCATAAAACTTGCTGGGTACCCTGTCATCCAAGTATAACGTTAAATGTATTGCCGTCTGGACTCCGTGCTGTCAGTGCCAGTAGACGAACTGATTATTGCAATATAATTGAATGTGTTGAGTGGAGACATTGGATGGAATATCGCATCAAAAGGTTATCTACTACCTTCTTGTAGTACAAGCTGTTAATGGAGGACCATCAAAAAGAATGAATTCAATCAATTGCGAACTAAACGGTCTCTCGCATCAGAAAGCTTAACAACTAAGATGTATAAAAGTTGCAAAGTTGCACTAAAAACCTTCACATTTCATAACTTTCCATGACTTGCCATCTGCAAGCTATTATCAAGTAAACTATTACAAGAGGAAGTGTGTCCTGTATATTAAATGATAATGTTTACTATAACCACCTCAATCCGTAATATCCAATGGGTGCTTATGTGACGTTACGTCATATTTTGGTAACGTATTGATATATATTGCGTCAATCGGAATTAATATTTATCAACAGCATTGCATACTATGCGATAGCATGAGATATGATCCGCTACTTACCGAATTCTAGAACATGCCAGGATATGTTTGTATGAAGGCGGCGGGCGAACAAAAGCACCTCATGAACCCCTCGCTTGATATCATCGTTGAGGTCACACAAATGCACTTTTTATCCTACGTTTGTGAGGACACGCTGACTTGTCATCGAGCCGGACATTGTGTGCCGCGTAGTTTGTCTTGGGCGATAACCCAGTCGATAATCGCGGCCCGGCCCTGGCTCAGCCCATTATCTGCCGGCAGCTAATGCAGTTTTCTATTTTCAAGTTTTGCCCTGCATCCCCTTCGCGTGCGTGATCCCAAACTTTTAAAATCATTGTTCTTTGAGAGGTGAATAAAGCTTACATGAAAAATGAATTGGCGCCGACATGAAGGGGAATCGAAGTCGGGGAATTGGTCCGGCCTCTTCCGAGTTCTGGCGAAAAAGCCATATGGGAAGCGGGCAATTGGAAGCGAAGAACTACTGCTCGGCGGAATATTAACGCTGACTTCAGGAGGTGACAAGGGCGATTTGAATATCAGGGTATTGGATTACGAAAGAAGACGATTTGTCCAGGGAGGGAGAAATATGAGACAAAATGGTAAAATATCATTGCTCCGAGGTGTTGCGGCACCGAATGTAATACAGAACCAGAACAGGAATATTTCCCAGCTGCTGCGTCTATTAGGATTATTGGCATAAGGAAATACTTATTGCCCTAATTATTTGCTCATTATATAATAACACTTCTAAAGACAATGCCAACATATCAGATAAGGAATACGTCCGATGGCCTATTATCTTGGAGGCCCATAACATATATTGGTATTGAGTCCACATCGTGAGGTCGTGGACTGTGCCATTTGGCGTGAGGTCGTGAGCCGTGCCATTTGGCGTGAGGTCGTGGACCGTGCCATTTGGCGTGAGGTCGTGAGCCGTGCCATTTGGCGTGAGGTCGTGGACCGTGCCATTTGGCGTGAGGTCGTGGACTGTGCCATTTGGCGTGAGGTCGTGGACTGTGCCATTTGGCGTGAGGTCGTGAGCCGTGCCATTTGGCGTGAGGTCGTGGACCGTGCCATTTGGCGTGAGGTCGTGGACCGTGCCATTTGGCGTGAGGTCGTGAGCCGTGCCATTTGGCGTGAGGTCGTGGACTGTGCCATTTGGCGTGAGGTCGTGGACCGTGCCATTTGGCGTGAGGTCGTGGACTGTGCCATTTGGCGTGAGGTCGTGGACTGTGCCATTTGGCGTGAGGTCGTGAGCCGTGCCATTTGGCGTGAGGTCGTGGACCGTGCCATTTGCCGTGAGGTCGTGGACCGTGCCATTTGGCGTGAGGTCGTGAGCCGTGCCATTTGATGTGAGGTCGTGGACTGTGCCATTTGACGTGAGGTCGTTGGCCGTGCCATTTGACGTGAGGTCGTGAGCCGTGCCATTTGGCGTGAGGTCGTGGACTGTGCCATTTGGCGTGAGGTCGTGAGCCGTGCCATTTGATGTGAGGTCGTGGACTGTGCCATTTGACGTGAGGTCGTTGGCCGTGCCATTTGACGTGAGGTCGTGAGCCGTGCCATTTGGCGTGAGGTCGTGGACTGTGCCATTTGGCGTGAGGTCGTGAGCCGTGCCATTTGATGTGAGGTCGTGGACTGTGCCATTTGACGTGAGGTCGTTGGCCGTGCCATTTGACGTGAGGTCGTGGACTGTGCCATTTGGCGTGAGGTCGTGAGCCGTGCCATTTGGCGTGAGGTCGTGGACTGTGCCATTTGGCGTGAGGTCGTGAGCCGTGCCATTTGACGTGAGGTCGTGAGCCGTGCCATTTGGCGTGAGGTCGTGGACTGTGCCATTTGACGTGAGGTCGTTGGCCGTGCCATTTGGCGTGAAGATGCGGGCCGTGCCATTTGGTTTATTATCAACACATGTATGATAACAACATTGTATCATAGAATGCCGCTTACCTTCAACTAAGTCTGCACGAGTTACGGTTAGAAGTACTAAAATCAGCGGCATTTTAGCTGTTTCCTATTAAAACTTTAACATGCTGCTGAAATGTATGATTCCAATGAAGATTCAATATAAGGTTAAAGCTATAACTAGAAACACTAAGACTGAGATAGAAAAAGAACAACAAACTACTGCTTAGCATTGGAGCAAATTCCAAGCAAGCATGATTCCACCATGCTTGTAAGCGGAATCTAGAGAGCCGCTACGTGCGGCTGCACGATAATTGTATCCTTGTGTGCGCCATCGATGCATCGATCGCGATAAAATGATGGGAGAACAAATATATCCGCCCGTGATAAATGAAGAATAGGGAAAGCCCGCAGATGTATGGATAATTACGGCGAAAGCACGGCATTCTCCGAACACCGAGTAGGAGCGGAACAGGGGCGCTGGTGCCCAAGTGTGACGTGGGGAGGTGTTGGTAATGGAAGCTGCTGGCAGGACGTCATTGATACGGTTTAACACTAATTTGGCAGAGTACGGGAGCTGAAGTCGCGGTTGGTTTCAGCTCGCAGCAGAGTGGCATAGCTGACGGGAAGGCGTGTGAGTGTTCTGAACAACATCAATGTGCAGTTTGCAGCATTCGAAATAGCTAGCAACTAGAAGGTGGTTGGACATGAGTTTCGGTAAGAAGATGGTGACTTGTGATGTTTTTTTTTGCAGCAGTGGCCGTTCTGCAGTTAGCAAGATATGTTTTATTTGAAGATAAAGGTGCTGGGTGAGCTTTCGATGGAAACACTGCTACACAAAAGGTGGAGGTACGGACGGTCAAATTTGGCATCGATTGGGGCATGTGCAATGTGGAGACAAATGCACATCCTGGCCGTTACCTCAAAATTGGCAGATGTTCAGTTGAAATGAAGGAAACCATGCTACATCTTTTCCTTACATCATACCCCACTGTGTCCTGCGTCCCACTGGAGAACTGCATTAATGCACGTGATTGTAATCGTAATTTGTAGGGTTTGTTTGTGTTGTTTGCTTGGGTATCGATTAGCACCCCGTACTGTTTGCTATGCATTAGCATTAGGGTGCATTTGAGTACTGTCCTGTTTTGCATTATCAATTTCCTTGCATGCAATATCGCACCGGTTGCTGTCCAGCACGCTCGGGGTCATCCATGGACCATAGTGTGCTGTCCAAATGTAGAGTTAACGTGGAGCTGTCCAAATGTAGAGCTGTCCTAATGTGGGGCTATGGTTGGGAACTTAACCGGGATGACAGGCTGAGTTTATCTACCTTACCAACCTCGATGATTTTAACTGCCCTACCGACTTAGATAATTTTAACTACCCAGTACCATTACCTATGTTCTTATCTACCCTACTATCCTCGACGATTTAACTACCCTAGTGTCCCCGATGATATTAACTGCTCTGCCGTATCGATGATTTTAGCTATCCTACCATTCTCGATGATTTTAGCATCCTACTATCCTCGATGATTTTAACTACTCTACCATCCCCGATGATTTTAGCTACCCTGCCATCCCCGATGATTTTAGCTACACAACCATCCCCGATGTTCTATGATAGTTTGATAACTGCCTGTATTACCGGCGTTTGGGAGCGGCATTGTGTTTTTAGTCCTTGTGTCTGTCGTGTGCACAGGATCAACATGACATACTTCAGGATAATGCTTCGGTCAGATCAGATGACTGCATCAGGTCACATCAGGACACCTCGCCCACTATGATGAATATTCACCCCAGCCTGTCCTGTGGCTGTTAATTTCCCTTTTATTATTGAGTTTATGTCGTTGAGTTTATGTCGTTGTCGTCGTTGAGTTTATGACGCCTCCAACCATGCATTTATATTTTTCAAGTTGTTATTACATCTATTAGAACCAGTACAATTAGTAGGCGGTTGCACATCGGATTGTGTGATATATATCGAATTTAACTACAAGTTTAATTTTGCATCATGCCTAACTTTCCTTGCGCATCCCATCATTGTTCCATCTTTGTAATATTCCTTGTGCATGCATCCTAACCAATCTCTTTTACCTGTACATCATAGCATCATATAAACAGTTGTCTGACGAGCACGAATGGCAGGAGTCTTAGGCTCCCACAACATCAGTCTGTGATCCTGGAGCTGTCGACTGAGCTTTAAGGCATGTTGCATCGCACGTGACATGAAAAGTCTGGCGGCACGCTTCACAAGGCGTGTTATTGGGATGAGCAGAAGCATTGTTTTGCATGTTCATGCAATTTTTTTCCTATTCCTGTGTTAGCTTCATGTAGATCCAGGACCCTCACAACGATGGGTTGTGACGGATCGATATTTTCTGGTAAGTGACGAAGTTTGGCCAGATACTTCACATGGCGCTGAGTAAATTATGATTCCGAAAATGCAATGGTCGGACTGAATCACTGCTGCAGAGTTTCCGGCATTCATTACACGGGCACGAGTTGGCAAGTTACAAATGTATTGATATATCTCACTGGGAGGTGGATTACATTCATTACACGGGCACGAGTTGGCAAGTTACAAATGTATTGATATATCTCACTGGGAGGTGGATTACATTCATTACACGGGCACGAGTTGGCAAGTTACAAATGTATTGATATATCTCACTGGGAGGTGGATTACATTCATTACACGGGCACGAGTTGGCAAGTTACAAATGTATTGATATATCTCACTGGGAGGTGGATTACATTCATTACACGGGCACGAGTTGGCAAGTTACAGATGTATTGATATATCTCACTGGGAGGTGGATTACATTCATTACACGGGCACGAGTTGGCAAGTTACAAATGTATTGATATATCTCACTGGGAGGTGGATTCTATGCTTGAAAAAATGTGATCAAGCTGCGCTTATCCAGTTGCAGGGAAATAAGATGAGCCGCACTTTGGCATAAATAACTTGACCATGAAAATCAGAGCCGAAATTCCTCGGACACCGGCGGCTCCTACGGCTTGATTGGTTGGAGAAAGCTCGCCTTGGCGGGGTGAGGGTGGTGTGGGGAAAATATCCCCAGGCGACTGATGATTGACCAGCGTTGTGTTCTGGGGCAGCCTGGGTCCGTGGCTTACCTCAGTTGTGTGCATGCGAACATGTGAGTGCATGTGTGCTGGGGATACGATTGACAAGTTAATTGACTTACCTTATTTGTTTCTTTTGCTTAATAAATGGCATATCTTA
Organism: Ashinkailepas kermadecensis; assembly: GCA_034440615.1. Classification (NCBI taxonomy): domain Eukaryota; kingdom Metazoa; phylum Arthropoda; class Thecostraca; family Neolepadidae; genus Ashinkailepas; species Ashinkailepas kermadecensis. Next base: position 1,257,609 of record JAOTOM010005179.1, read on the forward strand.
CTTCATTATTTGACATGTCATGGACACAATTTATGCCAGGGTTCAAAATGAATGCATTGTTCTGCATGCAGGATTCTGCATTGTTCAAAATGAAATACGTTATGTGGAATCTTGCTACCATAGCCACAAGCACAATGAACCATGAAACGAACTTATTACATGTAATTTAAATTAAATATAATAATTCACATACATTAAGAGGATTTACTCTTCAGGTTGTTAAATAAACCAACTTAGCAATAAAATGCAAACCTACACACAAACATGAGTCCTTCATAGCGTGAGCGTAACGCTACATCATGAGGGCAAAGGGGACTGCTAAAAGAGGTGAAAGACAAGAACAAAATGGATGAATACCGTCTGGAATAGGCACGCTGGTTTCTTATGTGCCCCACTCTATAGCGTCGCCGCACGTTGGTGCATTTCTAGCGATGACTGGTAGAAATGACTACTGGTAGCGCTTCAGTAAACATTCGAAGCAGCTAATCGAATTTGGGCCTATAGTCTTTGAAAATTATTGCCCTCGAATATGGTCTGCAGTAAGTTGTCTCGGGTTATGAAGCATGTTATAATTCCGATATATTTATTATTTTAGCTTTGACGACACGACCCCAGTCAAACATGTGCTTTGTAGACATAGGAATTATCTCGAACTGAAGTTAATATCGATGAAAGATTGCACAACGGTAATCGGTTAGTTGATATCCACAAGCAATCAAGAACAATAGCTGTCATTGGAGTCACTGAACAAGCAGGGGAAACCATTGGAAGCGCAGCGTGTTGGAACGAATCTGCGTGCATACCTACCAGTCATGGAAGCATTATTATTAAGGTGTCTACAGATGCATGTCTTCAATATTTCATGGAGGGCTAAATTAACCCGAAAAGTGATAAGTTTACCATCGTGTGTCACTAAAGATAACGATAATGCGTCCCCCATGGGTACGAGCAGAGCCTGCCGATTACAGTCAAGCCGGAGTAAGATGCCTTACTCCGGCGACCGGGCCGATCGGAGACCACTTGAGGCACGAAATCCATGGCAAGCTGAAACTGGCCTGGCATGGAAAGTGCTGCCACAGAGTAATTTCTTTAAGCAAAGGCTGCGTGTACTGGAGAGAAAACTGTGTAGTGATGATGTGTAAAGCTGCGAGTTTAATGGGCGGGCACAGTTCTGATGGAGGGAAGTGTGGCATGGCATTTACGTCAGATTTACGCCAGAACTACAAATTTAAGTCACGTCAGAACTACAAATTTAAGTTACGTCAGAGGTACAAATAGTGCAATGCCATCTATGCAAATGAATACGCACTGAAAGCTGCTTGAAAATGCATTCGGTGATGAAACATTAACTGGGAATATGTTACCTCGATAATAATTATAGCAAGATACATCATCTAAAAGCATATCAACTTAAGATAAAATGCTTGGACCGCAGGAGGACCATAATCCATGATGATGACCATGACCATGATGATGGCCATGATGACTACTATAGCCAGTGGAGTGGGCGTGAATTCCTCTCGAAATGTTCTTGGCAAAAGTATCCTTGAGATGCCAGAAATCGATTTTCTAAGGTCCACGCTGGATCCCTAGTCCTATCTTAACGTGCTTCTTAGCACTCGGTCTTAACCTTCGCTAATATTTAAGGACGTGGGAGCTGGGGATCCTACCTTATCTTTTGCCATAGGAACCGAGAATCTAACAGCCATTTATCACCAAGGATCAAGTCAGATGCGCAACAAAGTGTTAGGACTGGTCCCCGACATAAGTTGTACATCTCACAATGTTCTGGGGCCCTTTTGTCGCAGGGGACGCAGGAGTATGCTATTGTGCTCAATTTTTGCATGGGCATCAGTATCATATTGTACGGTTCAGCTTTGTTTCAGGAATCCATCAGAAATCGAGCAACAGACGACAATTTGGCCGTGCCACGCGGTATTGAAGTTCATAGGGATCCACTATGTTTCCTTCATAGGGCAACAACACGCAGGCGCGATGAGACATAATCTGAAGTGTGATTTGTGAGTGGTCGAAGGTGCGGTGGGCAAAGGTAGGAATGATCGGAGTTATTAAACCAATGCATTCACCCAGATAACCTGGGCTTATCTGGGTGTATTCTTGCGCACTGACATATTCAGTGTACATCCGGGTCATGCCCTCTCCCCTAAAGTAGATAAAGTGGACAAGATGTGCATAAATCATCATATTTTTAGATATGTACACATTAAAGGCAAGATTGTTTTAAAGCGACCATTGCACCATGAGGATCGAAACCTAAGGGAGTTTTTGGGTGTGATTTTGCTTCATTTTACACCCCAAACAATTAGAAAACGAGATCCTAGATGTACCAGTGCACATGCACCAGTATACATGTACCAGTGACATGTACCAGTGCAAATACACCAGTGTACATGTACCAGTGTACATGTACCAGTGCACATGCACCAGTGCACATGCACCAGTGTGCATGCACCAGTGTACATGTACCAGTGCACATGCACCAGTGTACATGCACCAGTGCACATGCACCAGTGCACATGCACCAGTGCACATGCACCAGTGCACATGCACCAGTGTACATGCACCAGTGTACATGCACCAGTGTACATGTACCAGTGTACATGCACCAGTACACATGAACCAGTGTACATGTACCAGTACACATGCACCAGTGTACATGCACCAGTGTACATGCACCAGTGTACATGTACCAGTGTACACGTACCAGTGTACATGCACCGGTGCACATGTACCAGTGTACATGCACCAGTGCACACACGCACACCAGTGTACATGCACAAGTGTACATGTACCAGTGTACATGTACCAGTGTACATGTACCAGTGTGCATGCACCAGTGTGCATGCACCAGTGTGTATGTACCAGTGCACACGCACCAGTGCACATGCACCAGTGCACATGCACCAGTGCACATGCACCAGTGTACATACACCAGTGTACACGCACCAGCACACATGCACCAATGTACATGTACCAGTGTACATACACTAGTGCACATGCACCAGTGCACAAGCACCAGTGCACATGCACCAGTGTGCATACACCAGTGCGCATGCACCAGTGCACACGCAACAGTGCATATGCACCAGTGCACATGCACCAGTGCACATGCACCAGTACACATGCACCAGTGTACATACACCAGTGTACACGCACCAGTACACATACACCAGTGCACACGCACTAGTACACATACACCAGTACACATACACCAGTACACATGCACCAGTACACATGCACCAGTACACATGCACCAGTACACATGCACCAGTACACATGCACCAGTGCACATGTACCAGTACACGTGCACCAGTACACATGCACCAGTACACACGCACCAGTGCACATACACCAGTACACATGCACCAGTACACATGCACCAGTGCACATGCACCAGTACACATGCACCAGTGCACATACACCAGCACACATGCACCAGTACACATGCACCAGTACACACGCACCAGTGCACATGCACCAGTACACATGCACCAGTGCACACGCACCAGTGCACACATGCACCAGTGCGCATGTACCAGTGCACATGCACCAGTGTACATGAACCAGTGCACATGCACCAGTGTACATGCACCAGTGTACATGCACCAGTGCTCATGCACCAGTACACATGTAACAGTGTACATGCACCAGTACACATGTACCAGTGCACATGCACCGGTGCACATGCACCAGTGACATGCACCAGTGCACATGCACCAGTACACATGCACCAGTATACATGTACCAGTGCACACACACCAGTGCACACGCACCAGTGCACACGCACCAGTGCACACGCACCAGTGCACACGCACCAGTGTACATACACCAGTGCACACGCACCAGTACACATGTACCAGTGCACATGCACCAGTACACACGCACCAGTGCACATGCACCAGTACTCATGCACCAGTGCACATGCACCAGTACACATGCACCAGTGCACATGCACCAGTGTACATGCACCAGTGTACATGCACCAGTACACATGCACCAGTGCACATGCACCAGTACACATGCACCAGTGCACACGCACCAGTACACATGCACCAGTGCACATGCACCAGTGCACTCGCACCAGTATGCATGTACCAGTGCATATGCACGTGTTCATTAGTGATTGGCTGCCCCGTGCCCTGATGGCTGTGTGCTTGATTGTAACGAGGGCTACGACCTGTTCATGTGGCGTATGTTCCCTGGAAATTACTGACAGCACCGGGCTTAGGCGGCTGGAACGAGGTACGATTTGCAGGATAATGGAATACATTCAGATTACGAGCGCTTAATTGGGGCTCACAAATTCTAAATCAGGCTAAAGGTTCGGACGGTGGCGGATTACTGCCAATGAGAGGGAGAAAGCTGAACTGGTCTCAGATCGGAATAGTTGACATCACGCAGTTGGGAAGTACTGACAGTAGCTGCAATCACCACAGCAGAAGGCGCATCAGTCAGAAGTAAGACTTATGATAGCTTGGCGCTGTAGTTTTTGATAGTATGACTTATGATAGCTTGGCGCTATAGTTTTTGATAGTATAACTTATGATAGCTTGGCGCTATAGTTTTTGATAGTATGACTTATGATGGCTTGGCGCTATAGTTTTTGATAGTATGACTTATAATAGCTTGGCGCTATAGTTTTTGGCGAAGCATAACAACGTACTCTTGGGTAGCTACCGTTCCATTAGTACTCACCGATACTCATGGAATGTTTGGGTTCAGGCAGGAATCTGTCTGGAACGAGGAGGCTAGACTGGACTCGGACTAGCGTCGAGATGAATGACATGAGATAAAGAAGCCAAGACTTGAAGTATTATCTCTAATCAGCCATCAGCCAGACTGGGCTTGTCTCTGATAAGTCGGTTTCGATGTCTTATTTGCGGTAAAACTATACTGATGTATTTTCACTGATTCTTTGTACGCATTAGTATTCCCAAAGCCAGCATTCGAACACGGAACCTATATCCCGCAATATAAATACTGGATTTAGGATTAGCCGAGTCGGTGGGAAAAAAATCGCTTAAAAGATGGGAATAGGCCACACTGAAGTCAGGTGTAGGAAGGATGCTATCTTCTCCATGACATGACTCTCACGATGTTTTCTTCATTGTGTCATTCCATGAGGATGCTTTGTTTATTGCATCACTTGCACGATATTTTCCTTACTGCATCACGCCCATGATGTGCATCGATTTCTATTTACGAAACGCCGCCAAAGGAAATCACTGACCCCCTTTGAGCCCAAAGCAGCATACCTGTAGATAACAGAGTTGCATGCTTGCTAAGCTCCAGGCGGCATGCTCCCTTAAAAATATGTGCATCCGTTTCGCATCACACGGTAATTGAGCTAGTTCCTGCTGTTTCGCATCACACGGTAGCTGAGCTAGTTCCTGCTGTTTCGCATCACCACAGTAGCTGAACTAATTCCTGCTGTTCGACCCTACAAAAACACGAACAGGTTTCCTTCGCTGATCCCATCATAATTATGGAACTAAAACCCGTGTACGTGTGCAAGTACTGCCATGGTTATGCAGCTCGGGTCTCATGGATGGGTACTGTGAAGATCATGGGTACTGTGAAGATAATTATGGAACTTCAAGCTCTGTCTTACCACGGATATTGTGTATATCTAACATACCATCCAATGATCAGCTTAGAGACGCCGTTTTCATAGTGATGCTCCTCCAGGCTGCTAAGAAATCTGTCCCCATGTTTGGCCATTTTCATATGAAACTGAATGTACCAATTGATTATTTTCGCTTCCTTATCTGTTAGTGGTTACATAGCGAATGTTGTGAAGTCGGACGCCCAAATAATCTACTCCTACAGAATATTTTTGGAAGAAGCTTACCACTCCCACTGGCTCTTGCATAGCAATATATTATTTATTTCCTTTGATGTCAACATTGCAGTCTTCGTGTCTTATCTAATAGCAAGTAATGTCAGCAGATGCGTGGTTGCGACCTTCCATACATTATCATATTTGTTTTTCGTGACAAGCATCTACTCTCTAATCTGTACTTTTTATACTAATTTTAATTCCAACACCCAAGACGTCAAGAAATTCTGAGAGACTGCTTCATCTATCCTGAGGACCGAAATCACACACTCCATTCCTCTGGGCTTAGAGTTAATGGATTTGTCCAAGAGTGGAACTTCGGGCATCTACTTTTGGTTTTGCAAGCACGACACCAATCATCCGGCAACATACCCTTAACTGTCCTACTACCTTTAACTGGTTAGAGCTGGTTTTGCCACAATATATTTGCACAAGCATTGCAATCTCTGCATAAAAATAATATACATGCAAGTGCTTTCAATATGAAATGCTAGAAAGTGCCATGATTGGATAGCCTTTCAATGTCTCATAGAATCCATTCAAATGTGTGGAGAAAAAAACATTAACTGGAAAATGAAATACACAAAAAGCAGACAAGTTCTTTTGTGAGTGGGTTTGCTGAACCGCTTTCCAGTTATTCGATGAGAGACAGTGGAAGACAAAAGCATTTTATTGGGGACTGTCGTACGTAATCTTCCTTTGTATTCCACGGTTAACACTACCCATCATGCCTTCGTTTATTTACACATAGACAGGCTAGCACTCGGTTCGAATGAAAATCGACCAAACAAATTCGGATGAGAATTAAATCGAAGTCGAACCAAATCGAAGCCCGTTATACAATCTGATAACAATAATCATCAGTTTGGAAAACAAATATTTGAGTATTTTTTTAAAGCTTCAGACAAGCCGTTTCATGTTGGGACTTCGTTCAGCGCTCATCTGGTGTTGCCTTTAGGCTGTAACATGCATGCATATGCGATGGCACGCACCAAGAACAGATCTGACGATATTCGCGGGTACGACATTTATGACATCATCACCTGACGATGTTGGCGGACACAATATTCATGCCCTCCCATGAAGACAAACACAACTTGTTTTCGCTCGTACTGGATCTCTTGCACGCCTGAATGAACTGGGACAAAGCGACTCGGTACGATGGCCTTGGGACAATGGTTTGGCACAATGATCTGGAATGCTGACCTGGGACAGTGACCTGGGACGATGACCTGGGATAATAACCTGAAACAAAGCGAGATCGCTGCTAAAATGTACATCATAATTGAACAAAACTGGAATAGTAAAGCAAACAATAGTTGTGACAGAGGTCAAAACGAACCAGAGCCAACGCTGGAGCCAGTAGCGGTGATAACAAGGTGATAGAGACGACGACGATATAAGGTACTAGTCGAGAAATCCAGTTACAACGCTTCCGATATACATCCCGGACCACAAATCCAACGACCATTAAATATTTCAAATCCGATATATCCATCGCTGGTGGCAAAATCACTAAGAATACCTATTTTTATAATGGTTCCATTCTTAATGATAATCTATGCAGCATTCGGTGGCTTCGTACCCCAGACAATTATTAAATTATATTTCCAATGAACAAAGGTGAACCTAAGCATGCGTGGCGTGCATTCCATTTCATACAGCAACACACAATGCAATTCAAACTAGCTGATATTTCGCTTCAGGTTGAGCCGTGGTGTGCTTAAAGGAACACCTTGTTGATCATGGCAAGCTTTCCATTGGTGTGTGATTTATGTTACCTAGATGAGCCATATCGTGACCTCTCGGGTCGTGCCAACCAGTGACCAAAAAGCGGGAATGTATTTTTTAATTGATTCCGCCTCTTCCCAACTCAGGCCACGAGGCAAAATCTGCCCATGGAGGAGCGGAAGTGGAACAGCGCTCCGGATTCGGATCGGTAGTCTGTTTCTGTCTGAACGTCTGGCGTTCCCACTGCGGTCGGCACCCAGTACCTCTGTGTACCTCCCAGTACCTGTCCTGTGTACCTCTGTGTACCTCCCAGTACACAGTGTGCATTATTGTTGGTGGTGGCTATTGATATTTACCATGTGTCGACTGCTTTGGCCATACAGTGCTGCCAACAGCTTACACCGATACGACGATACAGTGCTGCCAACAGCTTACACCGATACGACGATTGGTCGCGGCCGAAGAGCAACGCCGAACGAGACTTGGACCCACAGCCTTTCGACACAGGTTAGACTGTGCCACAGGTCAGACTGCACAGTGACGTATACCACAGATCAGACTGTGCCACAGGTCAGACTGTGCCACAGGTCAGACTGCACAGTGACGTATGCCACAGGTCAGACTGTGCCACAGGTCAGACTACACGGTGGCGTGACCGCCAAGTCGTGTGCAGTCACCGGTGCTCCGGGACAGTCCAATGCACTACATAGTTATACTAAATGTGTGTTCTCGAGCATTAGGTATGTTTAACTGCTGTATGTGGGTGCACTAAATACAGCAGCATGATGGCAAACGATACTCCGGACGACACTGAGTATCAGTGATGTCACTGTTAGTATCAGTGATGTCGCTGTGAGCATCAGTGATTTGATGGTGCAGATCCATATGGAAATCGACAAACGAAAGACATACATATCCTTATTAAGAAAAAACTGATTGTGCCAATTGGAACTAGCAAGGCAATTTAATTTTCTTATACTGTCGTTGATGCGCGTGCTTCTTCTAGATCCTAGGCAACATATCACTTCGACCGTTCCCCTAACGAGGAAATGCTTGCTGCGCAATTGTCACGGTTAACTTTATTTACTCGCTACCCATCTGCGAAAATATTAAATTTAACCCTAGTAAAAATAAGCAATCTCGAGAAAGGACATGCTTGCCGTAAGTCAGGTGACCAGAAGCAACTCTACGATACAATGCATACAGGTAATACTCATAGTTGTCCATTTCAACCGTTTAGGCCTTGAGTGAAACAAGCTCATGGCCACCAAAAAATGTCTTTTGCTAGGGTCATGGTATCTTCCCTTTACAGACTTAACCTGGATGGGCCCTTGTGGCTCTTATTAAGTCTGGACATTTTATGACTTTGTGACTATATATTGTTTGATAGTTCAAGCATACCAATTATATACAGTTTTCAAAAGCAGGGCTTGCAACTGCAATAAATCTGAAATATGCTTCAGTTGGCTTCACCAGACGCCAGACGAGAATGCCAAATACAACATACCAGTATTGTACGGGGGAGGCTCCTTCTACTTGTACTTTGGGGACTTGTGCGATGCAATCAGCGAGCTAAGAATGGATATGTTAAAGATATAAGAAACTGTCAAGATTCATATGTTAAACCAGTCAAGGGTAGAGATAGGAAAATAGTATGATGTGCATTACAAATGCAGCGCGAACTTTTACCCTCGAATTCTGTAAGTGGGTCGCTGATCATATTTACCTTTGTATTTCAATTTAGTCTGAATATATCCTGGTATGGGCTTACGGACCAGGGTCCCATGCTAAGCAGAGGTTGTTGCGTGAGCCCTGGCTGCACCACCAGACCCGGGAATTCTAGCTCAACGCAGAATTTTGGCCGATATCTTAACACTCACTCGGAACATGTGTTATAAACATAAGCTTCAATGATTGGAAACAATTCATGTTCGTTCGCTATTTGGGCTTTGGGGCGCATCGACTGTGTTGGTTGTGCAGCGCCCAGAAGTGATTCATGTTGGGGTAGGCCTTTGCTTCACTGAACATCTGACTGCAAATCGTTCCACGACTTGTCATTTGTGCGTCACTAATGGCGAAGCCAATAGATAACTGCATCTCAAGTTTCCATCTTAGCAGACGTCAATCAGTACGCGATGTCACGAGATGAAGCTACAGGAATAAATAATTATACAAGGTTGAGCGTACCTTGTGAGACTTATGCTTTTGGAGTACAAATGAATTGTAATAATATCTGAACAATTTCAACTCATACACACACAGCCGAATCCCATAGCAAAACAGTCCACATGACTCACCGTGCATAATATAAATAACTGCAGTCCTTCACCAGCTGGTAATCGCATTCTTCGTGGCTGTTGCTATGCTGCCCTCTTGTCAACCATCCTTGTTTAATGATGATCATGCATTGATTGTGATTGTACACATGGGGATGTGAGTTGGCAATCATTTCAATAGCTAGTGCTTTTTCAAGTTCGTTGCTGTGCATTGAAATCATTAAAGGCTACTTGATGCATTAGTTTACCAGCCAGCTAACAGTCATCTCGAAATGAGCTATAATCAAGGATTGCTGGTTGAAGACGAAAAGGATTCAGCAAACGACAGCAAGGCAGGCCATCTAACTTTATTTTATAGTAGATTATCCCATAGTTTGAAGACTGGAAAAAAAAATCTTACGGTTTGAATTTCCGGAACCTGGTAGTGGAATGTATGATCATCAAATACATTTGTGTTGCATTTTACAGATTATTGAACGCTGAATATATCAAAGCTTGGTGGTCTCAATTTTCTGTTCCTCAGTTGATCTGTATATCCTGAATAGCTTTGCCTGATAGATAGCCATTAGCGAAATATAATTACTTTGAATGAAACATAATTTCGAAATATAGACCTTGGCATCATAACGCGCCATTCAGGACGCTGGAAGACCGAGGGCCAGTGGCAATCTCAAGGCTCCTGTACTGAAGGCACAACAGTGGGACATCATGTCGTTGGCAGGACGCTGGAAGATCGAGGGCCAGTGGTGATCTCACGGCTACTGTGCTGCAGGCACAACAGTGGGACATCATGTCGTTGGCAGGACGCTGGAAGACCGAGGGCCAGTGGCAATCTCAAGGCTCCTGTACTGAAGGCACAACAGTGGGACATATGTCGTTGGCAGGACGCTGGAACATCGAGGGCCAGTGGTGATCTCACGGCTACTGTGCTGCAGGCACAGCAGTGGGACATCATACCGTTGCAGTACAAATTTAGACGCCAAACAAAAATTTTCAGAAGAAAGTACAAGAAGCTTCAGCAGAAATAACGGACAGAAATGCCGATTTAGGCAATTCGGTAGAGCTCATTGGTCATGGTCCGCATGGTCCGCGCGTGATCTTATTCAAAATTAATATAACTGCACCGCATTCGGTAGAGGAGGCCAGTTTCGGCCATAGTGCGTCCAAGTTCGCTATGCATATCGTCATGGAAAGCAATGCGCTTCAGCCGACAATACTAGCACTCTTATCCAACTTTTATTCGCCTGACCAATGTGGTTCACGTATCTCAATGTGATGTGGTTCACCTCTATCAATGCTATGTGGTCCACGTATCTCAATGTGATGCGGTTCACGAATCTCAATATGATGTGGTTAACCGAATTGTCGATCATTCTGCCCCACCGCTAGGATATGGACCTCAACCGCTATTCACAGCATTCGTGGCTACAGGTATATCCATGAAATACACGATGTGTGTGCATACGATGTGAACGCGCGTGATCTTATATCACCACTGGTGATATAAGATCTTGCCATGTTTGGCAAAGTGTATGAGATACTTTGCCAAACGTGAAGTGCCTGAGACACTTCACCAAACATGGTACGCCCTGATCCTAAGCATATTGCTTATGCACTGCATATATCTTAGGGCACTGATAAGCCTATCTCGACATGGATGTTCGCCCCAATACATCTTGGATCCGGAGACATGGATGGATCATCATGGATGGATGGAACATCCGGAGACATTGATGTTCGCCCCAATACATCTTGTCTAGATGACATTCAGCTGGCCAGGTGTATCATTTTGCGTCAGCAGGGTACTGTTACAGGGTACAGGGTACAGCAGGGTACAGGGTACAGCAGGGTACAGCGGGGTACAGCAGGGTACAGGGTACTGTTCTCATTGTAGGGTACTGTTCCCTGCGACAGCAGGGTACTGTTCTCATTGTAGGGTACTGTTCCCTGCGACAGCAGGGTACTGTTCTCATTATAGGGTACTGTTCCTTGCGACAGCAGGGTACTGTTCTCATTGCAGGGTGCTGTTCCCTGCGACAGCAGGGCACTGTTCTCATTGTAGGGTACTGTTCCCTGCGACAGCAGGGTACTGTTCTCATTGTAGGGTACTGTTCCCTGCGACAGCAGGGCACTGTTCTCATTGTAGGGTACTGTTCCCTGCGTCAGCAGGGTACTGTTCTCATTGTAGGGTACTGTTCTCATTGGGTGACACTCGATATTAACATTCGAACCTCACGCCTGTGGGGAACTACTTCAATTTTGTAACTACAAGCTGGATAATTAGTCTGGTAAATGACCTAGCAAGGGCACGGTAGCAAGTCTGCATAGGCTTCGTCGTTGGAGCTAGAAGCCAGTGTGTACTAGTCGAGACCAGTGTGTGCCAGTTGAGACCAGTGTGTACCAGTCGAGACCAGTGTGTACCAGTCGAGACCAGTGTGTACCAATAGAGACCATTGTGTACCAGTCGAGACCAGTGTGTGCCAGTCGAGACAGGTGCGTACCATTTGAGACCATCGTGTATGCGTCCATGCTGATGGACGGTGTCTGCGCCGCAAAAACTTGCCACCGTTACGTGGCAAGTTGAAATTATAACAAATACAAAAATGCAGACATTATAGTCGTTGGCTTACAAGTACACACGATCACCTACACGTTGAGAAGAACTGCCGGGCAATACTAATTGACTGCCCAATGAAAGCGAAAGGCCAGGTGAGGTAGCGGGGACGGCTGGGTTTATCATGATCTATGCCAGAATACTAACGAGTGGCATGTAAAGAAGCTGTGATCGCACCACACCGCACAGCGTAACAATCTCCAAGACTCAGCTTTACTTTCATCTCTCGGCCATCACTCATCCGCATTTAGAACGTAGGCTGACTCAACATATTCAGTCAGACCACACGACCATGTCGCATGTCATAGGAAACGCGATGCTGACGTAGGTCATTCATTTTTAAATGCACTTGTTGATGCACTATTTACCATCGTGTCTTTGCAGTCCAGTTTCGCCCTAGAAGTGGCCTGCTCCGGCGTGTGAATGTGTGATTCATCTGCATATCTAGTTTTTGCATGCTGGTGTGTGATAATGAATCAAAATTAAAATCCAGATTCCATCCAGTACGGTTCTCTCATGTTCAGTTGCTTACCATTCAAAAAGGCATATGACAGAGGGCCATGGTGCTCGCTGTTGAGTGGCTTCAGCGACTTTGACACAAACCCAATCCATGGACAGATCAGATCCATGGACAGATTCGCCAGATCGTCTGCGTTGTCCTGCTTGTAGACGCTCTTGTGTTGACGTTGAAAGTAGTAAGAACAAGGACTGCTGTTACCATTCGATAACCTGTAAATTACCTTTTCATAAGATTATGACTCGACATTTAGAATCACACGTGCATGCATCGATTGGTTGGTTAGTTGGTTGTGGCTTTACAACGCACTCGGCAGCTGAGGCTATATGGCGTCGCCTGCCTATCACCTTGGCAGAAAGGGCGGGCACCGCGGGGAATCGAACCCCCTACATCTGGCATGCCAGACGCTCAACTTAACCACTGAGCTACCGACGCCCACTCACATACGTCGTACGTACATATATCGCATGTACATACATTGTACGCAGTTCGATCGATTGAAATGCTATTATGTCATCCGCAAGACAACTGATGACAAGGGTTGCATTGCTGGGCCCGTTACAAGTATCTGTTGTGAGATACGAGTTTTCGTATATTTAGTTGGTACGTGCTTTAGGCACGTGCCAACTAATTATATAGGTGCGTAGGCACATACCAACCATCCTGCCCACAAGATCACTATCCCCACCGGTTTTTAATATACGAAATCGTGGAACTACTCTCACAGTCACTGCGACACAGCTTCGTGTATTCTCTGAACGCCCGGCTGACGAGGATCAAGTGAACAATAATTACCTGACAAAAATGTTGCAGATGCTTTTGTTCCTGTCACATGTCCTCTGAACAGTGTTGCCAGACAAAACGGTTAGTTGTCCGTTGTTTGTCAAAACGGTTAGTTGTCCGTTGTTTGTCAAAACGGTTAGTTGTCCGTTGTTTGCAGCGAAGCATTTGTGCGGAATGCTTTGCTCGGCTACGCGATCTATCCATCATATGGATACTTTGCAAGTGGTCGCTGGTGCATTGTGACTGGCAGCCTCCAGCTCTCCACAGTCGTTGCTTCACGTGCAGCCACATTCAGACCAAGGCACCACCGCGCCCGCCTCTCGAAGCCATTTATCAAGCTGTGGGCAATGTAAATATGTGAATCCTGTTGGGTTTGAGAGGTTCTGGACCACCTGCGGGGTGAGCTCTCGCTCCACCCCGCTAGCGCCGCTCTGTTTCTCTGACCACTCCGCCACTCTCTCCCTTTCCGTCGTGTCTGCCGCAGCGCAATATTTTTCCTGCGGCAATGAAAAATGACTTTCAAACAGGATGGTGACGCCGGTATTTTGGCGGCCGCTGTTATTTTGCTCATTAATCGCCGCGAGCACCGTCGCACCGCGCCGGAAAAGACGCCTTTGCGCCGTGTTGGTCTTGGATTTTCAATCGCGGCGCGGCCAGCGCAACCCGCTGCCGCTGCTGGCCGTCTGAAATTGACAGAGTAGTCGACTGCAGCTGCCTGACTCATGCGCCAAAACCGCCGCCAAGCCACACATCTCAGACGGCCGCGCCGGCCTTGCCGCCCTGGCTCATCGCTTGGCAAAGTTTGTCTCCGCTCACCAGATTCCCGGAGGCACCCGATTCCTCACGGTCGGCTCAGGTGTATGTTTGTTCGATATACGTGTAGCACTTAGCAGTGCCTAGGTCAGGCTGGGAGGCGACCCTATCAGGTCAGAACACTGCCGGCATTAGTCACGTGATGCAACATGTAAAATGACTTTGAAGTGTCTTGGTTGCAACCAAATTTGTAACGGATTTACTTCCTGCTTCCTGGTTGCCTGCACTTAAACATGGCGGAGAGCATCTCCAGTTCACCCTCCGTTTGATTGAACCGGTCGGCTATTAACTTCATTGGCAGCTGCCACTAGTATTGGCAGCTGCCACTGCTATTTTCAGCCATGCAGATAACGTCGTGACATGTGAATAAGTCACATCAGCTGGTCATGACGACCTGACAAACCAAATTTACAAGCTCCTCGCCTCCTATCAAACATGATGGTTGTATTTCCTCATACGGCTACCTGAGTCATCGTGACATTAGTCAGCCAGGGAACCACTGTGTGGAATGCATTGATGCCGGCGGGTACTGAGCTCGGCAACTGGTGCCGAGCGCTCTCCTTCACCAAACATGTCTCCCTCCAGTGATCTGCTCCATCTCCGAACTGGCAGCATCTGATGCCGTGCTTCTGAATGTTCCTCACTGTCTTGTAATATGATTCGCAGATATGGGTGACGTTCCCCGTTGCTCCGGTGCCGCTGTTCTCATGTGGGTGGTCCAGTGTCCTCCCCGCTGTTGTTATGTGAGTGCCCGTCACAGTCTTTTCAGGCGGATGTCCTACTCCTCTCTTGTGATGCTGTTGTCTGATCGGGTGCTCTGCTTCGCTGCTCTCACCGCCGCCGCTTCGAGATGGGTGCCCCTCCCCGCCGCTCTGACGGCGCTGCTCTGACGGCGCTGCTCTGAGCTGGGTGTTCTCCCCCGCAGCTCTGAGCTGGGTGCTCCTCCCAGGCGGCGGCGGTCGGCCCACCGCCGGCGGCTGTGAATTTCGCTCGTCACGTCGGCAGCCATTACACTAGTGGCAGCGCGGGCGGCTGACAAAAACGCACCGTCACCGCCGCCGACTCCGGCGCCGGCGCCCACGCCGCTCTGCCACCTCACAAAATGTCCGAAAATCAAAGGCGACCGATGGCGCCTGATTTCACGCGCGTCCCAGCGTCGTGCACGCCTGGCCGCGCCAGGCAGCCGGCGGCGGCGGCCGTGACTGCACGGTGTCCGGCGAGGCCGGCTCAGCTGACTGGCGCGGCCCTGCTGGCCTCGCCAGCCGGCTGATTGGGCGGCTGGCGGCTCCGGGCTGCCTGGACGTGCTACAGCGATCGGTGCATACGCGGCGAGCCGCGTGACTCTCCATTAGCAGTCGGAGGCAGCGCCGGACACGTAGCGCGGCGGCTGTTGGCGCCATGGCGCGCGCCCGTCGCTGGCAGAGTTCGTGACGTCGGCGATGATGCGTGTCGACCACGTGACGTGACGTCGGCGATGACACATGTGGACCACGCCCCGGCGCCGGGCGGCCGTGGCTAACGGCGCGTTTCTTCACGCCGTGCACGAGTCACGCAGCCAGGGCGGCCTACACGGTCGGCTCCGCCTGACCGGACGCTGCACGTGCATGACTTGCAGCCGCTGCGCCGAGTCGGCAGAAGACGTGACCAGTTCGACACGAGTGAGTGTGGAATTAATGACTGCCGGCGGAAGGTCGCACCACCGGTCGGAGACGTGTCCAGGGCCGCTTCTGAACACTCACGGCTGGTGTGGCGCGTGATGACCGCCTCACCCACGTGGTCTTCGATGACCTGCGCTCTCGTGAGGCGGTGACTGGGCTTGCCTTTGACAACTTTTCAGCCACCTTTGTATCTGCCACATTCTACATTATGGTATATTACATTATTCATTATTCTACATAATAGTACGCGTAAACGCAAAGTCAAGCTCGCGTAATTACGACAAGCAATATTGCACGCGTAACTACACGCAATATTGCATGAGTATATGCAACAAGCGATATTGCACGCGTAAATACAAATAGTAAGACAATGTTATTTAGAAGTGAACGTTCTCAAACACCAAAGATTCATGCCATTGATTACATGCTTTAGTAGTAATAGAGGGGTTTTCAATTCCATGTATATTGGCACTTCCAGAAAATATTTGTGGTCCTCAGTCGACCTGCACGCTCTTGCAGAAAATGCGATTCTCATTTCACCTAATGCCGGCCATGAGCATGGCTGTTCTCATTAAATAATTTTGTTGGCACTGCTGCCACAGCAGCATGCCATAAGTATCAAATTGCACAACCACACAATGAAGCTTAGAAGGTTCTCAGACGGTCATCTGGCCTCAATTTTAGCACCCTGAACACCACGCAGCCATGACAAGTAGTTCCAGGAGTGGTAGCGCTTAGCCCCTCGTCGTGGTGGCGGTCAGCTTTTCCAGTCGCAGCGTGCAGCTCTTGCAGTGGTGTGGCGCCGTGCAGTCCCTGCAGTGGTAGCGGCCAGACCCTTCCCTGGCGCCGTGCAGCCCCTGCAGTGGTAGCGGCCAGACCCTGCCCTGGCGCCGTGCAGCCCCTGCAGTGGTAGCGGCCAGACCCTGCCCTGGCGCCGTGCAGCCCCTGCAGTGGTAGCGGCCAGACCCTGCCCTGGCGCCGTGCAGCCCCTGCAGTGGTAGCGGCCAGACCCTGCCCTGGCGCCGTGCAGTCCCTGCAGTGGTAGCGGCCAGACCCTGCCCTGGCGCCGTGCAGTCCCTGCAGTGGTGTGGCGCCGTGCAGCCCCTGCAGTGGTAGCGGCCAGACCCTGCCCTGGCGCCGTGCAGTCCCTGCAGTGGTAGCGGCCAGACCCTGCCCTGGCGCCGTGCAGTCCCTGCAGTGGTAGCGGCCAGACCCTGCCCTGGCGCCGTGCAGCCCCTGCAGTGGTAGCGGCCAGACCCTGCCCTGGCGCCGTGCAGCCCCTGCAGTGGTAGCGGCCAGACTCTGCCCTGGCGCCGTGCAGCCCCTGCAGTGGTAGCGGCCAGACCCTGCCCTGGCGCCGTGCAGTCCCTGCAGTGGTGTGGCGCCGTGCAGCCCCTGCAGTGGTAGCGGCCAGACCCTTCCCTGGCTGCGTGCGGGGTGGGCAGGGTGGCCGCCGTTTGGTCGATGGTGGCCCAGTGTGCTGAGCGTGTGTTGGCCAGCTGGCGTGCCGACAGCCCCGACAGCTCCCAGAGACGGCTATCGTGACGCCACAGCCGCCCGGGTCACCAGGTCACGTGACGACTCGTCACAGACGTCACGTGCCGGCGTGGCGCCATTTGTCGGGTCTTTTTGCCGGTGAGGCTGGTGTCGGCGGTGGTGCGTCCTGGCGCTCAGGCCTGTCTTGACCCTCCCCGGCTCAGCCTTTTACCAAATGTCACCACCGCTATCCACCCATGTATAATGATTAATGTCATTGCCGTACCCAACACGCAAATTGCGCTCCGTCAGCCAACTATACACAGTATCAGCACAACCAGGAGTGCCCTTTTAGACTCTCGAAACGCTAATATGTGTATTTAGAGATATTACTATGCCAGTCCAAGCAATTTTACTGCAGTGATATGGCGTGCGGGGTGTAACAAATCGGCTTCCACTATCTGTAGTCCGTGAATTTCAGCTACTATTTCTTTATTTTCTTAGTTTAATAGTGTACATCGTGATGCAAGTGGGAATGGCACATACCTCAATACAGGAACTTTTGTAACTTGACACAAGAAATAACGCAGATGCCAACTGACCAGATATGGGGCCCTCACATTGTACCCATTTTGTGAGAACTCGGCTGATGAGGTCCGCAGCAATGACGATCGGGCTGTGCGGTGTATATTGCTGTAGGATAAGGTTTAGTGCACGATGATTAAGGGAGGGTATGATTGTATAGCCGTACACTGTTGATCGAGGGTTCTAGGGACCGGGGTTCTGTTGCTGTATTCGAAGCACGTAGCAAGTGTAACATTAGCTCTATGGCGACTCTGGATTTTTTTTAAACCAAAAATTCACCATAGGCCCTGGAGCACAGGGACGTAGCCAAGGGGAGAGGGCGGTTTCCTCCCTGGGCTTATACGGGATCGCCATGGTGGAAATACAATGGCCAAGAACAATTCTTATGGCCACCGAGGCAAATGTCGGACCGCTAAGTAAGTTTACGAGCCCTTACGAAAGCTTCTGGGCCCTTATGAACGTCTACGGTCCTTTTCGAATCTTACGGACCCTTAGGGCATGTATAGACGCTTTCGAACGTCCACAGCACTTACAAACTACTACGGGCGCTTACATACGCCTACGGGCCCTTACGAATGTCTGTGAGCCCCGACAAATGTATAAGGACCCTTACTATGGACTACTATGGGCTTGTACGACCGTTTACGGACCATTCCGAACATCTACGGTCCTTCACGAATATCTACGGGACCTTACGAACGTGTGCGAGCCCTTACGAGAGTCTACGGGTCCTTACAAGCGTTTACGTACCCTTACCGAATACTGAATATTCGGAATATTGGAATAATATTGAATATCCTCCCTGTGAGGATTTAAAAACGAAAAACCAAATTTTCTATGCAAAACCTTTTGAACTATAGTTATCGAAATCCGGGGATGTTAATGTTGTGAGGGTAGTCCAGGCTCCTTAGCAAAATTCGCCCCCTCATTGGACAATTCCTGGCTGCGTCCCTGCTAGAGGACAGCACGGATTGGCGTTGTCAAACCTGTTCCAATCCTTATCCGTATGAGCCAATCCAATTCGTATCCATATCCGTACAAGATGCAGATATCCATCCGCCATCCAACCCGTTTCTAAAAGGTAATATCGTTAACACTTGATTGGCTACTGTAATCAGTAGGCACTAGACCATAAAACCAGCAATCTTTCAACTATGAAAGCAAAACAAAGGCATTCATTCAAACGTTGTATAAAATATGGATTACAATGTTCGTTTGCAGCACGATAATTTACAGAAGCATACACTTTCACTTCAAATCAAATGCTTAGTCATCTAATCTGTGCTAGTTTATGTTGCATAAGCATGAACAAAGCATAAAAGAAATAGAACTACCACCACGAAATGAAATCAGACAATGGCAACAAGCATCAACCACAATGCATCACACAATACTGACACGTTCATGCACCAATTATTGCCAATTAGATTAGGTCTTTACATATAATCAATATGTGTAGCTACCAGCTTCAATGCAATACAACATAAAGTTTTTATGTGAAACTAGGCCTACAGCCATTCCATTTGAATGGCAATAACATACATCAACCTATGGATAATAGTTTTTTTTTCTAATTTCAGGGTGATTAATCTGCATATGCCTTGCAGTGCCCACCTAGGCACTTAGCTAGGAAGTGGCACACTACTCAATGAAGCACAGCCATATATGGAGGTATATAGGTAGGTTGAAGTACATATATACCTGTACAACGTCCAACCAATTATTGGTAATGATATTATTCTTCAAAGCGGCACATGCGCACGGCATTACTCATGCTGATTACGACATTACCTAAGAACTACCAGCATGATATTTTCCCAACATTTTATGATGTAAAGTTGTGGTTGGAAAATATGTAAATATGGTTATTTTGAGAAGTTCCCATTTTGCTTCAAAGTCAATCCGTTCTCCAATCCGTATCCGTTTATTTTGAACAAACTCTATCCGATCCAATCTGTTCAGAGGTCAGAGGTCATCTGAGGTTCAGTTCAGTGAGGGTCAGCTCCGGTGAGGGTAAGCCCAGTGCAGTGTTGGATTTTCACTTCTCGTTCTTGGATTCGGAGTGTATAATCCTTGAGTTCATGCAATTACGGAGTGCATAATATCTGGTAACCATGGGGTGAATACAAATTACTGAGACAAAGAAACAAAGTCTTGTTTTTCCATTCAAGAAGCATACATTACAGGTGTTTCATCCCACACAGCCTAAGTATGCCTCCTGATGCTGGATCACATAAAAACAGTATTCACTGAGAATACAAACTTCACATAGCAGTCCTCTGTGTTGTGGTGCTGAAAAAGTGTTAAATATACTGTCATTGGCAAGAAGTGATGCATTTCATCAATTGATTTTCCATGCAAGTTTGAATATATATTTCATTTCAGGTATGTATGTATATTACTATGATTAAATATATTATTCAAGCTTAGGGTATCAAAGACATGCCTTACACAGTTTACCTCCATGAAGCAAACAAATGGTTTAGGCTTGGTTATGTTATGATAAGTTGGGCTCTACTCTTAAGTTGGACAAGTTTTCATATCGAATGCTTTTTTATATTTCAAGAATTTGTTTTTCAACAATGAACCAGGCAAGGTTAGGTTATGTCAGGTTATGTTCCTTAATTTGTATTTTTAAAGAAAAATACTGGTTGAAATGTTTCCCTCTTTCAAGAGAATCGTTCTTTTGCATTGAAGGTTAGGCTAGGTTAGGGTAGATTATGCCACATTTTTTCTTTTGCAAATTAATTTTTACACTATATTACCCAACTCAAAGCCCATTTATTGGTGCTGTTTTGCCTGCCAACTGGAAAGTATGTATTTACAATGGAGGTAAGTGGTCGCACCATGTAAACCACATTTATAAACATGGCATTGGAAAAAGGAATTTCAATAACCCAAAATTACCCTAAACAGCAAATTTACAACTAGAATCAAAGTGACGATGAACAAGAATTATGCCTTTCACATCAGGAACCAAAAAACCTCAATATCCCTTATGGAAAATGATTGGTCCTGAACCCTGTGCTGATGAAGAATGCCCATGGCATGGTTGGATTTAAAAAACAATGTATCAAGACTGACAAAAAATGTTTCCAATAGGACATTTGAATCCATTCATTCCATGCACCACCATAGGCATTATGTTAAATTTGGAAATCATCATGCCACATTGGCAACAACAAAAGTGTACAAATTTACACCTGTGATTAGCATGCTCCAACTGTTACCCATCGAAAGACAGCATTAATAGCAATTAACCATATTCGCCGCAATAGCATGGGCAGAAAAAAACCGAATCCCTACAAGGGGTATGCCAGAAAATAGGAGTCACAGAAGATAATAAAGCAGCACCTACCAGTTACTATTCCCACAGCACCTACTCTTTTCTCCAGACGCACACCTGAGGAGAACGAAAACAGAAAAATAACAATGGCTTCCTCCCCGGCTTCGGTACCTTCGCCGTTGCCTTGGCTGACTCGATAGGCCTTGGGTTGACCTAAGCCTTCATCAGGGCTGGCAGCGACTTGTGTTACATTGTCACAAAAACAATGCAATCGAGACAAGCTGCTCTTTTACCTTTGGCAACAAAGATTTCATCGCATTGGCTGAGTTCAAACCACTAAGCCAATCAGCAGCCTCCGTACGGTCAGCCGGAGTTGACGAAAGCCCAGTAAGCGGCTCATAACCACCCCTCACTTTGCAGTGTATAAGAACATGACGGTTAAATTTCCATTTTCCCGGAGTGGGATAAATTAGTTGTCGGAGTGGCATAAACACTATTATTGCCATCAGTTTGTGGTGTACTGAAACAATGTAGGTCATGAAATGGAAGAACACTGAAATTTCTGGTTATATGGTGGTCCATTTGAGTGTAAAATGTAACCAGGTTTGAAGAACGTTTTGGTACCATTTAGGTCATTTTCTTGCGTAAAATCCATCGGATATCTTTTTTGTTCTATTGCTCTGGACTGGTCCAGGATGCAAAACGATAAGTTTCGTTCATGTCAAGTTATGTAGAACATCTCAATCTGCAAGGAAACAAAAGGAATGCATTATTTATAGCCTTTCTTGGCCGTAGTTTAAAAAGCTCCGACCGGAGTGGCAGCTGGAGAGCCGCGAATCCATCGAATCCAAGAAGCGCCGTTCGGGTCTGACCAGTCTGGGAATGGTGGTTTCCCTTCATTAGGCGAGCCGAGAATAGAGGTTTCTTTCACTTGGCGAGGAATTTTATTGTATGCACCGAGTTGCCCACTGGATGGAAAGAGACGAAAGAGGCTCGTTGTAGGCATCGCCAACCTTGGTAGGAACGACCTACGTGGATATAGTCGGATAATTCAAGGACCAGGTAGTGAGACTACTAGTTGATCTCGTGTAGTATCGGCCGACGTAGGAACTGAGGCCCAATTGAGGTTTCTTGACATTTTATTATTATTGTTGGTGTAAACTTCAGTATCAAAGCAGAAATATAGCTACCTAGCTAGAATGATGTATGCACAACCAGCTTAATATTGAGAAGTATGGGTAGCCATAGCAAAATTGTGATTCCTTATATTTTGCAGTGGTGCACATTTGTATTCCTCTGTTGGTGCCCATGCATGCAGTGGCACAGCCTAGGACAGGGTTGTTTTATATACTGGGGGGGGCAAATGGACCCTCAATGTTTGCTTTGCTTCTCAAATTACAATTTTTAACATGGGACCCTATGGAGTGTGCCCCCAATCTATTTCACCCTGCCCATTGCCTTTCATGTATTTCCCCATCCCAAATAATTTTCATAAATGAACATCCATGACCTAGAAATAGTATTTTCATAAGTGTGTTCTTAATGTGTTGGATTTGGATGGAAGAACCTTTCAGCTTGTCTTGTTTTGTTTTGGAAATAAAGCTTTCATTTTTGTAAGACAGTATATTTTCAGGAATAAGGGATTGGTCCCCTTCAGTGCACCCATACAGTAAATCACAAGCATTGTTGTGCTCTAACAAAATGTTTCAGGAAATTGTGAAGTGCACCCCACCTCATACCCCAATCAACTCCATTATTTGACTTTTTTGTCCCTGCAGCTTCCTGAACATTGCTATGCCATGACAAATCATAACATATGTCCACAAATATTTTGGGGATGTGATTGCTTTTGTGATTTGCAAGCTGTGTAGGGACTTCTCTAGTTGTCTAGTTCTGTCTAGCCTTGCATTCTTCCGAACACTACTGGGTCCAGCATTTTCACAAATCAAAATAATGTACACATGAAGGCATCGCTGTTTATTAATTCACATGTTTCAGACAATTACATACCACCTGCACCATTTCATGGAACAAATACATTGGTATTAATGTTGTATGCAGATTGCAGAGTGATCCTTAAGCATCTGCTGTCATCTGTTGCACATGCTAGCAAGCTGGCACTTGTCTAGTCTTGCTTGCATCTAATTTTCTGTTCCACTTCTGCATCCTCTTGGAATGTTGCTGCAGCTCTCATGGTCACCTGAAATAACAAATGTGCATTATTCTCAATGATGTTGCCAAGTTGCTGTGGCAAGGACATAACATGGCTAGACGAGATGAAGAGCACCAAAACTAGAAGGGTTTTTCATTATCAGCCATTGATTACCATATGTTACAGGCCCTTGGAGCATGCTGCATCCTCTGCTTCATCACAATCCAATAATACTATTGGATTATGACAGCTGGTTGAGATTGCTGTTTAAGCAAGGCTCTTCATGATATATCATGTAATGTAAGGAGTATATTTTTTTGGGAGTGTATAATTCTTTGGATGACAAAAGTTCCAAAAAGGACCGTATTTCCAACACTGGCCCAGTGAGGGTCAGCTCCGGTGAGGGTCAGCCCAGTGATGGTCAGCTCCGGTGGGGATCAGTTCAGTGAGGATCAGCTCCGGTGAGGATCAGCCCAGTGAGTGTCAGCTCCGGTGAGGATCAGCCAAGTTAGTGTCAGCTCCGGTGGGGATCAGTTCAGTGAGTGTCCGCACTAGTGAGGATCAGTTCAGTGAGGGTCAGCTCCGGTGGGGATCAGTTCAGTGAGTGTCAGCTCCGGTGAGGATCAGCCCAGTTAGTGTCAGCTCCGGTGGGGATCAGTTCAGTGAGTGTCAGCTCCGGTGAGGGATCAGACCAGTTGATAGTCAGCTCCGGTGGGGATCAGTTCAGTGAGGGTCAGCTCCGGTGAGGATCAGCCCAGTTAGTGTCAGCTCCGGTGGGGATCAGTTCAGTGAGTGTCAGCTCCGGTGAGGATCAGCCCAGTGAGGGTCAGCTCCGGTGGGGATCAGTTCAGTGAGGGTCAGCTCCGGTGGGGATCAGCCCAGTGAGGGTCAGCTCCGGTGGGGATCAGTTCAGTGAGGGTCAGCTCCGGTGAGGGTCAGCCCAGTGATGGTCAGCTCCGGTGGGGATCAGTTCAGTGAGGGTCAGCTCCGGTGAGGATCAGCCCAGTTAGTGTCAGCTCCGGTGGGGATCAGTTCAGTGAGTGTCAGCTCCGGTGAGGATCAGCCCAGTGAGGGTCAGCTCCGGTGGGGATCAGTTCAGTGAGGGTCAGCTCCGGTGGGGATCAGTTCAGTGAGGGTCAGCTCCGGTGGGGATCAGTTCAGTGAGGGTCAGCTCCGGTGGGGATCAGCTCAGAGAGGCTCAGCCCGTCCCCGCTGATGGCTGATGGCTGTACAGCGTACCACCCGGCCAGACCATTGTGCCGGCCAGTCTGCCGGTGCCAACTGGGTGTCTGAGGTGTCCAACTGAGGTGTTGTAATCCACGACATGGACACACACCGCACCGCACTCTCCACCACCTCGCCGGCGCCGATACATTATCTACATTCTCACGGCTCGTTGATACTGCCAGTGACGTCACCAGCCAATCGACCAACCTCCGATGGCGTTATTAATGGTTTTTGTTTGTTTTGCCAGCTGCAGCAGTTTACCGGTGCTCGACACATGAGCAAATATTGGCGACACGATGATGGGAACACTAGACGATGCTGCTCGCGTACGAGGACCTCCCGAGTCTCAGCTGTAATCTCAGCGTCCCTGCAGCCCCCCCTGGAGCCATCGCTGAATGGGAACAACGGAACGTCCATGCCTACCGCTCTACCACTGCCGTCTTGACATCGATATGTTTTTAGCATGACCGAGGCATAGCGCCGCTTAGTGTTACATCAATGCCACTGAAGTACCGCCAGTGTCGCTGAAGCGTCGCCAAGTGTAGCCACAGTGCAGCTGCAGCGTGGCTACAATGTGGCTACATCGTCGCTGTTGGTGGCGCCGCATCAGGGACGTGCTCCGTGGTGAGAATGGCTGCAGTACAGGCACCAGCTGGGCACCGGAGCAGTGCTGGTGGTCACGTTATCCCGGTGGCGCGTCACGGCGCCAGCTCGCGCGCAAATCGGCAACAGCGGCCGCGGCGGCGTGTCGCTCCATCGGCCAGCGCGTCGTGGCCGGCCGAGCGCGCCATTTTTCGCCAGTCGACGGGTGACATGGCGCGCCAGGTGACCTGCCGTCGGCCGGCCGCCCTGTCAGCCGGCATGGCCGGCAGCGGTGTACGGCCCGGCCGTCCTGGTGGTCTGCCGGACCGTCCTGGTGGTCCTGGTGGTCTGCCGGGCCGTCCTAGTGGTCTGCGGGCCGTCCTGGTGGTCTGCCGTACGCCTCCGCCGGGCCGTCCTGTTGGTCTGCCGGGCCGTCTCTGCCGTGCCGTCCTGCCGTAGGTCTCCGCGGGACCGTCCTAGTTGGTCTGCCGGGCCGTCCTGGTGGTCTGCCGTACGCCTCCGCCGGACCGTCCTGTTGGTCTGCCGGGACGTCCTGTGGTCTCTCGCCTGGTGGTCTGCCGGGCCGTCCTGGTGGTCTGCCGGGCCGTCCTGGTGGTCTGCCGGGCCGTCCTGGTGGTCTCTCGGGCTGTCCTGGTGGTCTGCCGGGCCGTCCTGGTGGTCTGCCGGGCCGTCCTGGTGGTCTGCCGGGCCGTCCTGGTGGTCTGCGCCTCCCCGGGCCGTCCTGGTGGTCTGCCGGGCCGTCCTGGTGGTCTGCCGTACGCCTCCGCCGGGCCGTCCTGGTGGTCCTGGTGGTCTGCCGGGCCGTCCTGGTGGTCTGCCGACGTCGGCCGTCCTGGTGGTCTCTCGGGCCGTCCTGGTGGTCTGCCGGGCCGTCCTGGTGGTCGCCTGGGTTTGGTCTGCCGGGCCGTCCTGGTGGTCTGCCGGGCCGTCCTGGTGGTCTGCCGTACGCCTCCGCCGGGACCGTCCTGGTTGGTCCTGCCGTCTGACGGGTCTCCTGGTGGTCTGTGGTCTGCCGGGCCGTCCTGGTGGTCTCTCCTGCCGGACCGTCCTGGTGGTCTGCCGGGCCGTCCTGGTGGTCTGCCGGGCCGTCCTGGTGGTCTGCCGGGCCGTCCTGGTGGTCTGCCGAGCCGTCCTGGTGCTCTGCCGGGCCGTCCTGGTGGTCTACTGCGGGCCGTCCTGGTGGTCTGCTCTGTCTCCGGGCCGTCCTGGTGGCCTACCGGGCCGTCCTGGTGGTCTGCCGAGGCCGTCCTGGTGGTCTCTCGGGCTGTCCTGGTGGTCTACCGGGCCGTCCTGGTGGTCTGCCGGGCCGTCCTGGTGGTCCGCCGGGCCGTCCTGGTGGTCTGCCGAGCCGTCCTGGTGGTCTCTCGGGCTGTCCTGGTGGTCTACCGGGCCGTCCTGGTGGTCTGCCGTGCGCCTCTGCCGGGCGCTCGCGTGGGGTGCGGCGGTTGGATCTGATCCGTCTGATCCGTCACTGATCCGCCATCGTTCCGGGAATTGGCGCCAGCAGCCAGTGTGGCGGACGGTGGCGAGGCGCAGGCGCTCACATCGGCGCCCTGGTCACCGGCGCCGGCGCCTGCGCCTGCGCCTGCGCCTGGGCGAGTGGTCACTGTGGAGTCGAGCATGCAGGCTGCGAGTTGCGCAGTTGTGGTCGGTCCGCAACTTGTGGTGGTGGTGACCGGAGGAGCGCCACTATTTTGCGGGGGAGGGGGGTGGGGGGCGTCCCCCGAGTGCCCCCTATATATCCGCCTCTTATGTGCTCAAATCCATGGTATCTGCGTACCGTGGTCTGTAATTGATAATCCTTGCCTTGGCTCCGAAATCATTAACAGTTTCATCACCAGGCAATCCAAATTACAAGTAAATGCACACGTATAGTTATCGTCACACGTACATTTTATCGCCCACAATGTATGGGAAAATCATCAAAACACAAGGTCTCAACCGTTTTAACAACCTACGATTGTTTGCAAGAATGCATTGCTACTATATGGGCTCAGCCTCAGTTCCAGGTTTGACAGCTGACTAGAGGTCACGACAATGAACCCATTGTTAGCACACCTTTTCCGATCATTACTGAAGTTTGATTGGCTGAATTCCACTACTGAGTGATAGTCAGCTGATTCCAGTATTGAGTGGTATTCAGCTGATTGCAGTGCTGATTGGTAGTTAGCTGATTGCAGTATTGAGTGGTAGTCTGCTGATTACAATGCTGAGTGGTAGTCAGCTGATTGCAATGCTGAGTGGTAGTCAACTGATTCCAGTACTGAATGGTGGTCAGTTGATTCCAGTACTTAGTGGTAGTCAACTGATTGCAGTACTGAGTGGTAGTCAGCTGATTGCAGTGCTGAGTGGTAGTCAGCTGATTGCAGTACTGAGTGGTAGTCAGCTGATTGCAGTGCTGAGTGGTAGTCAGCTGATTGCAATGCTGAGTGGCGGTCAGCTGATTCATTTCAGCGAAACGTTATCATTATTCAGCTGCCACACTTTTGTTTGCAAGCGTTTAGGCTGATTCGCAACAAAAACAATGATTGCAGGAACGTCAGATTGATTCCATATACAATATTTCATCAATATAAATACAAACTATTGCCCCGAGGCACAGTTTCAGCTCGCGATCGCTGTTTTCTTAACCCTGCACAACGACATCAAACTCTGTTTGTGTGGTAATGGCCATGTGTATTTCAAAGATGATGCTTATTTGGCTCCCCTCCCCTAATCGATGTTTGGATGGGCGGCATTGCCGAGATGACCCCGTTCTCCGGATCCGACAGTGTCCCTGCCGCGGTACGGTGCCCAATCATGTGCCTGGATCATGAGAGGATCTTGCTCTCGCTTGTCCAGCGTCCCAAATAGCGTATTGAGCTGGTACTAGGCATATAGAACGATATATCGAATGAACGAATGAATGAATCGAATCCCTCCAGTCTCACCAACACAATACCCCTTTTCTGATGGTAAGCACGCCCTTGACGATAGCCGCTCTTCAGCATCAATCCACAATGGACGGCCAGTACCGACTAGCAGTGTCAGGCCTGACGAGAGCAGAGTAACGAACCTCCGGCTCGTTACACTGTATCAAGGGCGGCCTGAAATGTGGCCTGCCCCTCCTCTCTCCGGGAACAAAAACCGTCCGCCACCCATGTTACGTGGTATCATACTGACACGTGAGTGCTCAGGGACTCAGCAGAAATTCATGCCTCGTGGATTTTCTCCTGCCTACGTTTATTACTATTATTATTCTTCGTCTTATTATTATTATAATTATTATTACTATCATTATTATTCTTATTTTTATTCTTCTTCTTCTTGTTATTATTATTATTATTATTATAATAATAATAATTATTATTATTATTAGTAGTAGTAGTAGTAGTAGTAGTAGTAGTAGTAGTAGTAGTATTCTCGCGTTGCCATTCTCATGCGTTTGGATGCCGAGGTGGTGAGCATTTGCTGTCATTCTTGGTCTATTTTGGGTACGCAGGGAGCTGTTGAAACTTTTAATAAGATTTCCTCCATGTGAGTGTTGTCCTTAGTTTTCGCCGGACATGCTTTGGTATGCTTCACTGATAACAATATTTGCCTCCTACTCTTCACCGGACGACTATGAAGCGGATAGTTTTTTTTATATTGCAAGTGGCATGAGCCGCATTACTTTTCCTCGCTCGTGAACAGCTCAAACTACTGCCTACCAAAAAAAGATTCCTCGGGAATAGCATCAAGGGCCGGTCTCGTCATTTGGGATCGTTTTCAGTGAGTGGAAACATCAGTGGCCAGCTGGCAGGGAATGCCGCTCGGTCTGCCGGAGGGGGCGCCGGAGCAGGGGGTGATGGGGAGGGGAGGGGAGCGCGGCGGCTCCCGGAGGGGTGCGTCAGAACGCGCCGACAGCTCGTCGTTTCAGAGCCCAAAAGGATGAAGATGAGTGATGGGGATGGATTCGAGGGTGGTTCTGCACGGCGTCGAAACGGTGTGCTCATGTGCTGGAACGGGGAAGTCACCAGTGCTTCCGACACAGATGTGGCCAGGGATTGGTTCTGGTGGACCGATGGGTGGCATCAGGAGTCGGATATGATTGCCTAGATATACTGTGGTCTTTGGCTACCTAAAGTGCGTCATAACGGCATGAACTGAGCCTATCATTCTGCCTGATACTGTTGCCTGCATGCAGGCCTCTGAGTCGCATTGGTTGTCGAGGGCTGACCTTCCGCGATAGCTATCGGAACATACAGATAATCGTGAACACAGGCAGTCGGGGACACAGGCAGTCGGGGACATAAACAGTCGGGGACATAGACAGTCGGGGACATAGACAGTCGTGAACACAGGTAGTCGGGGACATAGACAGTCGGGAACATAGACAGTCGGGGACACAGGCAGTCGTAGACATAGACAGTCGGGGACATAGACAGTCGGGGACACAGACAGTCGGGGACATAGACAGTCCAGGACACAGGCAGTCGTGAACACAGACAGTCGGGGACACAGACAGTCGGGGACATAGACAGTCGGGGACACGGACAGTCGGGGACATAGACAGTCGGGGGACATAGACAGTCGAGGACACAGGCAATCGTGGACACAGGCAATCGGGGACGCAGACAGTCGAGGACACAGACAGTCGAGGATACAGACAGTCGAGGACACAGACAGTCGGGGACACAGACAGTCGGGGACATAGACAGTCGGGGACACAGACAGTCAGGGACACACACAGACGGGGACGCAGACAGTGCGGGACACACACAGTCGGTGTTGCGCAGGCGCTGTAAACGACCTATCGGCACGGTCGGCGGAGTTTGCCCGCTGGCTGCGATGGTGGACACGTGGCCGGTCGGTTCGCGTGCCTGTACACTGGCTGGTATTGATGACATGGACTGCAGCCTGCGGCGGCGGCGGCGGCGGCTGGCTCCTCCCCCGCCAGTCGCGACGGCGTCGACGTGGCTGTAGTCACGGGGTCGACGTGGCTGCAGTCACGGGGTCGACGTGGCTGCAGTCACAGGGTAGACGTGGCTGCAGTCACGGGGTCGACGTGGCTGCAGTCACAGGGTAGACGTGGCTGCAGTCACGGGGTCGACGTGGCTGCAGTCACGGGGTCGACGTGGCTGCAGTCACGGGGTCGACGTGGCTGCAGTCACAGGGTAGACGTGGCTGCAGTCACGGGGTCGACGTGGCTGCAGTCACAGGGTAGACGTGGCCACAGTCACGGGGTCGACGTGGCTGCAGTCACGGGGTCGACGTGGCTGCAGTCACAGGGTAGACGTGGCTGCAGTCACGGGGTCGACGTGGCTGCAGTCACGGGGTCGACGTGGCTGCAGTCATGGGGCCACAGTCACAGGGTAGACGTGGCTGCAGTCACGGGGTCGACGTGGCTGCAGTCACAGGGTCGACGTGGCTGCAGTCACGGGGTCGACGTGGCTGCAGTCATGGGGCCACAGTCACAGGGTAGACGTGGCTGCAGTCATGGGGTCGACGTAGCTGCAGTCATGGGGCCACAGTCACAGGGTAGACGTGGCTGCCGTCACAGGGCCACATGGCAAGGCCGTCTGCAGGGGCAGGCAAGGGTCTGTCGTGGGTGGTGGCTGAAAAAAGCTTTTGCGATTCCGTTCTTTTCGTGCATGTGTTCTTATGGTCTTATTCGCTCCCTGTCCACAGCAACCCGCGCTTCTGCTCATTCTTGCATACGCAATGACGAGATATCCTGGAATGATATCTGGAGAATATAATAGACATAAACTATTAAGACCGATTTTTGTGATCATTGTTATATCTATGCAGCATTTGACTTGGAAGTATAAAAATGCATTGCCAAATGTGACTCCATTGCATGTTTCAGTCACCGTCATATTGCAAATTTCAAACAATTCCTGTTGAATAAGCTGGACAAATATGCAACCTAATGCATAACATATGCAAATACTTTCACCATTCTACTGTTAGATTAGCAATTCAAGTCTCAATATTCTTCATTCTTGAAGGTTCACATCTCTACAACCCATATTCCATGGTCAGTTGGTCCGTCCAACAACCGGTGTTTGTGGTGTCTTAGTCTTCACACCAAACTCGTGGACATTAAAGGGATTTGGTGTGAGCTGTAAGCTACCCAGCATACAAACCCAAGTAATATATCATTAACGAATACCTGTACAGCAAAAACAACATTGAAACAGCGTCATGCATCAAAGAAGTTAATTGCAACCCAACCCTCGCCATCATAATTAGTTCCTTTTAATTAGTGCCATCACCATTCAAAGTTTGCGTAAAGACTTGAGTAGCATAAGCATAGGAAGCAATATTCAGTCGCTGTCTTCTTCTCGCTACTTCCTTAACCCATTGAATGCAGGACGTACAGAGTACAAGCGTGCCCGTCAATGTTCGATTTAGCATGTTAACTATTAGCAAATTCGATGTAATATAAGCGCATTTGTGTAATGCATTTCATGTAATTGCATTTAAAATACTATTCTGAAAATACGTTATCGATATGGGCTTCGATGATTAAAATCGATTCATGTTCGTGTAGGCCTTGGTTTCACACACCACTTCCTCGCTGCTAGACATTCTGACGCGTGGACATTCTGACCCTGTGCTATCCCCATTGCTGCCACGATTTGTCATTCGTGAACGGCCAAACAATAATAACCACATCCCAGGCTTCGATCCTGGTATGTGACGTCCAACACTACGTGACGTCATGAGATGAAGGGACGGGAAAGATTATTCCACGAAGTTTAGCATAGCTTGACAAAATTATGCTGATGAAAATATATATCAATTCCAATAATTTCAATTCATACAAAGCCGTGTCCAATAGGAAACTGTCCGCAGCACTCACCATGTATAATTGCATTACGTCACCAGCCAGTTGTCGCGTTCTTGTAGCTGTTGCTGATACATTTCTTGTGATGATTGCATGGAGTGTGGGTTGGCATTAATTTCAATATCTGATAATTTTCGAGTTTATTGCTGTGCATGGTAATCACTATTTTTACTTGACGCATTCGTCAAGCCAGACAGCTCACAGTCACAACGAAATATGATAACATCAGAGTACATGATGGAGATGAACGCGGCGCTGGAAACGATAGTAATGCAGTTTGGTACATTGCTTTTAAAGCAGACTACCAGGCGAGGAACTTTTAGCACCTTTGGTATTGCCAATGAAACATACATACAGCCGACATCACCACACGGTGGCAGGCTGGCCAAACTCACACACACACATACACATACATAAGTTGGAAAATTGAGCATTTGGCAAATGCATTGCATGGAAAGAGTGGGCTCAAAACTTGTCTTCACAACACTAATAATTGTGATGGCAACACTAACAATGTTGAGAAGCCTGCATCTATGTAGATAACTCTGAGGTGTGAAGGCTGAATGATATAAGTTTCGATATCTGAATCCTGTTGTGGTATGGCATGAATATTAAATCCATGGTGCAGCATTTTCCAGATTATTGAATACTGAATGAAATTTATCAAAGCTTGGCGGTCGTACTTTGCTGCTTGCCTATGTTGATGACGATAAGGAATGTGTGTGTTTTAATGTTTTAATACCTGTGTTACCTGTGTGTGTTTAACTGTGTTTTTAATAATTTTGATGTAGCCTTCATGCTGTTCTTATAGATACTTGCCAATAAACAAAGAAAATATTGATAGGTTTTTAAATGCGAACAAAAATGCGAACAAAATGCGAACAAAAATACCAAGGGAACAACATTATATGCAAAGTACGATGTATTTAAAAATCTAATATTTTGACCGGGCTTCAGTTCATTTTGGCCTGACCCCAACCGGACTTCGTCACATCCGACTGTTCGGTACCGGGCTGCGGTCCCAAAATTATTCGTGTTTGCGACCTCTATTATTGACTCAAATATGGTCAACACAATTTCCAAAGCCGTTTTGCAGCATGTCTCCGATTTCCTCACCGTTTGTTTGAGCCAGGGGATATTGCATGTACCACTAAAAATTGTAGTTGTTAAACGTTCCGACAATTCTAGTGAATTAGCTATTTTCCCCGTATAAACCAATGAGCATTTGTTTTCATTGATATCAAACATTTTACATGCATATTGTATAACTAGCTCATTAAGTACTTATTCATTCACAGCCTACGAAGTGATATACAACATGGCTTGAGACGAAATTTGTCCACATATATGCACATTTTTATCATGTAAAACATAATAACAATGGCATCTGAGGAAACGAGTATGTCATTCATGTATGCTTATATTTGGAAAAATGCTTTTGACACGGTTGGCTACACCATTTTGTGCTATACAAGGTGTATAATTATTGGATTACGGGAAAAGCAGAAGGACGATAATAGCAAACGTCGGCAATCGTACGCAAGCTGTGTCAATAAATAGTAAGCCACGCAATCTAAAATATATCAGTGTATGTGTCCCACAAAGGTTCATTCTGGGCTTTTTGCTCTTTATAATTCATGCTAACGATTGACAAACATTGATGAACGGCCAGAAATATTTCCTGATACCGATGATACTACAATCTATTTCGAAAGTTCTGATACTACAGATCTCTAAAATAAGTGAAATACTGCATTTCCTCTTGCATCAGAACGGCCACGGTCCAGTTATCAGAGGCGGCGGAACGGCCACGGTCCAGTTATCAGAGGCGGCGGAACGGCCACGGTCCAGTTATCAGAGGTGGCGGAACGGCCACGGTTTAGTTATCAGAGATGGCGGAACGGCCACGGTTTAGTTATCAGAGGCGGCGGAACGGCCACGGTTTAGTTATCAGAGGCGGCGGAACGGCCACGGTTTAGTTATCAGAGGTGGCGGAACGGCCACGGTTTAGTTATCAGAGATGGCGGAACGGCCACGGTTTAGTTATCAGAGCCGGCGGAACGGCCACGGTTTAGTTATCAGAGGCGGCGGAACGGCCACGGTTTAGTTATCAGAGGCGGCGGAACGGCCACGGTTTAGTTATCAGAGATGGCGGAACGGCCACGGTTTAGTTATCAGAGGCGGCGGAACGGCCACGGTTTAGTTATCAGAGATGGCGGAACGGCCACGGTTTAGTTATCAGAAGCGGCGGAACGGCCACGGTTTAGTTATCAGAGATGGCGGAACGGCCACGGTTTAGTTATCAGAGGTGGCGGAACGGCCACGGTTTAGTTATCAGAGGTGGCGGAACGTCGACACGCAAGGGAGGAAAGCTGGAGACCTCCCAATGGCCATGCCACCGGGAAGGGGACGGGGGTGGCCTCCCCGCAGTGACCAGGCCTGCTGGACCCAAAAGCCTGCACATAATATTTTACAAATTGTAAGAAAACCCACTAGAAAGTGATTTTCTACCAGCCATGTGGAAGGCGTCTGACAGCACCTACATCGGCTACCATGGAGTTCCGGCTGGAGAGGGGATGGAGCCTCCTGTAATACCAGTGGGGCTCCGTGTAGTTCCGGATGGGGAAGGCAGGGGCTTCCTCTAAACCTAATGGTGAATCCGGTTATTCCAAGGGCGACCTATAATCCTAGGCGGCCTCCTGTAGTCACAGTGGGGCCTCATGTTATCTCCGGGGCCTCCTGTAATCTCAGGAGGCCTTCTGTAGTTCCAGGAGGGCCTACAGGAGGAATATGCGCCCTCTGTGCCTCCTGCCATCCAGGGGGCCTCCTGTAGACCCAAAGGGCCGTTCCAATTCGGACTCCTTGGCAAGAAGGTGCTAGGCCTCCTCTATGTCATCTTAAGGGGTTTGGGCACTGGCCCCCTGCCCAAGTTCCGCCGCCTCTGCTTGTAAATCATACCCAATGTATTATAAAATACAGGTGTCGTTGGCATAACTTGATAACGAATAGAGAAAAGGAAAAAGGAAAAGGAAAATACAAATAAAATGAATCAATAGGAAGCAAAATGTTAGGCCAAAGATGCAGATATGTCCGGCTGAGTGTCATTTTCCACTTATTGTCTCGAATTTATACACACTGTGTCCCCACCCCAGAACCGGCTAACGTTATATGTATGTCTTCTACAGATGTGTGTCGGAGAACATGTGAAGCCAATTCTATTCAGTTCGAACCCTGAGCGCAAAAAATAGTTTCAGATTTAAAATATCTGGGAAAAAAATGTTTCAATTCCCACTGTTGTTACTTAATCCCGGCTAATTACTGTAGGTCATGGATTAAACATTTCACCAAATGGGAGATAATCCAAGCATTTCCTAAACGGAAACTGGAGAAACAAGTGACAAAACTGGAGGAGACAAATCTTGCCCTTTCCCACAACTGGAGAAAGTGGTCCCCCAGCGCGTCCAAATTAATGTGCGGCTGAACATCAGACGCAAATAAAATTGAATGGATTCTTGACAAAAATATGTAACTAACATGTTGAATATTTCACCTGCAACCTGCGCAAAATTGCAAGTTACATGCAGGCTTGAATTTTCCCAGCAGCACTACTCAAAACTGAAATTGAAGACAATACTATTGCTTGTGTTTTTATTTGATACGTTATTCGCTAAAATTGGCATGGGCCAGTCAAGATGTCAATAGGAAGTACAACTTTGGGCAAAAGATGTAGATATGTCCCATTTGAGAGCCATTTTCCACTTATATTCTCGAATTTGGATACAATGGTCCCCAGAGCCGTCTAACGTTATACGCATCTCTTCTGCAGATGTGTGTCGGAGTACATGTGGAGCCGATCTTATTCAGCTCGAACCTGGAGCGCAAAAATAGTTTCAGAATTAAAATATGATATATATAGCTTAAGTTCCCGTTCTTGTTAGTTAATCCCTACCAATTGCTGTAGCCACCTCTGGCCGAGAAAATACTCCATTCGACTCCGTCATTCCGGAAGCCTACGCAATGCCTACGATAGGTCACTCCGCGACTTCCTTGAACTAAAATAACGGTCTGGCTATCTTCGAAGCCCAGCTGGTAGTCCTATAGGCCTGCCTCTCAGTTTTAGGGGCCCGATCGTATAAAACAGATCCATCTCACTAAATAGAGACCTCCTCGATAAGTTTAGAAATCCGTGATGCATAAAGAATGCCGAATCCAGGGGAAACTCAAGCAATAGTTTCAAAGACCGACAAGTGAGAATGAAATGGTACAAATTAGCACGCTGATCGAAACCTAGACACACTTCATTGTTTTTAAGTCACCACTTACACTCAGCGCTATCGCAATTCGAAGAGCTAAAATGGACTGCTCTTAATTATTATCCAAAATGAGAAGGAACGAGCTTCTGCGATTGCCAAGCTGCCTAAGATGGCGTCTTCTACGGCCGTCGCGACTCTAAATAAGGCGTCTTTGTCCCGGCAAAGGGGACAGCATATTTATAAAGCTGAAAGCTGGTCCCTGTGCCCACCTCCCTTCCCCTCCCCCCCCACCCCCGAGGTGCTGGAATGCCAGCGATCGACAGGCCGAACACGCATGATGACAACGGTTGACTCCGATCACAACGGAAGCACCCCATGGATATACTGAAGACGACACCAGGGACAAAGACAAAGGAGATGCACTATAAACTGGATCAAAAGCAGTACGTCACCGGCTGAGATCTTGCAGCAAGGACGAGACCGGTGCACATCCTGACGAAGACCGCGGAGCAACATCGGGCACACGGAGGCCAGAGCTGCTCGCACACCTCATGCGCTGCTTGTATCAGAGGCACGTTTCACTGATCACTCATCACTCGCTGCACCCCTTAATCGGAAACAACCCAGGCCCAGACGCACGACCCAGATATGTTGCGTATCCCAGGGAGGCCTCCTGTAATCCCAGTGGGGCCTCCAATCGTCACAGAACGGCCTACAGAAGGCCTGCAGGCAGGCTCCCTGGGCCTCCTGCAATACAGGGGGCCTTCTGCAGGTCCGAGGGGCCTTCCTAAAGCGAGCTTCTTGGCAAGGGAATGTCAGACACCTTGCTATTTTAAGGGGCCACTAACCCCTGGCCTCTCTCGCGTTCGGCCGTCCCTACTGGCTATCTGTCATTAAGCACGACAAAAAAACATTTTGTGATCTATACAACAACCAAAAAAGTAATCTTGAAGTAACTGTAAAATTAAATCGGGAAGACAAACCGAACGAACACGGTCATATATCTCGGGCTGTTTATGGGTGAAGATCTGAAATTGTCCGCACATATTCAAACTGTATCAAATACCATGAGTAGAAGCAATGGTATTTTGTATCGGCCTATAAATTTCTGCACAAAAGCGTTTACTGCAACTGCATAATGCACTGGTGCTGACACATCAAATCTACTGCTGTTTTATCTCGGTGCACTAGCTGCCGCAAATCTAAACGAATAGCTAGTTTGATCATAAAACAGAGCAATTACTGTTATTAATTATTTTTCCAGCCCTTAAAGTGCCAACCCTATGCTTAAAATATTTTGCATGCTAAAAATTCAAGGCATAGGAAAAGTTTAAATGTTAATTATTATGCATAAATATATCTTTAACAGACTATCCCATACATAGCTAAATTGTTCAATGAACCTTTTGATACCTCACATGCCACAATATTTCATTGCACTACATAACCGTTTTCAAGTAAGCTTTTCAACAAAAAAAAGTACCGTTTGTCTACTCTTCCTTGTCTTGGGCCAAAACTTTGGGATGATATGACACAAAAATGTACACTTGCAGTGTTGCCAACCTCCACATTCTGGGATAAAAAAGTACTTGACAACAATATGGATGAATACTAACCATGCAATGATATGACATACTTAACATTTCATGTCTTTTGTACAAACTAATGCGTTTTTCCAGTTCCTGCTATGACGTCAACATGTTCATATTTGCTTACACTCATCCCACCTGTTGCTTCCCCTGCTTTCTGTCCGGCAACAAGCTTGCGCTTAGTCGGATGAGTATGCACAGGAAAGCTTCACGTGACTTGTATGCGAATGATCAGAAAATGCTCTGCCCCGCATGAGTGTAAAATGTTACTAATTGTGATGATGGGGCTTTTGTCAAAGGATCGTACAGTAACTGTTGCTGCCATCTTTGCCCATGATTGCTTTCAGCTATCAACCACAACAAATCAAAGGCAATTAATCCTTGCCTGTCGCTACTTCCTGATGTTTG
The DNA here is from genome assembly GCA_034440615.1 of Ashinkailepas kermadecensis. Classification (NCBI taxonomy): domain Eukaryota; kingdom Metazoa; phylum Arthropoda; class Thecostraca; family Neolepadidae; genus Ashinkailepas; species Ashinkailepas kermadecensis. The sequence continues at coordinate 1,296,254 of JAOTOM010005179.1, forward strand.
GTTTTCTGTTGCTTTCCGTCTCTTAGCTGGGAGTGCCGGGACTTACTATATTTATTCTGATGTTAACGTATGGTAATTTCTGTCGTTGGGCAACGGGGTGGGGTGGGGGGGGACTTCTGGTCACCTAACTACGGATGAAGACTGCTCTTTCTCTCTCTCTCTCTTCTTCCTTCGAATCTCCTTCGAAATGTTGATGGGCGTACTGGCTCACATCAGCTGTAACAGGAATATAATAAACATGAAGCCACACTGTCAAGTTTCGTTAAAGTATGATTCAGCTGGACGCAGGCTGGCACGTCGACTGACTATGCTGGGTCCCAACCCCAACTCATGGGTTTGGGCCAATGCTTCGCAAACCGGAACTCGAACAGGTCAGCGTTATTCTTCGGCGTTTATTCAAATGCAATTTCTCCATTCTTCCGCGGTTTGCATTTTCATTTTCTTGATTTTCCGGTCTGGTGCGGCCATCCATCTCAGCGGGAGGTAAGATGAAACTGAGGCTGACCGCAGCGCTGTGTGCTGGCCGCTTCCACTGTGGCCGGCGCAGAACGCACCAGCCGCGTCCTTTGGAGGCTCGCGCTCAACAAACGTCGCACCCTTTAAATCATTCTGAGCGTCAGGCGGAGGGAGCCGCCAAAGGAACGAACGTCGACAGGGGGAGGATGTCACCAAATGAGCGGACGTCAGCAAGGGGAGGATGTCGCCAAATGAGCAGACGTCAACAAAGGGAGGATGTCGCCAAATGAGCAGACGTCAACAAGGGGAGGATGTCGGCAAAGGAACGGACGTGAACAAGGGGAGGATGTCGCCAAATGAGCAAACGTCAACAAGGGGAGGATGTCGCCAAATGAGCAAACGTCAACAAAGGAAGAATGTCGCCAAAGGAGCGGACGTCAACAAGGGGAGGATGTTGCCAAATGAGCAGACGTCAACAAGGGGAAGATGTCGCCAAATGAGCAGACGTCAACAAGGGGAGGATGTCGGCAAAGGAACGGACGTCAACAAGGGGAGGATGTCGCCAAATGAGCAGACGTCAACAAGGGGAGGATGTTGCCAAATGAGCAGACGTCAACAAGGGGAGGATGTTGCCAAATGAGCAGACGTCAACAAGGGGAGGATGTTGCCAAATGAGCAGACGTCAACAAGGGGAGGATGTCGCCAAATGAGCAGGCGTCAACAAGGGGAGGATGTCGCCAAATGAGCAGACGTCAACAAGGGGAGGATGTTGCCAAATGAGCAGACGTCAACAAGGGGAAGATGTCGCCAAATGAGCAGGCGTCAACAAGGGGAAGATGTCGCCGAATGAGCGGACGTCAAGCAGGGAGGATGTCGCCAGTGAGTCGAACGTCTGCAGGTTGGAAGATGATACCAGCGGGATCGACGAAGAAATGAAATAATTCGTGCGAATAAGAAGTACCGAATGTTGCTGGACTAATTTCACTTCCCTGTGACCAGATGCGGTGACCAGACATGGCAGAATAGGCTACATGGCAGAGCAGGCTACGTGGCGTTGCACTTGTGTTACTGTCATCCGCACCAATGAAATGCTGCTGATTAGAACATAGTTGGCGGAATCAGAACATAGTTGGCGGAATTAGAACATAGTTGGCGGAATCGGTTGCTCCCACGTGCAACTTTTGCAAGCGTTTATACAATCTTCCCACAAACCAGCAAAACGAAAAAGTCGCGAAGTTGTTAGTATCTGATCATTGGACCCACCTGTTTGTGTTTGATCACTGGACTGTCGCTAGCTGGCATTGAACTTGCCTGTTTGATCCATTTAAATCATTACATTTCACATACTCGTGGACATGCACATGCTCCAACTGATCCCTTCCCTTCTATGGCAGTAAGCACAACCACTTGATAATTACTAGTCATTGCGCCCTGAAACTCCAATAGCCGCCCACCTAATGGATAAACGAACACAAATGAATTGATTTAATAATCTTTCATAATCTAAGACGCAGCTGCATTCGTTGAAGCACGGTGAGTGCTGTCACTGTCGTTGAAGCACTCTCAACATTGCGTGCATATTCCAATTCAGTTGTGTCATGGCTTGGATCTATGTCAAGAGCGGTTTTTACTGGTTGTTGGTCATGGTCGTACCACTATTTCTGTTGTTTGTGACATTCATGAAAGTCAGCGTTGCACTGGTCAACCATTGATATGCCCAGCCTGTCTCCGTATTTTCTAGCGTCCAGTGGTGCCATCCGCACGGTCCAGTCCCCTTACCCGCTTGTGCGGAACAAATTCCACAACTGTGCTTCTCCTTAGTATCTCGTTAGTGCCACTGTTGCCATGACAACCCATATTTCATTTGGACAAAGTTATTGCGTCCCGTTGTCAATGATAGGTAATCAGGCGCAATTGGTAGACAAAGACAGCTTTCTCTGTCTGGGAGGCCACCGACAGATATGCTCTGGTCGAGGTCGCGCCGTCCGGCCGGCCTCGTGTCCTCCAGTCACAGCTCGTCGCCACAGCGCTCTTTGTGGCAAATGTTGTTCTCCAGGCGCCGGTCCCGCCGTCCGGCCGGCCACGTATCCTCGAGTCACAGCTCGTCACAGCTCGTCACAGCGCTCTCTGCGGCCTCTGTTCTCCAGCGCCGGTCCGGCCGCCGCCCCCTCGATCACATTCATTACAGCGCTCTCTGCGCCAGGCGCCGGTCCGGCCGTCCGGCCGGCCTCGTATCCTCGAGTCACAGCTCGTCACAGCTCGTCACAGCGCTCTCTGCGGCCTCTGTTCTCCAGGCGCCGGTCCGGCCGTCCGGCCGGCCTCGTATCCTCGAGTCACAGCTCGTCACAGCTCGTCACACCGCTCTCTGCGGCCTCTGTTCTCCAGGCGCCGGTCCAGCCGGCCACGTGTTCTCGAGTCACAGCTCGTCACAGCGCTCTCTGCGGCCGCTGTTGTTCTCCAGACGCCGGTCACGTCGGCCGCCAGTGGCCATGCCCTCGTTGTGCTTGCGCTGGGCGGCGGCGGCTGTCGTGATCTGGGCTCCATCTGGTGCCGACCCACCATGATTAGCGCCCATTAGCCGAGACACGTCGGCGCTGCGATTGGACGCCATAAACACCTCATGGGACGCGCGTAATCGGCCTGTTCCAGTCAGTTCACATGGACACAGGCGTCGGCCAGCACGGTCGCGCCGCCAGCCGGGATGGTACCGTAAAAACTCCGGATTAGCCGTTTACAGTCGCCTATGACAGTTTTATGATGCCCGACAAGGTTCTATATCTCTCTATTGAATCAACCAGCTCCTGATTACGCCAAGAAACCGCTCCGTCTGTAGACCGCAAAAATGTCGATAGCACATTAACGACCTGCCAACTACTGGCCCACGGGCTGGTGCAGGGGCTGGTCCAGGAGCTGGTCCACGGGCTGGTGCACGGGCTGCTTCACGGGCTGATGCAGGGGTTGGTGCACGGACTGGTGCACGGACTGGTGCACGGACTGGTGTACGAGCTGGTGCACGGGCTGGTCCCGGAGCTGATACACGGGTTGGTGCACCGGCTGGTACATGAGCTGGTGTACGAGCTGGTACACGGCCTGGTGCAAGGGCTGGTCCAGGGACTGGTACACGAGCTGGTGCACGGGCTGGTCCCGGAGCTGATACACGGGTTGGTGCACCGGCTGGTACATGAGCTGGTGTACGAGCTGGTACACGGCCTGGTGCAAGGGCTGGTCCAGGGACTGGTACACGAGCTGGTGCACGGGCTGGTCCCGGAGCTGATACACGGGTTGGTGCACCGGCTGGTACATGAGCTGGTGTACGAGCTGGTACACGGCCTGGTGCAAGGGCTGGTCCAGGGACTGGTACACGAGCTGGTGCACGGGCTGGTCCAGAGGCTGGTACACCGGTTGGTGCACGGGCTGGTACACAGGCTAGTGCACGGGCTGGTACACCAGCTGGTTTCCGTTCGACATCAGCTGGTGTTCACCGCACACAGTGCAATTGGAGGTGCCTCACAGACGGCTTGTTACCGCCGCGTCAATTGGAGGTTCCTCACAGACGGCTTGTTACCAATTGGAGGTGCCTCACAGACGGCTTGTTACCGCCGCGTCAATTGGAGGTGCCTCACAGACGGCTTGTTACCAATTGGAGGTTCCTCACAGACGGCTTGTTACCGCCGCGTCAATTGGAGGTGCCTCACAGACGGCTTGTTATTGGAGGTGCCTCACAGACGGCTTGTTACCGCCGCGTCAATTGGAGGTGCCTCACAGACGGCTTGTTACCAATTGGAGGTGCCTCACAGACGGCTTGTTATTGGAGGTGCCTCACAGACGGCTTGTTACCGCCGCGTCTATTGGAGGTGCCTCACAGACGGCTTGTTACCGCCGCGTCACTAATTGAAGCTGTCATCCAATTAAGGAGCGGGCAGCGCTGTGATGCGGCCACAGAGCTTGCCGCAAGCACGTGGTATGTTGACAGCTGGCCCGCTGTAATGGCGTATTAATTGTCCAATTGTAGTCTGAGCCGACTGCGAGCCGGTAGGTCTGCGCTCCGCTTCCAGAAGAGCGGACACGTCCATTTATCATTAATTAAGACTGGATTGACTTTAAATGTATAGGTTGGCACATCAGCTGTTCTAAGTAAGACCACCGGCTTGACGAGGCAGTCTCGATTGCACTACGAACCTCGTTGCAGCACTCATCCTAGCATCGAGCGTTGCAGCGTTAATCGTAATTAGGAAAAACACACCTATCGGTTGTATCATAATTACCGACGAACCGCATACTTCGCCATCGATAAAGTGCATGTCTGTGATTGGACGGTCATAACCTTGCAATAATTAAAAAAGAGCTGTTGCACGGCTTCTGTGCAATGCATCGACAGCTCCCACTCACGAACATTATCAGTGTTCGTGTATATCAACACATAACTGCAGCTTTCAAACATGACTTTTTATATTGAGCGCCGGCTGAGCAAGCGGTGGCTTGTTGCCTGCTGTATGTGGGCCCCTGATGAGCAAAATGCCCGCCATTTTGCAATGGTGGGCAATGCTGACATGCGCAATTAATGCACGTATTCTCCGTGCAGTGGGCCCAACGACTTAATATGGTGAAGAGCAAACAATTTCCTCTCGACGACCTCACATCTCTCGGGGTTCAGGCACTCGGGTTTGGCTTCCCAGCTTTAAATTTGTGCTCCCGTTTTCTGCGGTAGCTCTTATTGTGTTAACTGATCTCTCAGTCTCAGGTGGCCATTCTGTAACATCCATGCCATCTGCCTCTGATCCTAATCACCTGGTGTGGTCACACAGCCCGGTCCAGCCGTGCATGTTTGAAGCTTTGAATTGGTACGGAAACAAAGCTGGGACATTTCGTTTTTGTGTATAGATATTTGGTGTATTGGTTTATGTAGATCGTACGAGGATCATTGGATCGGGTGCAACTTCGATCTCCTAATTATGCTTTCTTAGATCCGCAATTGCTTTGACTATGAAGTCAAAACTTCAATTTACCAAGCACATATCTTCCTTATCAGGCAAATCAGGTGTGTCCATTCGAGCCCCATGTCAGTTTGATGCGGCTTCAGAAAATCTATGCTACTACTGAGTTTCGAGCTCACGATCGGCGGCTAATAAATTGAATTGCCAATCAATCTCAACAAATCGACTAAAATGGCAAGCAAAGTCCCATTGCAAATGTACCTCTAGTATTCCACGTACACTTAGATGCCAAGTTCTCAGTACAAAGGATAATTACTTAGCGCGTACAATATGGGGCATTTCGGTGGGAAAGACTATATGGTTAATTAATTAATAGGGAAATGTTGCAAGCTTCACGGATGGTGTTCTTTGGCCTAAACACTGAACTAAGGAAAGATCATTGATACAAATGGGCATCACTGTATTAGACCCAGCAGATGTGATTTGAATTTAAGCGATTGTGATATCAAACACAATCTACCAAATATAAAAGACGACACGCACACCCATTCCGCTGCTGTCCGGTGGCATAGGCATGAAGCTTCTCTAATAACACGTAATATAAAAGACGATACGCACACCCATTCCGCTGCTGTCCGGTGGCATAGGCATGATGCTTCTCTAATAACACGTAATATAAAAGACGATACGCACACCCATTCCGCTGCTGTCCGGTGGCATAGGCATGATGCTTCTCTAATAACACGTAATATAAAAGACGATACGCACACCCATTCCGCTGCTGTCCGGTGGCATAGGCATGATGCTTCTCTAATAACACGTAATATAAAAGACGATACGCACACCCATTCCGCTGCTGTCCGGTGGCATAGGCATGATGCTTCTCTAATAACACGTAATATAAAAGACGATACGCACACCCATTCCGCTGCTGTCCGGTGGCATAGGCATGATGCTTCTCTAATAACACGTAATATAAAAGACGATACGCACACCCATTCCGCTGCTGTCCGGTGGCATAGGCATGATGCTTCTCTAATAACACGTAATATAAAAGACGATACGCACACCTATTCCGCTGCTGTCCGGTGGCATAGGCATGATGCTTCTCTAATAACACGTGATTTTATGCACAATTGGGCGTGTTCTCCTATGGCAGTTCGAAGATTCCACGGCTCTCACATAACAATGACCAAAATATAGCCACTAGAAAGTTTGTCACCATAAAAATATACTGTCAAGGAGTGGTAGGTGCACACTTTTACTGACATCTGCTGATGTCAGATATTGATTTAGCGAGGAGGTGACAGTGCAAAAGCTCAGTGTATGGAAAACCGAGAAACAAAGAAAATTCCGCTCATGTCGTTTCAGCTTACGATTTGCGCACAAATCGGGTGTTGATATGTGTTCTGAGCGCCCTGGGCACCTTCTCCCCCTAATGGATGCAGGTTAACTAACTATGTGAGCATCGTGAAATCGTTTCGAAGGTTCAGACTTCCTTTGTTAGTATTTCTGAAACTCAGACAAATAATCAAAGTATATTTTCGTTCAGTGGCATATTCAAAAGCTAACTTTAAGCATTGCGGAGGGTTAGCCGAAGGCTCATTAGCGTTCCGATCTCGCCTATGTCCGGGGAACTTTTGAGAAACATTGGTCCATCAACCGTCAATCAAGCTGCGACCAGGAAGTGCATAGGGGACTTAGACAGGGGCAGGGAGTTCGGGAGAAGGGAAAGAGGGAGGGCCGGGGACGAGCTGAATGGTAAGAGCTTTGTGCATAAGATACCTTGTGGGGAGTCGATAAAAACTTGAGAAGATCGGGAGAGAATATGACTGCCGCTTCAGGACCTGCGTTATTACGGTCTTCCAATGCACGAGTTATCTATGGAACATGAAGGATATTTGGCGCCATAGAATAGCTCGCTGAGTCTCTGTGAAGGCGTGGGCAAGGAACAAGGAATAGGAGTAGAAACCGCCTACATCTCTGTCAATGAGAGTACTTCAGAACGCTTTCCAGACTAGCGACATTGAATGTACGGTTGCCACGACGACAGGTGAGCTACAGCAAAGTTCCCCTGTGGTTCCTGCAGGCTGAATATCAGCAAAGCAAGGAATTGCTACGATTATTTAAATTTTCGTAGTTGTAGCTCTAGCCTTTTGCATCAATTCATGTCATTGGGATATGTGGCGAATGGCTCATGCTTGTGCACGGTTGTTGGTTCCAATGCAGTTAAAACAGAAGATATTTGTTGCTTGGTGTATATCTAAGAAGACCGAGTGTGGAAGTGCTGATTAAAAATGTAGCAATGTGGTCAGTCTAAGAGCGTGTTGTAAATACGTCGGTGCCATTTCAATTCACTACCCTTCAAGCCATGCTTGCTAGCCAGCTACATACCAGACTACCATTTTTTCCAATCAAGCGGAGGATTTTTTTCGGAATAGGTTCCGACGATGCTCCATGTGCAGTAATCAGACGTAGTTGGCGACGGTCCTACATGGTTGGCGACGGTCAGACGTAGTTGGCGCCGATCAGACGTGGTTGGAGCCGGTCAGACGTGGTTGGCGACGGTCAGACGTGGGTGGCGACGGTCAGACGTGGTTAGAGCCGGTCAGACGTGGTTAGAGCCGGTCAGACGTGGTTGGCGACGGTCAGACGTGGTTGGAGCCGGTCAGACGTGGTTGGCGACGATCAGACGTGGTTGGAGCCGGTCAGACGTGGTTAGAGCCGGTCAGACGTGGTTGGCGACGGTCAGACGTGGTTAGAGCCGGTCAGACGTGGTTGGCGACGGTCAGACGTGGTTGGCGACGGTCAGACGTGGTTGGCGACGGTCAGACGTGGTTAGAGCCGGTCAGACGTGGTTGGCGACGGTCAGACGTGGTTGGCGACGGTCAGACGTGGTTGGAGCCAGCAAGACGTGGTTGGCGACGGTCAGACGTGGTTGGCGACGGTCGGACGTGGTTGGCGCCGGCCAGACGTGGTTGGCACCGGTCAGACGTGGTTAGCGACGGTCAGACGTGGTTGGCGACGGTCAGACGTGGTTGGCGACGGTCACCGGCCGCAACAATGGCTCGCTGGATGGCGATTTTCTGGCCTCGACAGACAATGGCGCTGGCCTGAACGGACCGGCCCTCTCGAGTCCGTCAGTCTGGAGCCGCCAAGTCCGGCTGATCTAGACCCACTCCGCGTAAAAGTCCCGCATCCACCTGGTCTGGCCAGCCCCGACTTATTGGGCACCCCGTCTGACCAACCCACCGACCCCAGCACAATCGGGTCACCAACCTATCAACCCCGGCACAGTCGGGTCACGGACCCACCGACCCCGGGACAGTCGGGTCACCAACCTATCAACCCCGGCACAGTCGGGTCACGGACCCACCGATCCCGGGACAGTCGGGTCACCGACCAACCGACCATGGCACAGTCGGGTCATCGACCTATCAACCCCGGCACAGTCGGGTCACCGACCCACCGACTCCAACACAGTTGGGTCACCGACCCACCAACACCGGTACAGTCGGGTCACCGACCCACCGACTCCAGCACAGTCGGGTCACTGACCTACCAACCCGGCACAGTCGGGTCACCGACCCATCGACTCCAGCACAGTCGGGTCACCGACCCACCAACCCCGGCACAGTCTGGTCACCGACCCACCAACCCCGGCACAGTCTGGTCACCGACCCACCAACCCCGGCACAGTCTGGTCACCGACCCACCAACCCCGGCACAGTCTGGTCACCGACCCACCAACCCCGGCACAGTCTGGTCACCGACCCACCAACCCCGGCACAGTCTGGTCACCGACCCACCAACCCCGGCACAGTCGGGTCACCGACCCACCAACCCCTGCACAGTCGGGTCACCGACCCACTAGCCCCGGCACAGTCGGGTCACCGACCCACCGACCCCGGCACAGTCGGGTCACCGACCCACCGACTCCAGCACAGTCGGGTCACTGACCTACCAACCCGGCACAGTCGGGTCACCGACCCATCGACTCCAGCACAGTCGGGTCACCGACCCACCAACCCCGGCACAGTCTGGTCACCGACCCATCGACTCAGCACAGTCGGGTCACCGACCCACCAACCCCGGCACAGTCTGGTCACCGACCCACCAACCCCTGCACATTCGGGTCACCGACCCACTAGCCCCGGCACAGTCTGGTCACCGACCCACCAACCCCGGCACAGTCTGGTCACCGACCCACCAACCCCGGCACAGTCGGGTCACCGACCCACCGACTCCAGCACAGTCGGGTCACCGACCCACCAACCCCGGCACAGTCGGGTCACCGACCCACCGACCCCGGCACATTCGGGTCACCGACCCACCAACCCCTGCACAGTCTGGTCACCGACCCACCAACCCCGGCACAGTCGGGTCACCGACCCACCAACCCCTGCACAGTCGGGTCACCGACCCACTAGCCCCGGCACAGTCGGGATCACCGACCCACCGACCCCGGCACATTCGGGTCACCAACTCACCGACCCAGGCACATTCGGGTCACCGACCCACCGACCCCGGCACATTCGGGACGCAGTCTGCTCGGCCGATACGATCCAAAGCTGTGACTGACACACGCATAGAATGACAAAATATTACTACATTAAACAGGCCTAGTCGATTTGGGCTCCTACTGGACTCCGAACTCCTACTGGACTCCTACTGAACTGAACTGGCGTATGGCCCAGCCACTCAGGCGTCACGCTCGATGTAATCCGACCCTCTTCATTCCTGGTAGAACAAAGGCATGTTCGGTTCCCTATGACTTCGACAAGCTACATGAAGCTGCAGACTGGGATGCGAATGGGTCTGCCAGCAAGGTCCGGCTCGGCCTGAGCCCACCCAGGCAAGGTCCAGTCTCTCTCTCTCTGCTGTGCCCTGGGCAACCATTGCTGCTGGCCCGACCCATTTGGGCCCAGTTCGCGGCCTCATCTCCTGCCAGCTGCATCAGCCCGCAATTGAACAGCGTTTTGGTAATGCGGCGCTGATCATTTGGCAATGATGCATTGCTCTCGGGAAGACCGTAAATTCGCCCACCACAAAAACAGCCGCCAACACGTCCGCCACAAGTTATGAGTTTGTACGCGGTGATTGAGTGCGCTTAACACTTACCTGGACGCGAATGCAGAACCTACGGCGTGTAACGACCAGTTGGATGTTATTTGGAAAACAAAGTAGTCGTGAATCTCTGGCGGAGCAGCGGCCTGCCAGACGCTGTCCGCCGAGCGACCAGGCGTAGCAGCGAGACAGGGCAGCACATGCCGACTCCTGCTGAGTCCGGAGGCGTTGCTTGGGTCACGACTCACGATATGGGCGAACAAAGCGTGCGGCGGCCAGTGACGGCCCTACGCCGAGCACGCGGCGCGCCCAGCAATCGGTCATTTCGCCGGCGCGCCATCCATCGTGTGTCAGCGGCGGACAGCGGCGCCACGTAATGACTGCTGGGCGCCGCCCGCGCCGGCTGCGGCCAACACGGCGCGGCGCGCTGCCCTCGGCCGCCCCCTGGTGTCCGGACCAGGCCGCTGGTGGTGGTCCTCTGTGGTACTGCAGCCGGCCCTCTGTGGTACTGCAGCCCTCGGCCGCTCCCTGGTGTCCGGACCAGGCCGCTGGTGGTGGCCCTCTGTGGTACTGCAGCCCTCGGCCGCTCCCTGGTGTCCGGACCAGGCCGCTGGTGGTGGCCCTCTGTGGTACTGCAGCCGGCCCTCTGTGGTACTGCAGCCCTCGGCTGCTCCCTGGTGTCCGGACCAGGCCGCTGGTGGTGGCCCTCTGTGGTACTGCAGCCCTCGGCTGCTCCCTGGTGTCCGGACCAGGCCGCTGGTGGTGGCCCTCTGTGGTACTGCAGCCCTCGGCCGCTCCCTGGTGTCCGGACCAGGCCGCTGGTGGTGGCCCTCTGTGGTACTGCAGCCCTCGGCTGCTCCCTGGTGTCCGGACCAGGCCGCTGGTGGTGGCCCTCTGTGGTACTGCAGCCCTCGGCCGCTCCCTGGTGTCCGGACCAGGCCGCTGGTGGTGGTCCTCTGTGGTACTGCAGCCGGCCCTCTGTGGTACTGCAGCCCTCGGCCGCTCCCTGGTGTCCGGACCAGGCCGCTGGTGGTGGCCCTCTGTGGTACTGCCGCCCCCGGCCGCTCCCTGGTGTCCGGACCAGGCCGCTGGTGGTGGCCCTCTGTGGTACTGCCGCCCTTGGCCGCTCCCTGGTGTCCGGACCAGGCCGCTGGTGGTGGCCCTCTGTGGTACTGCAGCCCTCGGCCGCTCCCTGGTGTCCGGACCAGGCCGCTGGTGGTGGCCCTCTGTGGTACTGCAGCCCTCGGCTCACTCCCTGGTGTCCGGACCAGGCCGCTGGTGGTGGCCCTCTGTGGTACTGCAGTCCTCGGCCGCTCCCTGGTGTCCGGACCAGGCCGCTGGTGGTGGCCCTCTGTGGTACTGCAGCCCTCGGCTGCTCCCTGGTGTCCGGACCAGGCCGCTGGTGGTGGCCCTCTGTGGTACTGCAGCCCTCGGCTGCTCCCTGGTGTCCGGACCAGGCCGCTGGTGGTGGCCCTCTGTGGTACTGCAGCCCTCGGCCGCTCCCTGGTGTCCGGACCAGGCCGCTGGTGGTGGCCCTCTGTGGTACTGCAGCCCTCGGCCGCTCCCTGGTGTCCGGACCAGGCCGCTGGTGGTGGCCCTCTGTGGTACTGCAGCCCTCGGCCGCTCCCTGGTGTCCGGACCAGGCCGCTGGTGGTGGCCCTCTGTGGTACTGCAGCCCTCGGCTGCTCCCTGGTGTCCGGACCAGGCCGCTGGTGGTGGCCCTCTGTGGTACTGCAGCCCTCGGCCGCTCCCTGGTGTCCGGACCAGGCCGCTGGTGGTGGCCCTCTGTGGTACTGCAGCCCTCGGCCGCTCCCTGGTGTCCGGACCAGGCCGCTGGTGGTGGCCCTCTGTGGTACTGCAGCCCTCGGCCGCTCCCTGGTGTCCGGACCAGGCCGCTGGTGGTGGCCCTCTGTGGTACTGCAGCCCTCGGCTGCTCCCTGGTGTCCGGACCAGGCCGCTGGTGGTGGCCCTCTGTGGTACTGCAGCCCTCGGCCTGCTCCCTGGTGTCCGGACCAGGCCGCTGGTGGTGGCCCTCTGTGGTACTGCAGCCCTCGGCCGCTCCCTGGTGTCCGGACCAGGCCGCTGGTGGTGGCCCTCTGTGGTACTGCAGCCCTCGGCCGCTCCCTGGTGTCCGGACCAGGCCGCTGGTGGTGGCCCTCTGTGGTACTGCAGCCCTCGGCCGCTCCCTGGTGTCCGGACCAGGCCGCTGGTGGTGGCCCTCTGTGGTACTGCAGCCCTCGGCCGCTCCCTGGTGTCCGGACCAGGCCGCTGGTGGTGGCCCTCTGTGGTACTGCCGCCCCCGGCCACTCCCTGGTGTCCGGACCAGGCCGCTGGTGGTGGCCCTCTGTGGTACTGCCGCCCCCGGCCGCTCCCTGGTGTCCGGCCAGGCCACTGGTGTCCGGACCAGGCCGCTGGTGGTGGTCCTCTGTGGTACTGCAGCCGGCCCTCTGTGGTACTGCAGCCCTCGGCTGCTCCCTGGTGTCCGGACCAGGCCGCTGGTGGTGGCCCTCTGTGGTACTGCAGCCCTCGGCTGCTCCCTGGTGTCCGGACCAGGCCGCTGGTGGTGGCCCTCTGTGGTTGGTACTGCCGCCCTCGGCCGCTCCCTGGTGTCCGGACCAGGCCGCTGGTGGTGGCCCTCTGTGGTACTGCAGCCCTCGGCCGCTCCCTGGTGTCCGGACCAGGCCGCTGGTGGTGGCCCTCTGTGGTACCTGCCGCCCTCGGCCGCTCCCTGGTGTCCGGACCAGGCCGCTGGTGGTGGCCCTCTGTGGTACTGCCGCCCCCGGCCGCTCTCCTGGTGTCCGGACCAGGCCGCTGGTGGTGGCCCTCTGTGGTACTGCAGCCCTCGGCTGCTCCCTGGTGTCCGGACCAGGCCGCTGGTGGTGGCCCTCTGTGGTACTGCCGCCCCTCGGCCGCTCCCTGGTGTCCGGACCAGGCCGCTGGTGGTGGCCCTCTGTGGTACTTGTACTGCCGCCCTCGGCCGCTCCCTGGTGTCCGGACCAGGCCGCTGGTGGTGGCCCTCTGTAGTACTGCAGCCCTCGGCCGCTCCCTGGTGTCCGGACCAGGCCGCTGGTGGTGGCCCTCTGTGGTACTGCAGCCCTCGGCTGCTCCCTGGTGTCCGGACCAGGCCGCTGGTGGTGGTCCTTTGGTCGCAGGCCCTCTGTGGTACTGCCGCCCCCGGCCGCTCCCTGGTGTCCGGACCAGGCCGCTGGTGGTGGCCCTCTGTGGTACTGCCGCCCTCGGCCGCTCCCTGGTGTCCGGACCAGGCCGCTGGTGGTGGCCCTCTGTGGTACTGCCGCCCTCGGCCGCTCCCTGGTGTCCGGACCAGGCCGCTGGTGGTGGCCCTCTGTGGTACTGCAGCCCTCGGCCGCTCCCTGGTCTCCGGACCAGGCCGCTGGTGGTGGCCCTCTGTGGTACTGCCGTCCCGGCCACTCCCTGGTGTCCAGACCAGGCCGCTGGGCCTGGGCTCCGCTCCGCTCTGTGGTACTGCAGCTCGCCGCGCCGCATAGACAAACTGGCTAAAGTCGGTGAAAACCGGTCGACAATGCTGAAGGGCGTTTACTCCTGTATCTCATCTATTTTCCTCTGTCCCTTGTTCCACGCATCAGATACCTTAAGTTCGGTTGACAATTGGTCGATAAAGAAGAACATCTCGTCGGACTCATTTACGGAGCGCCATCAGTATGTGCGCGGATGGGAAATATCGGCAAATAAGGGAAAACACTGCACTGTAGGGAGTTTCTTTACATCTGCAAAGTTTTGAAGCTTTGGCTAGCTTCATCCACTCATGGAAATCCACTCCACCCCTTCATCCACTCCTCGGAATTCCAATTGACTTCTTCACAAGTTCCGGTCGTGCCTCCGCCCCACAGGACCCGCCTGATAATTCCCCGGTGCATTGCCATACCTTAGGAACCAAGCGCGGCTGACTCTTTGTGTGCCTTTGGTGACGCTCAAGTACGACAGTGACTGTTAAACCATTGGACTAGTGTAATGGGACAACATTCACGATTACCTACCCCAAAAAGAACAATTTGCGGGAGAACATTACTAGCGTGGTGCTATCTCGAAATGTGCGTATTCTTTGCGATTCATATAAGAGGTGAGACAAGATTAAGCGTCTTAAAACGTCGGTAGATCTATTCATCGCAGGCAAGTGACGAACCTGAAACAAATTATACAAGCGTGTATATGTTAATACTCCAAGCACAAGACAAATTTAAGCCCACAGTAGCTTTCAACCTCTTGCCGGCACCTATGTGGCCGCTGGCAAAGATCCGGCATATGTGAAGCCCTAGATACTCGACGAACTGGAAATGTTGAAACCACTGAGTTTCGACCAGATTCTCAGCAAGTGTATCACTGCAGTCCAGTGCTCCAATCTGATGCCCCTTCGAGGACCCGACGGCGCCTCCTTCACCCTGCCAATCTGCCGCGATACGCCGTGTCCCTCACCCTGCCAACCTGCCGCGATACGCCGTCTCCCCCACCCTGCCACCCTGCCGCGATACGCCGTCTTCCTCACCCTGCCAACCTGCCGCGAGACGCCGTCTCCCCACCCTGCCACCCTGCCGCGATACGCCTCTCCCCCCAATCTGCCGCGATACGCCGTCTCCCCCACCCTGCCAACCTGCCGCGATACGCCGTCTCCCCCACCCTGCCAACCTGCCGCGATACGCCGTCTCCCCCACCCTGCCAACCTGCCGCGATACGCCGTCTCCCCCACCCTGCCACCCTGCCGCGATACGCCGTCTCCCCCACCCTGCCAACCTGCCGCGATACGCCGTCTCCCCACCCTGCCAACCTGCCGCGATACGCCGTCTCCCCCACCCTGCCAACCTGCCGCGATACGCCGTCTCCCCCACCCTGCCAACCTGCCGCGATACGCCGTCTCCCCACCCTGCCACCCTGCCCACCTGCCGCGATACGCCGTCTCCCCACCCTGCCACCCTGCCGCGAGACGCCGTCTCCCCACCCTGCCACCTGCCGCGAGACGCCGTCTCTCCCACCCTGCCACCCTGCCGCGATACGCCGTCTCCCCCACCCTGCCACCCTGCCGCGATACGCCGTCTCCCCCACCCTGCCAACCTGCCGCGATACGCCGTCTCCCCCACCCTGCCAACCTGCCGCGATACGCCGTCTCTCCCACCCTGCCACCCTGCCGCGATACGCCGTCTCTCCCACCCTGCCACCCTGCCGCGATACGCCGTCTCCCCCACCCTGCCAACCTGCCGCGATACGCCGTCTCTCCCACCCTGCCAACCTGCCGCGAGACGCCGTCTCCCGCACCCTGCCACCCTGCCGCGAGACGCGGTCTCCCGCACCTTGTCGTCTTGCTGCAAGACGCCGTATCTCCCACCCTGCCTCCCTGCTGCGAGACGTCTCTCCCACCCCGCCGCGCAGTGCCAGCTCTCGCCACTGCCCTGTTTGGACACCTGGTGATAGGCAGCGCCCTATCGCGCGACATCACTGTCACACAGGTATGCCTGATGGCCGGTGTCCCCCGCCACGGCGACATCACTGTCACTCAGATATGCCTGATGGCCGCCCCAATGGCTGGCTGGCCATGGCGACATCACTGACACACAGGTAGGCCTGATGGCCAGTGTCGCCCGCTTGATGGCCGGTGCCGCCCGCTATGGCAACATCACTAACACACAGGTATGCCTGATGGCCGGTGCCGCCCGCTATGGCGACATCACTAACACACAGGTATGCCTGATGGCCGGTGTCCCCCGCCACGGCGACGTCACTGTCACACAAGTATGTCTGATGGCCGCTCCCAATGGCCGGCCGGTGTCGCCCGCCACGGCGACATCACTGTCATTCAGGTATGCCTGATGGCCGCTCCCAATGGCCGGCCGGTGTCGCCCGCCATGTAATTTGATAACACTGGGCGCCGCCGCGGCCGGGCTCGGGTCGGCCCGACCGGCCACCACCAGCCAGCACACGGCCATCTAGGTCAGCCGGCTGGCGGGCCAGTGGCATTCGACCTCGACACGGCGTACAGCAAGCTATCCAGTCGGTCATTACCTAATGGAGAGCGGAACTCGGCGAAGTCACCGCCCTGTGGGAATTCTACCGTCCTCGTTACCTCATGTGAACATTCCCCCAATCCTTCAGTCCCTGCGGAGGAAGTTCCCATATTTTACGTTTCCTCAGGAGAAAATTCCCCCCATCGTCGTCTCCTTCGGCGAAAACCTTCTTATTCCATGGTCACCGGAGGAAATTCTTATATTCTGTGTCCACCAGTGGACCAGTGTCCATTATACTTTCCCATGCCCAGGGTTTCCTTCCATGATAACTTCCTTGTTGTCAGTTTTATCGGATGAAACATCCTTGCTGTCGTTATCCAATTCAGAATTATCAAACAATAGACGACGAAACGACGAATAGGCCGGACTTGTGCTGCCGATAGCGGCCAACTTTTACACCGGCGCATTGGTGTAGGAGCACTGCACAGTTGAACACTCCATACTGCGGGCGTGGTAATCGGCGGCACGCTACTCCGGTCCAGTCGGTGAGTGTACCCATTCACAAGTGTGACTTAGTCACGCGCTGTTGATGTTACAATGCAACGACTTAGGAAATATCTGATGGCTCTGGCTTCTGCTTTCTCAGAACTTAAATTCTGCCAGCTGTTCTGTCCTTTGTACTGGCAACGTGACGTTGGACATTGGTGGGTAACAGACACCAGCTGAGAGGCATGTACAGAGCATCTGAGCGCAGTTTATGGCATCTATGCCGTACGATATTTCTAGTGGTAGTGGTAAATGGCAGTAGGTTCAATGGAGTCATGGGTAGCAGTCTCCAAAAAGAGCGGCACATCACCAATACGACTCTGTGAAGTATCAGTTTGATGGAAATATGCATGACTATCACTGGCCATCACTGGGTACCAGGTGCCTGGAGTGGCGCTGCACCAGCAGGGCTTAGTCTTAAAATCGCAGAGAAGCAGAAGCAACGTATATATCAGTGATAGGCGCATTACCATGAGTATTCATACAGTCACGAACCCTCAGACATGCATATAGAGATAAAGTGATTACGAATGCGACATATTCACCAAATTGCATTCATAAACGCAGAAATGTAAATCGTAATGCCTCCTTGGGACTGAATCCAAGACTAAGTGTAGCGGGGAGGCACACACCAAGTACTTCACCCATTTGCCACGTGGTATGGGTGACAAATGCCCGGTGCGGTGCGAGGTGCAAGGTAATTAGAAACTAAATGAAACAAGGAGGGGGGGTACGCACCAAGTACTTCACCTAACTGTCACGCGGGACTGGTGGCAAGTGCTGGGTGCGGTGCGAGGTGCAGGGTAAGCTGCCCGAGCGCGGGATGTCACCGAAAACCGTGTCTTGGAACACACCTTGAGAGTACTTCAGGATTGTCACGCGGTACTGGTGGCAAGCGTCGGGTGCGGTGCGAGGTGCAGGGTAAGCTGCCCGAGCGCGGGATGTCACCGAAAACCGTGTCTTGGAACACACCTTGAGAGTACTTCAGGATTGTCACGCGGTACTGGTGGCAAGCGTCGGGTGCGGTGCGAGGTGCAGGGTAAGCTGCCCGAGCGCGGGATGTCACCGAAAACCGTGTCTTGGAACACACCTTGAGAGTACTTCAGGATTGTCACGCGGTACTGGTGGCAAGCGTCGGGTGCGGTGCGAGGTGCAGGGTAAGCTGCCCGAGCGCGGGATGTCACCGAAAACCGTGTCTTGGAACACACCTTGAAAGTACTTCAGGATTCATCTTGTGATTAAGGTTGACAAATATCAAAATGGAAAGGGCAGGTTTGGCTCTGACTAAGGAACCGATAACTTGAAATGTTGTTTCATCGTGTACCATGGTGTACCCCATCATGTATGGTGCACCATGGAACGCTGCTGCAAGTTGCCGCGCATGCTTATTTGTGAATTTTTCTTATTTTACAGTACACAAAAATGAAATAGCTCGCCTTCATGAAGCAGGACTACCATATTTCGGGTAATCTCCTACCAGTGTACGAGTACTCCGCTCCGTCATTTTGATTTCGTTCATTCGTAGGTATGATCGTTTGTGAAACTGGAATCTAAGAATGTGGGCCAATTTTGCCGTACAATTCGTACTTTCGTAGTTTTTTTTAGCCCCGTGAAATAGGGCCTGGTTCACATTAAAGATTCCATTTTCACACAAATCAGAAATTACCACGTTTGATCGTTACGAAGCCAGTAACAGATACGGACTTCAAATGTGCAGCTTAGTATTTCTTCAATATATTAGGATACCAACAGTGTGCAATTTCTTACATTTTGACCCATAGGTCCGGGGTCAGATAAGTTCTAAGTGTTGACTTCACGTCAAAAACTTCTGAAATAGTTCCCGAAAACACCATTGTCTTGCACCTGAGGGACGCAAAGTGCAGTTTTAGCGACAAATTTAACCCCAGACTCACTCGTGATCTGAAAACGGGTGTGTGAGGTCGGGCTGGGTCGATGGCCACGAATTACCTTGGAGCGGTCAGTGGCCTAGCTAAATTGTACATTTCTCACCGCACCCAGCATCGGCTGTTTGAGGATAAAAAGTGAGGTTTGCTTCCTAGAAGAAAGTTTGACATGGTCTGTCTGATAATGGCATAGTTCAGTGGCCAGACACGACATTTGAAAATTTGCATACCGGTAGGTCAACAAAAGGATGTCAAAGGATGCTCCTTAGCTATACCAAGCAACGGCTGGCTTAGGCGCGTCATTTTTCCGTGGGCACAAATAAAACCTTAGGGGTTGCGCTGCCCCCACCCCCGATCCCGTGTACGAGCGAGGAACTGGGTTACGACCACATGTATGGCAATTTTCGAAAATACTGCGTGAAATTTCCAATTATAGGCAGTTTAGCAGCTAGCGTAAAAATCCAGATAAGCTTACCCAAACACAGTTTACTTAGCCGTTCTTGGGCGACGGGCATCGAGTACTTTTCTTCTTCTCAAGTTCTCCTCAAGTATGAAACCGGATGACTTGGACGATGCGCACTTTTTATTGTCATTTCGATATAACTTAGTTAGTATTATGGTCACGGAAAATCGCTTTAAAAACCAAATTCAATTCGGACCAAATCCCTGGAAGAGATGAGTACCTCGCTCAATTCCTACCACATTATCATTATCTCAGTGAGGTCCGTAGCATCGAGTGCGCGAATTACGATGCCAAGAGCGATGCAGTTACCCTGGCTGAAGGTTAACGATGCAGTTACCCTGGCTGGAGGGTCAGCGATGCAGTTACCCTGGCTGGAGAGTCAGCGATGCAGTTACCCAGGCTAGAGGGTCAGCGATGCAGTTATCCTAGATGGAGGGTCCAACGATGCAGCTATCCTGCTTAGAGGGTAAACGATGCATCCTGTTTAGAGGGTAAGCGATGCAGTTTCCCTGGCTAAAGGGTCAGCGAAGCAGTTGCCTTAGCTGGAGGGTCAGCGAGTGTTCTGGCTTCGACACACTGGCTGTTCAAATGATCTGTAGCTGAGTGATGACCAAAACTGTGCGTGAATCTAATGCGCTCAATGGAAAGAAATTACACTCCATTTGTATTTGTTAACATTAAAAGGAAAATCTGATGCTAGTGTTCCATCTCAGCCAATGCGCCATGCTATTAGATTAATGCTGATCTTATTTTAAGCCTTGGCTTGGTATATACCAAGCCAAGAAGGTTTGGTATATACCAAGCCTTCTTAAATTTCAAGATTTATCGAACCAATGGATTGATTACCTGTCTCTGTGACAGTTTGTAGCTTGCATCAACGCTGCAAAGCACTCACGTTTTTAAGGTGATACAGCATTTCCTTTGCATGAAAATCACTCGCGAGGTGAAAGGCAAGGCATGTGGTGTCTGGAATTTAGCACCGTGGCCAGACTCCAGGCCGAGTAAGAAACTTGATTGAGCGGAAGTTGGATGCATTATAATATTCTACCACCAAAACTGTGTGTGGCTGGGAGCGTATTGTTATCGGCATCAATGCACATTGTGAACCTCTCACTTATTACCGGTTAATTAGCAAGCGTGCCCATTCTTCCCTAGGCAGAGGTGTCACTTTGTATACGCCAGGGGGGCACTCGGCCCCCTCAACCATGGATTTGGCCCCCTGAATCAGACCGAAGCTTTACCAATGACAAGGACAACATATATGGAGGAGGAGATTGGTGCAAAAGGCACAAGACACGCTCACAAGCTGCACACTGGCACTCGCACGCGCACACATCCAGGAGCGTGCGCGTACGCTCACGCTCATTCACACATGTATACACGCGTATGTACAGCTGAACAATGCTGCCGAGAGGGACGCGTGCTGTCCGTCACGCGTATGTACAGCTGAACAATGCTGCCGAGAGGGACGCGTGCTGTCCGTCACGCGTATGTACAGCTGAACAATGCTGCCGAGAGGGACGCGTGCTGTCCGTCACGCGTATGTACAGCTGAACAATGCTGCCGAGAGGGACGCGTGCTGTCCGTCACGCTTTGCACGGGTTGCTGACCACCGTTGCGCATCAAATGGAGGAAAGAAAACGGATCCGAAAAGTGCCAGTATTTTGCAAATCAAGCGCATGTATGTTGATATCCTTTCAGGGCCTGTGGGCGTGCACGAGATGAAAAGGGCCTTCGAAATACCTTTAAGCATCAAAAAGATTACTTGGCCCCCACGATCAATTTCACGAAGTGATAACCATGTCCCTAGGGTTTGAACTTGTAGTGCCAAAGCCGTGCACAAGTTCGCTGCATGACATTGAACTCCTCTTCGAGGAGTTTGGTTTCAGGAATCATGCATTGAACTCCTCTTTGAGGAGTTGGGTTTCAGAAATAATTCCGAGATTCGTGCTTAACCCATGGGTGTTTCCACGGACATTGGATGCGGTAGAGGAGACGAGATGAGCTTTACATCGACTTCTTTAACCCGACATTGACCGGCCTCCTCAGTCGCACACCACTGACCAGGGATGGAAAATATGTCCCCTTGCTTATATCAAGAACGGCTGTGCTGATTTTTAAGATTGAAGCTGGAATCAATAGCAACATGGAGTGCGATTTCAGAGCACTTGAAACAATTTGTTTTCTTCAGTTCGTGTTTAGGCCACAGGTCAAGGTGAAAGCTGTAAAATGTGAAGCAATTGAATATGCGACTCGCACGGCAACATATCGGATTCAAAGGTGTATGTCATGGTGTAAAATCATTGCACACGGATTAAGCATGCTGCATAAGGAGGTACCTGATATAAAGTGTGCAGCAACAGGCCGCAGGTCAAGGTCAAGTACAGTTCAGATGAGAGCTTAAATATCGGTCATTGCTTCTCCTAGTTAAGCCATCTAAATGTGAAGTGGGAGTACTTAGCCGTAATTTCGAGCATCATACACATGAGCAAACGCCGTTGTTTGTTCATAAGCCATGTAAGGTCAAGGTCAAGTGACCATGACCTTAGTGGTGAATAAGCGGATGGATGCACTCTCATGGCTTGCACAGGAAAGCCAGACTATTCAGTTGGTGTGTGCTATTCACATGTGCTACAGGCATCTGCTATGTAGGCAGCTGTAGAGATGTTACCTGATAACGTTAAGGGGAGGGGAAGGAAGTTCAATGTCGTATCAGGTCGTATGAAAAATGCACAGCTGGAAAACTAGTGGGCCGATTTGAAGGAACAAAACCGCATTCAACAGCTCTGTAGCATACGATCTTATAACAACTGCAGTGACCATAGCATAATATCGTTTATTTACTGGATATGCATGTAAGTATATATACATTACACAACATGTGTGTACCAAACATAAAATGCATTCAAACAGCAAACAACACAAATGTGTGACACCGCTCACATGAGACATGTCAGGCGCATACATCCGGTCTGAGAAGTGGCGCAGCCAAGGATTTTCTGAACGGGGGGGGGGGGGGTGGCGACCCCAAGAAACCTGATTTGATGGACAACGATTTCGGTGCGTGAAGCCCGCCAAAAATTTCTGGCAAGTTCTTGTTCGATGAAGTGTACTTTTAGGGGGACCCCTCCCATCCCCCCGGCCTGCGCCTTCGGATCTAAGGCCCTTGCACAAACCGCACACATGAGAACAGCGGCGCTTGTAATCGGCTGGCGAATCAGCTCCGCTACGCAGGCCGCGCAGCGACCCCTGGAGCCGCCACTGGCACTGCTGACACCCCTAACACCACTGACACCATTGACACACCACCACTGACATCACCGCCGCACCGCACCGCATCACAAAACGGTCGTCCCACTGCCGCTGTCCCGCTGCAGCCAAGGCGCGGCGGCTGGGGAGCGCCACGGCGCCCTAACGTGGTATGCACTGCGGTACATTTCAGGCCATAACTCATCATTTCTAGAGATAACTGCTTATAATTTGGCACACACATTCTTCATAGTCATGTCTGTGATAAATCGTTTCATTTTTGTCCTCGAAATTTTGAATATAAGGATAAAAGCATTGAGACTGCTTTTCTATGAATATTTTTTACTTTGACATGCTGACATTGGAAAGTGAACGATTAAAACAAAACAAGAACATCACATGCTACTTAGATACTAATGTTCTCTCAATTGCCCTTTACCGACATCAAATATCTTCATTCGTTCGGTTTCTATGCAAATTTGCGTGCATCGATGCGTTTTTGTCTTAAATCCGCTTACATGACGTAACTCTGACGTCACTCACGCCTGACCTATAATAAGCTTGTAGTTTTCTTTGGCAAGAGGCGTATAATTGATCATTTGACAGGTATCGAACAATTCGTTCAGGTATCTCAACGTGTTTTCACGTTATCGCGAATATTCGACAGGGGGTCAATTTGACCCCCCCCCGGCCAATGCCGAGTTAACGCAACGTCATCAGGCCGGTTCACGCCGGCAAATTGTCAGCGTTTTGGGAACGAAACGTGAGCGGAACGTAATGATTTCGTAAGCCTAGCATAATGATGGCGAACAGTTTCGCGGCGCTTAATCGGAAACAGTGCGAACCGGCGCATTTTGACCCGCATATAACACTCGTAAAACGATTGCTTTCCGAACTGGAAGCCAATGGTGGATGAAACCATTAAACACAATAACGTCATGCTACCATGAGACCCACTTCAAGTGAGGGGCGATTTATGATTTCGGACTTCATGCGCCCCCTAAGGAATATGATTCTTACTTATTTTCATCACAAATCGACGATCGTTTCATCTAGCGCAAGTGCATCTTCTAAAGCATAACAATTCGAAATGCTACCTAGCTAGAAGTAAAAATTGAAGTGCTATCCAACTGGAACTTTAACTGGAAATATGTCGTAACCGGCCAGACATGGTCCAATTTGTTGCCTTGTATGTTGCTCTAACGATGCGGCGACAAATATGTTGATATGATACCAGCAGGACGCCATTCGTGCTTTGTTATTACGGAAATGACTGTGGCATGAGGCGATCATTGCACTCGCTGCCCTGGAGCACAGCACAACTATATCTGCTGGTGTGCGTGCACCCATGTCAGCTATTGTGAGTATCACAACGCACATCAGGAGCTCCGAATTACACCATAGGGGCCAAATGAAGCCAAAAAGGCTTAGACCACAACGGATTGGTTATGATGGTTGATTGTCGCACCTGGGATTATCCTTCAGTTTTCACGTCTAGCCGATTAGACATGTAACCGGTTTTCCGTAAATCGTCCTCGATGAATGTTTGCTAGACGGATCATGTGGCCAGACTGCTTCTAAATCTGATCGACAAGCAACGGAAAATAATGAAATGTGGTCGGCAACCATCACGTGCATGTGGCGTGAAAGAAGTTTAACGATCCAGTACGACTTGGGAGACGGCTTCTTTTTACATGAGTACATCCATGCAATTGAAACAAAACTGTTAGGTCGACAGATTTACAGTAGCAGCAATGGTCAACTACAAGGCTGGACATGTCAAGATATCCTTGGATTGAGGCAGTTTTGATTTGCCTGACATTATCACTGTGATCTATTTGAAGCAGTCAATGCCGAAGGAAGTGCAATGATGATTAGCGTAACGGCACAGAAGATACTTTCAACATAAAGTATTTGATTCCTTATAATACAAGGCGCGTATCTCAGGCTCCACCGTGACGAACAATACACACGCAATGCTACACGAAATCCTATCACTTCTGGATTCTGGTAAAATCGTGCGACTTGTAACTTGGAACTATCGAATACCTGAACGGACAACATAGCGCATCGAATGGAGCTCTAGCGTGGGCTGTAGAATCATCTACCCGCAAATAAAGTACACTAGCTTCCACAACGATTACAGCTCTAGCTTCTACAAAATTACGCAATGCAAATAATACGTATAAGTTCCTTACTCTAAAGATGTGCGCACACCCAGCGAATACCCATGGTTTGACTAATGATAGATGCTCATGAGATTTTATGTGGATAAAGGTGTCGCAACAAATAGCCCCGGAAGCCCGAGGTAAGCCATGCGTGTCTTGCACATAGTTGTGCTGTCTTCTTGGAAGGGGTTATGTCTCAGTTCGTTCTAAGGCCGAATGTATCCTTGTTCGTTACTTAGAGAAGGTGATTAAAATTGTGGCGCACAGATTTGTTTCTCGCCGGTGCAATATTCAAATGAAATAACGCGTACGATATGTACTTCCACGAACATATCAAGGGTTGTGCAATACTGGACAGCCCAGTATTGCTTTGTGGAAGAGTGGCAGTCAACGCCAGTCAGCTCAGTCAGTCCCCTCCTTCCCAAACAACACGCCCTCACAACTGAGCAGGCAGATCATGGCACGACGCGTTCGTGCTCAGGTTCCATTCCCATTGCACGTATATTCTGTTTTCTTCTAAAAACACTTTGCAACAATATAGACGACGTATTGAATCATTCCATCAGTTGCTTAGCTTCAAATGATTTCGGCTTGCCACATAGAACATCACGCACGGACTCAAGATGCTAAGCCAGGCGGAGCCTGCTTTTTATCATTTTCCAGTCACTTAACATCACAGAAACGCAAAGTTGCCTGAAGTAAATCGGTGTGGGACGACTGAATCGGCGCTTAGAGTTGTAGCTCTTTCATATATTTGAAGAAAGTAACTACCCATTCCTTGCTACATTCCTGTGACGAAACTTGGTGTTCGCTTTAGCAACACGTTCGCCCATCTATGTCCAATTAAATCAGCAGCGGATCATACCGATCATGAACACTTGATATGCCATTATTGTGCCGCTATTCTTATTTCGCGACTCTCGACAAATATGTATGCCTTCCAAGCAACCCTGTGCTCCACGAGATATTTGGTTCTGTTTACCTCCGTTGTGTATTCGACGCTTTGTTTCTCATCTCGGAGGCCATCACCTAGGAGAGCCGATGGAAGTGGCGAGGTGCTGGTGTCCCATGGCAGCTACACAATGGCGAGGTGCTGGCGTCCCATGGCAGCTACACAATGGCGAGGTGCTGGCGTCCCATGGCAGCTACACAATGGCGAGGTGCTGGCGTCCCATGGCAGCTACACAATGGTGACGTGCTGGTGTCCCATGGCAGCTACACAATGGCGAGGTACTGGCGTACCATGGCAGCTACACAATGGCGAGGTGCTGGCGTCCCATGGCAGCTACACAATGGTGACGTGCTGGTGTCCCATGGAAGCTATACAATGGCGAGGTGCTGGCGTCCCATGGCAGCTACACAATGGCGAGGTCTTGGCGTCCAATGGCAGCTGGCCATGGACTTACAATGGCGAGGTACTGGCGTACCATGGCAGCTACACAATGGTGACGTGCTGGTGTCCCATGGAAGCTATACAATGGCGAGGTACTGGCGTACCATGGCAGCTACACAATGGCGAGGTGCTGGCGTCCCATGGCAGCTACACAATGGCGAGGTGCTGGTGTCCCATGGCAGCTATACAATGGCGAGGTACTGGCGTACCATGGCAGCTATACAATGGCGAGGTACTGGTGTACCATGGCAGCTATACAATGGCGAGGTACTGGCGTACCATGGCAGCTATACAACGGTGACGTGCTGGTGTCCCATGGGAACCTATACAATGGCGAGGTACTGGCGTACCATGGCAGCTACACAATGGTGACGTGCTGGTGTCCCATGGAAGCTATACAATGGCGTCCTATGGCAGCTACACAATGGTGACGTGCTGGTGTCCCATGGAAGCTATACAATGGCGAGGTACTGGCGTACCATGACAGCTATACAATGGCGAGGTACTGGTGTACCATGGCAGCTATACAATGGCGAGGTACTGGCGTACCATGGCAGCTATACAACGGTGACGTGCTGGTGTCCCATGGCAGCTATACAATGGCGAGGTGCTGGCGTCCCATGGCAGCTACACAATGGTGACGTGCTGGTGTCCCATGGAAGCTATACAATGGCGAGGTACTGGCGTACCATGGCAGCTACACAATGGCGAGGTGCTGGTGTCCCATGGCAGCTACACAATGGTGACGTGCTGGCGTCCCATGGCAGCTATACAATGGCGAGGTACTGGCGTACCATGGCAGCTATACAACGGTGACGTGCTGGTGTCCCATGGCAGCTATACAATGGCGAGGTGCTGGTGTCCCATGGCAGCTACACAATGGCGAGGTACTGGTGTACCATGGCAGCTATACAATGGCGAGGTACTGGCGTACCATGGCAGCTATACAATGGCGAGGTGCTGGCGTACCATGGCAGCTATACAATGGCGAGGCACTGGTGTACCATGGCAGCTATACAATGGCGAGGTACTGGTGTACCATGGCAGCTATACAATGGCGAGGCACTGGCGTACAATGGCAGCTATACAATGCAAGACGGTGTGACATTCAAGTAGCTTGGTTTTCTCTAAGATGAACACACGTTCACAAAAGGCTAGAGTAAAACCGGGAGAACGGTGAATCCACGTCCCGTCCCGCACATCCCCACCTGGAAGCCCCATGCAATTTTGAGAGCATGGATGGGAGGGAGCTGACGGTTCTCAATAGAGGTGGCAAAAGTGAGGACAAAAGCCTGGTCAGAAACCCGTTAGTGTCGGCGTGCTTTTTGATAAGCTTTTGACGTGAATACTGGGTTTTTGATGGATTTTGCTAGCTCTTTGCAAGGTGTCAGAACAAAACAAAAACATCAATACGTATGCCAAATATACTGACCATGATTATCATATTTTGAAGCAGGTGAATACGGACGCAAAGCAAATTTCGTGTTATCCATGACACCACGCAAGATGCCTGTTGCTATGGGGATTACACTTCGTGGATCTTCCTTGTTCACATTTACCACACCACAGCCGCCTCTAAAGATCTATGGCCGCTAGTGTCAGCCAAGGTAGATTTGCAAAGCGCCACATTGTTGCCGCAAACATTGTTCCAGAAAATATCAGTCAATACATCAGTAAATCTAGCGCAGCAAATGCACCGCCCACTAGGCCAATCGCTCCTTCTTAAACGTCCATCAAGCGCAGCAAATGCGCTCCCACTAGGCCATTCGCTCGTCCTTAAACTTCCCCCAAGTGCAGCAAATGGCCACCCACTAGATCATTTGCTCCTCCTTAAATGTCCCCAAAGCGCAGCAATTGCACTACCTTCTAGATCACCGGCTCCTCCTTAAACGTCCCCCAGACGCAACAAATACGCTGCCCATTCAGTCACTCGCTCCCCCTTAAACGTGTACCAGGCGCAACAAATGCGCTGACCAATAGATCATTCGCTCCTTCTTAAACGTCCCCTAGGCGCAAGTAACGTACTACCAGTAGGTCACTCGCTCCTCCTTAAAAGTTCCCTAGGCGCAACAAACATACTACCCACTATGTCACCAGCTCTTCCTTAAACGTTCCCCAGGCGCAACAAACATACTACCCACTAGGTCACTCGCTCCTCCTTAAACGTTCCCCAGGCGCAACAATCGTACTACCCACTAAGTCACTCGCTCCTCCTTAAACGTTCCCCAGGCGCAACAAATGCGCTACCCACTGGGTCAACGGCTCCTCCATAAACGTCACCAGACTCAAAACACTGAGGTCGACCGGCGCATGCCCCAACTGCGTCAAAACCATCAACACCAACAACACCGGCGGCCTATTTGTGCACGCTGATGTACGTCGCGTTATAGATGACCATGTCGATGGGCCTAATCAATCGCGCTGTGAATCCCGCCGATACCTGTCGGTCGGGGCAGAGCTAATCCAACTCACTTGCTTCATTTCCAAGCCAGAATTTCATCAGGCTGTGTATTAACGACCATACCGCTGAACTTGGCGGCAATTTTCTCGCAGCCTCACATGAGGTGGTAATATGACGTCACGGCCGCATCAGCCGAGCACCCGACACGGTGACCTTCCGTCCAACGAGCGATCGGCACGTGATCTGCGGGCGGTAGGGCCGCCACGACAGCGGCCGCCGCCGCCCACAGTCGCGCACTGTTTGTTTTCTCGATGGGGGTCCCGAAACACACCGGCACGTCTGCCCCGGCCCGGTTTATAAACAGGCATCGTGCTGTGGCGGTGCCGGTGCCGGTGCCGGTGCCGGTGCCGACGAAACATGCTCACGGCTGGCGCTGGCACTCGTCCGACTCGGCTAACTCCTTCTAAATTTAGGCCGTTCGATGCCGTTGTAGAGCTCAGCCGGACCAATGCGACGTTCCCAGGCGATCACAGGCGCCGGTTGTGTCTGTTTTGGACGCGTCACCTGAAATTGTGCGGCAACACGGACGAAAAATCGCATCGCATGGCCCAGCCGGTAACCATGTCTCGCCTGGCCTAGCCAGTAGCCACGCATCGCTCTCGGCGCGGCCACAAAACGGCTCTATTTGTGACGCCGGCCGTCCGGCAGACGACACTCGGCACGGGCCGACCGGCACCCGCAGAGACGGACGACGCAACACCTCTCATAAAGCTGGCCGGACACCGGCGGCTGCTACACACCTTTGTCGGACGTAACGAACGGCCCGGCCACCGTCGCACTCGGCCGTAAATCGGCCGCCGCCGCCGCGCCGCTCACTAGTGCATTCTAATGAGCACTAATTGATTTTACATAAGAACTGGCGAAAAAAGCGGCCATAACTTAGGCGTTGGGCGGGAAGTCGCACACAAAGAGTTTATGGGCGCCACCGGACGGCCGCCGCCGGTCGGTTGTCGCCCTGTAATGGGATTTCGATGGGCGACAGGCCGTATCGAGACGCAGATGGTGACTGTCGATGAGATACCACCTGTCTCGGGCTGACTGGTCCGGTAGATCCCGGTCCGATACACCAGGGCCGGCCGAGCTGCACGTCCACCATGTGAATACTCAGCGGCGCCGGCCGGCCCGACAGCCGGTACTACAACTTGTAGTTCAACAGCCAGTGCGCTACAGCAGCTGCAGTTCAAAGAGCACCGACAGCGCTACAGCAGATGCAGTTCAGACGCGGACCGACAGCGCTACAGCAGACGCAGTTCAGACGCGGACCGACAGCGCTACAGCAGATGCAGTTCAGACGCGGACCGACAGCGCTACAGCAGATGCAGTTCAGACGCGGACCGACAGCGCTACAGCAGACGCAGTTCAGACGCGGACCGACAGCGCTACAGCAGATGCAGTTCAGACGCGGACCGACAGCGCTACAGCAGATGCAGTTCAGACGCGGACCGACAGCGCTACAGCAGACGCGGACCGACAGCGCTACAGCAGATGCAGTTCAGACGCGGACCGACAGCGCTACGCAGACGCGGACCGACAGCGCTACAGCAGATGCAGTTCAGACGCGGACCGACAGCGCTACAGCAGACGCGGACCGACAGCGCTACGCAGATGCGTTCGACGCGGACCGACAGCGCTACAGCAGCTGCAGTTCAAACGAGCACCGACAGCGCTACAGCAGATGCAGTTCAGACGCGGACCGACAGCGCTACAGCAGCTGCAGTTCAAACGAGCACCGACAGCGCTACAGCAGATGCAGTTCAGACGCGGACCGACAGCGCTACAGCAGCTGTTCAAACAGCACCGACAGCGCTACAGCAGATGCAGTTCAGACGCGGACCGACAGCGCTACAGCAGACGCAGTTCAGACGCGGACCGACAGCGCTACAGCAGACGCGGACCGACAGCGCTACAGCAGATGTAGATTTGCTCATCCATTTATAGCGCGCTGGTTAGCCTGACGTATTGTTTGTTTGTGTGTTTGTTTGTGTTTGTTTGTGAAGCAACGCGAGGCAATGTCGCATCGGAAGTTTTTGATTAACGACACTTGTGATTTAGAATGGTGAATTAGTGATGGTGGTGCCATCTTGTGCTCGCCCCAATGCCTTCCTTAGAGACGGATCGATAAGTGAGAAGGCCTCAGAATCAATCTGAAGACCCCATTCATGCACAGTGGTACAGACCACTCTTAAGCAAGAAATGGGTGGAATGGGGACACAATAATTTGCCAACTATTGCGTTATATTTACTAAAGGTGTTCACTACATGGAGGCTCTCTCTCTCTCTCTCTCTCTCTCTCTCTCTCTCTCTCTCTCTCTCTCTCTCTCTCTCTCTCTCTCTCTCTCTCTCTCTCTCTCTCTCTCTTTTTTTTTTTTTTTTTTTTTTTTTTTTTTTTTTTCTCTCTCTCTCTCTCTCTCTCTCTCTCTCTCTCTCTCTCTCTCGCTCTGTCCTTTAAACAAAACTGGTGCTCTTTCCCAATGTTATTGTGCCATTTCGACACATATTTCCCACTCATGCAAGGATGATGTTAGTCTGTTGATTCCAACTGTCTTTCCCTATCTCTATCCTTCCCCCTCTCTCTCTTTCTCTCTCTCTCTCTCTCTCTCTCTCTCTCTCTCTCTCTCTCTCTCTCTCTCTCTCTATATATATATATATATATATATATATATATATATATATATATATATATATATATATATATATATATATATATATATATATATATATATATATATATATATATATATATATATATATATATATATATATATATATATATATATATATATATATATATATATATATATATATATATATATATATATATATATATATATATATATATATATATATATATATATATATATATATATATCTCTCTATCTCTCTCTCTCTCTCTCTCTCTCTCTCTCTCTCTCTCTCTCTCTCTCTCTCTCTCTCTCTCTCTCTCTCTCTCTCTCTCTCTCTCTCTCTCTCTCTCTCTCTCTCTCTCTCTCTCTCTCTCTCTCTCTCTCTCTCTCTCTCTCTCTCTCTCTCTCTCTCTCTCTCTCTCTCTCTCTCTCTCTCTCTCTCTCTCTCTCTCTCTCTCAACATCTTACAATCTTCCTTGCCGTAACTCGCAGCTTCGGTCATCAACCGACCAGGTAAAATGACATTTCGTTATGCATGTCATTGATCTGGCGGCATATCTAAGTATACTGAATCTACGGGGGAGGGGGGCATTCGATAGTTACACAAAACGCGTATTTCCGAAAACAAAACGTTTATTGAAAGGCACCATCTGCCGATCATTGAACACATCCGTCAGCCTCTTCGGCTAGCTAAGAACAGTCCACAACAGCATTGTGGGTCCAACGGATTCGCTTCTCCGTCGCCAACAGATGCTCCAGACGAGCAACAAAACCCTCGCTTGGACGTGGGTGGCATAGTAGGTGTTTGGACAATGGCAACAACTTCTTCGTATCTGCGCCGGCGAGCATGTCGGCAATGTTGATGAGCCCCTTAGTCGGGACGGTATCTGATCTGCGTGGCGTGCCGGTGCGAGCGCGCCTCGACAGTCGGAAGCCATGCCGTCTGCCAGCCAGGCCACAGCTGATGGCGTGGCGGCCGGCGGCGAGGCGGGCCGGCCTGATCCATCCGTCATCGACCGACCGCTGTCAACTACCAACGCAGCGACCGCTTTTTACCGGCTCAAACCGGGCACAGGTGGACGCCCGAGCAGCTGGAGAAGTAAGACAATCATAGATTTATGACGAGAGATGGCCACCTATAACGGCGTCGTAAGCCGTGTACGGTGGACCGCGAGCCGGTCGCGCTCGCCAGGTGCGCCGCCGTCGTTCTGTTACGAGGCATGTCTTAACCGGACTGGCGACAACAAAAACATGCCGACCGCAGCCACGCCAGACGCCCTGACTCCACGGTTCACCGGAGTCGCTGTGTTGCAGCCGTGTGGCAGTGTTGAAGCGGTGTCGCAGAGCGGCATGTGCAGCGGCGTGCAGCGTTGTCATGGAGACACCGCTGACGGCGAATCGCGTGGCTCGGGTCCAGGCCAATCAGCGAAAGCACCCAAAGATGGCTGAATCCGGCAGCGGCATGTAATCCTGTCGGCCGATCGTCAGCCATTTGTCTGCGTGGCCGCTGTAACTTTACGATTTGGTTATCTTCCAATGATCGGAATTTTATGACGGCCTGTTTTGGCGGAATACTCGAGGCTGGTCTGCACGCGGCGGTCGCTACATCTCTGTTTCGTAGCAATAAACCCGGCCGCTGGGCGCCGACCGTTGCGCTCACCGCAGCAGCGCTATCGCTCGGCATCGCGCCGGCTTCTGTGCAGCACGAAATTGACTATTACGCTAACTTGTCGGTGCAATCTTTACACATGCTGATGCAGAGGGCGGGCGGCCGGTCCGTCAAAACGTGCCGCGCCGGTCGAGCTGGGCGCGTGTGAGCCGACCGCGACCAGTGGGCTGCAGCTGGCCGACGGCCGCGGCCACGGCCGCCACCGTCACAACAGCGCGCCGCCGCGATGCAAATGCAGCGGCACCGTCAACTGGTGAGGTGGCCGGCGACGCGGTGCCGTGCAAGCTAAGCGTCTTGACTGTCGACCGCGGCGGTAAATAATTCATAACCAGATGCATCATTATCGCGCACACAATCGCGTCGCGGCACCACTGCGTTTCACACGACGGCCGGCCGCGGCGGGAATAAATCACGCGCGGCGACCATCGTCGGCCTGATCTCGGCTGCGGCCCGCGCGCACCGATGGACGCGACTGCCGGTTTTGTTTGTGATTGATTTGACGTGTCTTCGGGCCAGTGCGGCAGCGGCGCAGCCAGCAGACGGTGGCCAGTCGGACAGGTGTCACCGGCACCTCATTTAGGTGTCTGTTGGCCCGGGCAGCGCGGGGGGTAGCATGTCCAGCCGCGGCGGCCATGGTACGCGAGGCCCGGGAGAGGTGACTCTGATACGGAACGCGGCTCTCTTGGCCGGGTTTCTTGCTCTGGACTAGCCACCTCCACACGCCGGAGGCCTGCGTCGATAAACACAGGACTGCGACAGTGCGTCGGCAGCGATGACGAGGTCAAGCACCAACGCTTAGGCGACAGTAGGCGACGTCAGGCGATAGTAGGCGACGTCAGGTGACTGTAGGCGACGTCAGGCGACAGTAGGCGACGCCAGGCGACGTTAGGTGACAGTAGGCGACAGTAGGCGACGTCAGACGACAGTAGGCGACATTAGGTGACAGTAGGCGACGTCAGGTGACAGTAGGCGACGTCAGGCGACAGTAGGCGACGTCAGACGACAGTAGGCGACATTAGGTGACAGTAGGCGACGTTAGGTGACAGTAGGCGACGTCAGACGACAGTAGGCGACATTAGGTGACAGTAGGCGACGTCAGGTGACAGTAGGCGACGTCAGGTGACAGTAGGCGACATTAGGTGACAGTAGGTGACGTCAGGTGACAGTAGGCGACGTCGACGACAGTAGGCGACATTAGGTGACGTAGGCGACGCGGTGACGTGGCGACGTCGGTGACGTAGGCGACATTAGGTGACATGGGCTGGGCAGTAGGCGACGTCAGGCGTCGGCAGGGGACGTGATCTGTTCTCGCGCGGCAGGTATTTTCTATTTACAACATCCACAGGACCAGCGGAGGCGTTCCAAGGCCTTCTCGGAATTGATGAGTGGTGCAAGAGAAAGCAAACGCTGTCGAACAGTGGCACAATAGCAGGAGATGACAGGCATTACGCAGTGCCATGCCTGGCTGACTTCCATACCACACCGCCACATGTTTCTTACACAGGTACATCAAAAGAAAACAAATGCACGAATCCAGGGGAATGCACTTGATTAACATATGCTGCGAATTGTTTCCGAACATGGCATTTCTTCAACCGATGAAGCCCGACCGATACATAGATGCACATACTCAATCGACATAATTGTTCAATTAGTTTTATATGCACCCATTGATAAAAACACACTTTCAATCTGATTTTGGACATTCGAGATGAATTACCAATCATCTGTAGTTTAAGTAGGCCTATATAGTAATAACAGTAGACAAATGTATGTTTCTGAAAATTATTGGGGGGGGGGGAACAATTCATGAAAGCCCAAATGAATTGGTGGCATGCCACGTAGGGTTCCACGCTACAAATTGTGGTTGTTTAGGGGCAAAGCCAACATTGAGGGACAAGTGTCCAAGTTCCCAAAAGCACACAAAGCTACACCCCACGCCAGAAGAGGAGCATCGTAGGAGCATGACCTATCTGGTATCCTTCCCAGTAGCGCAACCAATATAGAGGAAAGGGTGTGTGTAGAGGGTAAGGGAATTAGTTGCAGACCGTTAAGCTATTTTCCCCTTTGTCATTGACAGTGGCGCAACAGTTCTGACCCCTACCTCGTCGTTGGCCTTCCTATTGTTGCACACATTCCGGCTGCCAGATTGCCCCTTCCAACGGCTCTCATGTGAACTGGAGGCAAGCTGTGATAATCTAGTCAATATCAGCAAATGCACACTGCCAGATCTATGCCACAGCCCATCTCTCAGTCAAATATTTCGTGGCCGAGGTGACGACTTATGGAACATGATGCTGCATGCCATGATGCATGACATGATGTAGTACATGATCGGTATACTCAGCGGCGTCTCCTGACAATAAGTGCTAAAGTTGTCTGATCCATTATCATTGAGCCCCTCCTTTGAACAGAACCTCACAGACCGGGACGGCGAAGCCTTGAAAGAGCTTCCTCGTCCAAACGTAATCATGGTTAGGAGCTGTTAAGTAGACTGCTGCCACAAAAGGGTCGAGGTCAACGCTGGTAGCCATCAGCGCCACCCGCCAATCTCCACCACAGTTCCTCAGCACCACCTGCCAATCTCCACCACAGTGCCTCAGCACCACCTGCCAATCTCCACCACAGTGCCTCAGCACCGCCTGTCCATCTCCACCGCAGTGCCTCAGCACCGCCTGTCCATCTCCACCGCAGTACCTCAGCACCGCCTGTCCATCTCCACCGCAGTACCTCAGCACCGCCTGTCCATCTCCACCGCAGTACCTCAGCACCGCCTGTCCATCTCCACCGCAGTACCTCAGCACCGCCTGTCCATCTCCACCGCAGTACCTCAGCACCGCCTGTCCATCTCCACCGCAGTACCTCAGCACCGCCTGTCCATCACCTCAGCACCGCCTGTCCATCTCCACCGCAGTACCTCAGCACCGCCTGTCCATCTCCACCGCAGTACCTCAGCACCGCCTGTCCATCTCCACCGCAGTACCTCAGCACCGCCTGTCCATCTCCACCGCAGTACCTCAGCACCGCCTGTCCATCTCCACCGCAGTACCTGAGCACCACCTGCCAATCTCCACCACAGTTCCTCCACGCACCGAGTACCTAGACCGCCTGTCCAATCTCCACCACAGTGCCTCAGCACCGCCTGTCCATCTCCACCGCAGTGCCTCAGCACCGCCTGTCCATCTCCACCGCAGTGCCTCAGCACCGCCTGTCCATCTCCACCGCAGTGCCTCAGCTATTCCATGGGAGGTGCTGGCCAACTTAAATCCTATGTCTCTGTCCTTGACACAGGAGGGTCCGTTCCTCCGTCAGTGGCATATGAAGGCCGAAAGAGTGGTGGCCAAGCTACGTTTAGGCCCATGCTGGCCATGCAGTGCAACGTAATGCAATGCAACGTAGCGCTGATTTCAGATACCGCAGCTTCCAAAAGTAACATCAGGATAATTTTCATTCATGGTGTCTTGTTCCTTACGCATGTCACTGGGTGTGTCTCGAATTTACTGAAGCCCAAATATCGCTCAACATTTTATACCCCATTTTACATGTCCCTTTTAACGTCCCATGTCCCTGGTTTTACCATCCCATGTCCACTTTCCCTCCACGCTTGAATTTTCCAGAGGTGAATTACATTCCCAACGGCGAATAAAAAAAATCAGATTGAATTCGACTGTTTGCTGGAGTAGCTTTACAGACTGGGTGTGCCGCCAATGTTCTGACCGCCCGACTGTGGCGTCCCCACAATTACCGGGCCAATCGTCAGCTGACTCTCTCAGAGGGACGAAATGTGAGCGCGTGCGCACATTTAGCTCCCTGCGAGTGCATCCAAACTAGAACGATATCAATTCCAACGACGATTTCAGCCATGTCTTGCCAGAATAGAGGATATAATAAAAATCGATAAAATGAAGGTAACCAGAGGTGACCATAAGCTGCAGATGATTATGTTCAGGATAAGAGTTGAACTATATTCACTAAGTTTGTCGGGAACTTCTCGCATCAGCTGGCCAGCTGGCTAGCGCCGAGCGTCAGTTTGTTGGAACATGATAACCCCGCCGGGATTGGCAGACCACAGTGACAGGCAGGCTTATTGAGACAGACAACGATTATTTCAGGAATATTCGGGCACGCACGGGAAATGGATGAGATTAGGCATGTTAATCGTCAACGCGAGCGAACGTAGGATCAAGCAGTTCAGGCGGATGCATAGTTTTTTTTTGTAGAACGAAGAAAAGAAGTATAGGGCGGAGTTAAGGTTTGCTCCAAAAGGTCGATATTACATCCCAAAGATAACGGAAATTCCTTTGAATTAATTTCATCTTGTTTGCGAAATTCGGGTGTTATGTCAGCCATACAGACATGTTATGCACAGCGCAGGAAATAGGTGCCCACCAAAAGGTTCTAACTGGCACTGACTATAATAGGATCTGACAAAATCAACTTTCTGGTGCACAGCTATAGCCTCCGCTGTACTTAAATTGTCTGTATGGTTGCTGTTGCGTCCGAATATCACAAAGGATAATTTTCCTACATCACTATCATTACTTGCCTTTTTCCTTCCAACGTTTTGGATATGTTCTTCGACCCTTCTCTATAAATCTTTCTTCACAGTGACACGAATCTAGGAGCAGGAAAAAGCCGATAGAGAGCCACACCTCTCCTTTCGGTAGGCTTTGCGATTAAACCAAGCACTGGGCGGTTGATGAGGAAGCGTATTTAAATGACAACTCCGTGCTCCAAACCTGGAAAAATGATAATAACTGATGTACGAAAAAGTGCGCCCACCTCCTCTGACGTACCTATGCCTTCCATAATAATGCCTTATTTCCATGATCTTACCACTTAGCTCATTTCAGTTAACTATTGGGTTTCTCGAAAAAAAATCGAAATGTGTAGGTTATCTTTAACCGCCCCTTCAAGCCTGTCATCCAGGAGTGCAGATCTCGTCAGATTCCAGGGGGTTCCGGGTCCAGCGCTGGTGATGGCCGGTATTGGGAAACTCTTTCCTCTCTACCACCCCTCTCACTCAAACAAAGTGTTAAGTTGGAAGGGCGAATAAATAAAATGTAATGTCATTCAGGAATATTTTCTTTGTAAAAATATGTCATAGCTGGCTTATCCCGCTTCATGTTGACGTTTCCAGCTCAACGAGAGAATGCATTCCGAGCCGATATATACATCAGTCCATAATAGAAAAAGTGAACGTAGTCTTATGATACAACACTGACGTGACACCCGGTGCATACACGCTTACACATGGCCAGTGCTTAAAGTGCCTTGGACATGACATGGGCAGTGTTACTCGGAAATCCAAGGGGAGGACACAGGGCCATGCCACCCCCAAGATACCGGTTTTGCCGAAATTTTGCACAACGGCATTTTTTCCGAAATCTAAAAACATGGTATAACATCGCATAGAAAACATGCTATGACACCGCATAGACGTCACTGGTGGATCTAACGGGGGATTGGCAGCACAGTGGTCATGGCCCCCAAGAGGCCGATTTTGGCGAGATTTTGCACTCAAATGACATATTCTCCAAATCTAGGAGCATCCTATGAGGTAGATATTGTCGTAAGCAGACTCCATGGTGTTGGCTGTTCTGAATCAGAAGTTTTGTTTTCTCGACATCGGAGGATTTCCTTTAACTTCACCTCCCCTCAAACCGATCAAAAACGAGGCTTCTGGATCCGCCCGTGGACAACGTAGCGTAGGTTTGTTGCGGTTGGTGGCAGAATTGACATAACCGCAGCTTGGAGCTGAAAACTGCTTGCAGTTGACATTAGCATAGGGCAAATATGAAAATCAGATTTCGCTCTTAGGTGACTGGCATGAAGGCCAGAAATGAAGTTTTGTTTGTCGATACTTGCGATCGAATTTTATGAACATGGATAATTTAGCTGGCCGTCGACAACGTGACACGCCTGAAAAGATTCCATTCCTGTCAAATTAATGTTTGCGTTTGAACACTGAAGGGATAATTTCAGTATAACCGCTTCTTAGAGCCTCGACAGAGAGAAAATGACGCTTGATCCGGTTGGAGTGATACATAGGTGCAGCGCAATGTCATGTGAAAAGGATTATCCTCCATTTTTGCTTAAAGCTGTAGAATGCTACCTTACTATATAATTTATGCCGATGGTTTTGTTTTGCTGTGCATCAACATGTATTCAGTACTGTTGTATACCTGCCTACCATGGACGCTGCATTGTTGTTGCAAATTTTTCATAAACACTATACACACCACCAGTTCGCTGGACACCCTGACCCTGCCTGGAACGACCGATCTCGGTCTCGAGGGGTTCCGGATCTCCAACCCACCAGGCAGTGGCGCAACCAGGATTTTCTTAAGGGGGCCCGACAAAAGGTATGCCCTGAATCACCGATCGCTTTCTGCGCGCGAAGCGCGGGTTTGTTTAAATTTGTGGTTTTAAGTGGTGAAAATCCACAAATTTCTTACCCATCTGGTGCATTTTTGGTTCCTGGGGGGGGAGGGGAGGTGCAGCCAATTTCCCCTTGGCTGCGCCTTTGTCCCATCTCCATCTCTGCTACTATCGGTTAACAGAGAGATGTGCCGAATTCACTCTCGGAAGTAGCAGCCGTATATAATACACACCAGTCTGCTATTACACCAGTTCGTGGCTGTTATATCCGGAGATCTGAACAGAACGGCGCAACCCGACACTGTTACAACAGGTGGCACACGAACCACGCCTGGCCTAAATCCTACAACAGTGGCCCCTACACCCTCACAACAGGTGGCACACGCCTGGCCTTACTACAACCCTCACAACAGGTGACTCACGCATGGCCCATTGACCTGCAGCAACCTTTA
Organism: Ashinkailepas kermadecensis; assembly: GCA_034440615.1. Lineage (NCBI taxonomy): Eukaryota > Metazoa > Arthropoda > Thecostraca > Neolepadidae > Ashinkailepas > Ashinkailepas kermadecensis. The sequence continues at coordinate 1,335,993 of JAOTOM010005179.1, forward strand.
CTATAGGTATCACACGCATGGCCCATTGGTCTCAAGTGCCTTTTACATGTTGACACAATGATCCCAACTCGGATTACTTGTAATTGCCCAGGGCCGTAAAAGACCGTGGGAGCCATGATTAGTAGGCCATCCACGTGGAGCGCGCACTTCTTCTCCTCATCCACCGACGCGAAAACCCAAAACAGCATTGAACCTCGCTCAGATTATCTTATTTGTGTCCGTGTGTCCATTACCCTGGCGACGGCGAAGTCAACTGTCGCAGGGATCCGTGTCCGCGTGACCGCTATCATGGCGGATACAGAGTCAGTTGCCGCAGGGACACGTGTCCGCTACTCTGGCGGTGACGGAGTCAGCTGCCGCAGGGACACGTGTCCGCTACCCTGGCGGTGACGGAGTCAGCTGCCGCAGGGACACGTGTCCGCGTGACCGCTATCATGCCGGATACAGAGTCAACTGCCACAGGGATCCGTGTCCGCTACCCTGGCGGCGGGGTAGTCAGCTACCGCAGGGACCCGTGTCCGCTACCCTGGCGGTGACAGAGTCAGTTGCCGCACGGACACGTGTCCGCTACTCTGGCGGTGGCGGAGTCAGCTGCCGCAGGGACACGTGTCCGCTACTCTGGCGGTGACGGAGTCAGCTGCCGCAGGGACACGTGTCCGCGTGACCGCTATCATGGCGGATACAGAGTCAACTGCCACAGGGATCCGTGTCCGCTACCCTGGCGGTGACGGAGTCAGCTGTCGCAGGGATCCGTGTCTGCGTGACCGCTATCATGGCGGATACAGAGTCAACTGCCACAGGGATCCGTGTCCGCTAGCTTGGCTGCGGTGGAGTCAGCTGCTGCAGGGTGCCGTGTCCGCGTGTCCGCTACCCTGGCGGCGGGGTAGTCAGCTACCGCAGGGACCCGTGTCCGCTACCCTGGCGGTGACAGAGTCAGTTGCCGCAGGGACACGTGTCCGCTACTCTGGCGGTGGCGGAGTCAGCTGCCGCAGGGACACGTGTCCGCTACCCTGGCGGTGACGGAGTCAGCTGCCGCAGGGACACGTGTCCGTGTGGCCGCTACCCTGGCGGTGACGGAGTCAGCTGTCGGATGGATGGGCGGATGTCAGGGCGTTCTCCCTCTGCGTGCGTCTGCTCGTCCGACACGCCGTGACACAGGTGTCCGCTGTAGCTGGCCTGTAGCTGGCCATTGTCATAGGCGCATAACAAACCCAACACATCGACAGTGCACGTGTCGGTTGACCGGGCGTTTCTTGTCGCACCGCCACGTTGAGCCGACGTACTGACTGATACGTGCCTTGGAAGAGGCTGGTATCATTCAAGAAAACCATGCGTTTACACATTGGTAGCTTCCTTAACTGCGTCGACCGCCGCCGTCAGGCCACCAGCAGTACACCGTTCATTTTATGATGATGCGGTGGCAAATGAATCTCTGCATTATGGAGACCTTTATTCTCGAATTGTCTTGCTAATGTCTCATGTCGTTTTTGATGATTCCGAACATCAACTTCATCTTAACTTTCTCGAAGTCGTTTTGCCCGCACTGATCGATTTAAAGCTTTTGAAAGGTGAAATTGTCACATATTGTGTGCTGTGGTTACTAATATAAACAAAATGTAACAAACTAGTCACTTGTTTTTGTAAAATGTGGACGATGGAGATTCACTTGACACGAGACTCAGTGCATTAATACATTCCATTAATACTGAAAATTGACTTTCAAGTGAAACGATTGTATAGTTCAGATTTACTTCATAGATGGCGCTAGTGTCCGACGCAGCTCTCAAACTCTGCGTTGGAGATTGTGTAGTAATCATGTAATACTTATTATTAAATTAATTATTAGATGGTAAATTTGAGATGTTAACGATTCTTTTAAGGCATATGGTTGCAAATTGTTGGCCATCAGTGTCCAAGTACTTACATTTGAATCGAGAACTTGTAGTTTTTTTATCCAGTCAGAGGTGCGCCTTCAGCTCCTCTTACAGCGATATATTTCCGGAATCCATTGACATTGATGAACTGTTCATGAACGCCATAAGTCACTGCTGCATTAATTTTATCCCTTTATGCCAAAATAAAACATTGGTTAGCTATAGATGTGAGGAGATAGGGTAGAATAGAAGAAGGGCATGACATTGCAAAGGACTGCACTGCTGTGTTTTGTGACGACCGTGACAGCCAGACAAGAGGGGAGGGCATCGTGCAATCGGATCGCATGACATGTGAGCAGATGAGTGTGCTCCATGTATCGGTAAATATGTACCCCGGGTATGTGCATGCAGGCCATTTCGCGTGTGACGGGAAGCACACCGGGCACATTGTCGCGTGTGACGGGAACCACACCGGGCACATTGTCGCGTGTGACGGGAACCACACCGGGCACATTGTCGCGTGTGACGGGAACCACACCGGGCACATTGTCGCGTGTGACGGGAACCACACCGGGCACATTGTCGCGTAAAACCTCAAAGCTTCTCTGCATGATTGTATGGCAGGTGGGCAGGCGCGCTAAACGTTGCTTTCATCGGTGATGACTGGACTAAGCAAGGTCGTTCGGTGGAAGGGGGATGAAGACAACTGAAAAAACTGATAAAACTGAAGAAAAAACTGATAGGGTGGCCTATGGGTCGAATTATGTGCGTGTGCCACCTAGGCGGAATTTCGTTATCGCGCTCTTTTTGGTCTGCTGGAGGAAAAAAAACAATCGTGTCCAGGGCAATCTCTGGACCAGTCGGAAAACATGTTGCATGAGATGTCGACAAACTGGATGCCATTGTATTTTCCACAGCGATTTTCTCGATCTGCCATCACACGTTGAGCAGGGCATAAGAACTGCTATGACGCTACTGTATCAATGTGCTTAATTTACATATTGTATAAGTAGTGCTACTGATGGGTACGAGATCGTGTGCATGGAAAAATGTGCATGGCGGGTGCCCTCGTGTGACCTGGCGTCCTGAGACATGTACCGGGCTGGTTAACGTTCAGCAGTATGCGAAGGACGGACAGGATATAGAGCCGCCTCTAGCGAGAAGAATGGGCGAGGGAAACATGTCTAAGCTCATCGAAGAACCACTTCAGACAGTGGTTCTTTGTCACTCACAGTCAACGGAGAGGTTGGCAAAACTGAAAACTGAAGCATTCGCTCCGAAAGTTGAGATGAGCACTCACTAAGCAAAAGGAAATTTCGAAAAAGGCACCAAGAATACGGTCGGTCACGACATAAATTGCACATTAAAGCCAATTTTCACATTGGAAGAGTCGTGTCTGCCGCAACCGTATTGTGTGTAGTGAAAGCATGGGATATCTAAATACACATTGCAATATAATACGCCTGTTACGAATGCAATTCTCATGAACTCGTCTATCGGCACCTGACGAGGCCTTCGATTTGCCTATATCTGCTTCTTTATATTTGTTAACATGCTGCAATTTGCTATAGCTAGCGACATAAGCTTAATGTTTTGACATGTAAGAGGAAAACGAGTACAGCTGTGGCTTGTGGGCCCCTATAAATGCAGTTTCATGAATATTAGCAACTTATAAACATGTCTCGCTATGATTTATATATATACACACATATATATATATATATATATATATATAATGTTTACATATAACATTTAAGACGAGCTGAAAATTCCCCTCGCATCAAGGTTTTGGTTGGGGGATTGCTCCCTCTTTCCTAATCCGCCAATGACTGTGTCGTTAGTTCAATGGGATGCTTCCAGTACCGAGCGTTCTAGAGAAGCATTCTTCACCTCAATCCACATTATGTCAGCATCACCTCAGTCACCAGCATCACCTGTCAGCACACTGGACGCGATGACTTGCAGGTGGCTCGTGTCGACGCCTGGTATCTGTCTACTGAGCCGCACTGACAGGTCACCTATACGTGGAGTGCCAGCGTCATGGCCCTGCTGGTAGCCTGTCTGCTGTCTGCTGGTAGCCTACTGAGCCGCACTGACAGGTCACCTATACGTGGAGTGCCAGCGTCATGGCCCTGCTGGTAGCCTGTCGGCATCACATCCCTGTCTGTGCTTTCGCCTTTTTCACATTCCCTCCCTGCCCCCCCCCGCCCCTCCTCCCTTCGGCTCGAGTACCAGGTCTGCTGCTTCGCATTCTCACATGTCGTCTCCCAGCCCGAATGTCGAGTCTGCTGCTACGTCTTCTCACGTGCCCCCCCCCCACCCCACCCCTCCCCCGGCTCGAATGCTGGATCTGTCTTCTCGTTCTCCGGCTCGAATGCCGTTCTCCGGCTCGGATGCCGTTCTCCGGCTCGGATGCCTGGTCTGCTGCTGCGCCTTCTCACGTGATGTCCCTGACTCCGGCCCGAGTACCGGGCCTGCTGCTCCACCTTCTCGCATGTCGTCCTCCAGCTCGAATACCAGGTTTGCTGCCTCGCGTTCTCACACAGGGGACGTCGAGGTAAGCTGAGTAAATTTGTACTTGGGATGGGATCGGGCGCATGTGGAGAGACGGATTGATTAGTTGTGCCTTTATTCTGAAAGGCTGATATTTTGGTTACAAATGAACCGCATACATTTTTTCTCAAACAGTTATATGTCGGTGATATTTTGACTTGTTCTGAAGCATCGCCCTTGTCTCAGCTTACCCCAAGCTGGTGGCTGGTGGTAAGTTGATCATAGTGGTGGAGTTGGTTGATCACAATCCTTATTTATGTAAACAAATGCTGTGATGACTACTGAGCAGTGTTAATTTTAGTGTTGCAGACTTTTTAGTGTTGCAGACTTTTTGTTGTCACTTTTTGTCACCTCACGTGTTCTGGTGGAAAAGCACGAAGCAATCAGAAAATACCACGCAGCATACTTCGACCTGAATGTTCGCCGCCTTTTTATCTAGTATTGTCACACCATAGCTCCTATCATATCAATTTGCTTAACGCCAATAGGCTGAACAACAATTATATGTCAATTTGTCTCATGCTTCATGAGGAAAGCATCAGCAACATGCAGCACATTGATAAACCACGGCTCATCCACGGCTGACCTCGGATAGATCACGGCTCATCCACGGCTGACCTCGGATAGATCACGGCTCATCCACGGCTGACCTCGGATAGATCACGGCTCATCCACGGCTGACCTCGGATAGATCACGGCTCATCCACGGCTGACCTCGGATAGATCACGGCTCATCCACGGCTGACCTCGGATAGACCACGGCTCATCCACGGCTGACCTCGGATAGATCACGGCTCATCCACGGCTGACCTCGGATAGATCACGGCTCATCCACGGCTGACCTTGGCTGACCTTGCCCCGCCCCGGTCGCGATTGTTCGACTACCCCATATCCACCTCACTTCAAATAAAATATGGCTGCTGATCTCCTGATCATCCCACGCCAAAATGGCTTTGATGGATTTCAAGATAAAACACAATTGTGTACTGTGGTCAGAATCCTATATGTTACGGATTAGGAAGACGAAAAACACTTTTAAGTCAAGGAATAATTACTTCAGACCTTAAAAACAGATTTTTCTTCGAGACTCATTAGATATCTACCGCTCCCCCCCCCTCCCAGCCAACCAAAAAATGGAGACTTTCTTCGAAGTGTCGGCAGGTGTATTATGAGTTCCTATGACAACATAGAAGGTGAGATAATGGGGGGGGGGCTCAACTTACCTGGAGGCTCAACTAACTTCACTTTCCCCTCCCGTCCCCAGCCGGAGTACTGCATCTCCTGCTCCACCCCCTCACTCACATGTAGTCCCCTTGTACCGGGTCTACTGTTCCGCCTTCTCACATACCGTCCCCAGCCGGAGTACCGGTGGGTACTCCTCTGGCACTCAACCTCACAGTGTCTCCTCTGATACTGACCCTGTTGGTGGGCTTTCCTCTGGTACGGAACCCTACAGGTTCTTTGATAATGGGTCCTACTGGTGGGTACTCCTCTGGTACGAAACCCTGTCACCTCCAGTACTGTGGACCACAGTGAGCTTTCTTCTGGTTTTGGGCCTATCGGTGAGCTGTCTTCTGGAATTGAGCCTACCGGAGAGCCGTCTTCTGGTACTGGGCCTACCGGAGAGCTGTCTTCTGGTACTGGGCCTACCGGAGAGCTGTCTTCTGGTACTGGGCCTACCGGAGAGCTGTCTTCTGGTACTGGGCCTACCGGAGAGCCGTCTTCTGGTACTGGGCCTACCGGAGAGCTGTCTTCTGGTACTGGGCCTACCGGAGAGCCGTCTTCTGGTACTGGGCCTACCGGAGAGCCGTCTTCTGGTACTGGGCCTACCGGTGAGCCGTCTTCTGGTAGCGCTCTCCGCTGACTGCAACTGGTGCCGGTCTGCTGTTGTCGGCGTGGTCTCAATGTTCCCCGCAAGGTGGACATGAAGCCCAGCAGCGCTCGACACCGAAGCTGTTCCACCGGCACCGGCACTAAGGTACGCCGCCGGCGGCAGCTGAATGGCCTCTGAAAGCGTTGCATTCAACTTTTCATCGCTTCCGCCGTCGGGCCGTCTCTCGACGTTCGGCGAAAGGTAATTTATTAGCGTGCGGCGATCCATCAGCGTTCTGGCCAGAATGCCCGTGATGAATGCTTGTGTATCTAAGTGGACCGGGCCGGCGCGGATGGCTCGATATCTCAATGTGGACCTGGAGCTGACCGGCGGACGGTCGCCGCCGACGGCCCGACACTCCAACCACGCGGCGCCGACGCGCTGTCGACGGCGACGTGGCCGACAAGGGCGACACCGCGCGCTGTCGACGGCGACGTGGCCGACAAGGGCGACACCGCGCGCTGTTGACGGCGACGTGGCCGACAAGGGCGACACCGCGCGCTGTTGACGGCGACGTGGCCGACAAGGGCGACACCGCGCGCTGTTGACGGCGACGTGGCCGACAAGGGCGACACCGCGCGCTGTTGACGGCGACGTGGCCGACAAGGGCGACACCGCGCGCTGTCGACGGCGACGTGGCGCGACAAGGGCGACACCGCGCGCTGTCGACGGCGACGTGGCCGACAAGGGCGACACCGCGCGCTGTTGACGGCGACGTGGCCGACAAGGGCGACACCGCGCGCTGTTGACGGCGACGTGGCCGACAAGGGCGACACCGCGCGCTGTTGACGGCGACGTGGCCGACAAGGGCGACACGCGCGCTGTTGACGGCGACGTGGCCGACAAGGGCGACACCGCGCGCTGTCGACGGCGACGTGGCCGACAAGGGCGACACCGCGCGCTGTCGACGGCGACGTGGCCGACAAGGGCGACACCGCGCGCTGTCGACGGCGACGTGGCCGACAAGGGCGACACCGCGCGCTGTTGACGGCGACGTGGCGCGACAAGGGCGACGGCGCGCGCTGAGAGGCCACCCGGACTGCCCGCGCAGAGTGGGGAGTTTCCGGTCCGGTGGCATGTAAACAACACTCGGACGAAACACAAACATGCTGCAGCGCACGGACGGCAGTCGACATCGCCGCTTATTTCGACGCGTGGTGTGGAGGACGAGCCATTTTTCGTGCATCGGGAGACAAAGGTGTCTGGGTTTCGGCAGGAAGCGACGGTCACGGGCGCACCTGAAACATTAGCTGCGGCCGCCGCCACTGCTAATTTATGGCACCGCTTTGTTGGGATCGTTTAGCAGCGTTAATTACCTTTGTGTAATCCCATCAGGTGCTAAATCAGTCGAGCACCGTAAATAATCGCCTGTGACTGGTACCGGGTGCTCCCAGCTCCCACCAGGCACGGCAGAGGTACATACCTGTGGCCCACAGGCCAGCACCAATACGGGGACATTGCGCTTCTGGGATGGGAGCATAAAGTCGTGCAGGCTATCGAGTGTGATAGAAGGGCGGGAAGCCGTGCTGTGAGATAGCGTCACAATATGGACGCATGCATGCAACCGAATCGGGAACGCTTAGTCTAAATCTAAACGTGTTGGTAATCTTTGACCCAAGACTGCGTTCCTTCATGTAAAATAACTTGAAGTCGAAACCAGCCGAATGCCTTGCGTCAGTGATGACGGTGTAATTATCTGCCAGCTGCCACCCTGTCTGTGCCTATCACGGGTGGTGTCCATCATCTGCGGCGGGGGCTGGTGCCGCGTGGCCGACGCCCGCTGGCGAATAGCGCAATGATCCGTACACACGCGACTGGAATGGCGGCCGGCCGAAGGCTGGTGTTTGTCAGCGGGCGCTGTTTGTCACGCGTGCGCCAGTCACGCCTGCGCGGCTACCTGCCGTCGCGTGAGTCGAGGCGCCTGTGTGGCCGCTCCGCCCGCCTGTGTGGCCGCCGGCACGGCACGCCGTCCCTTGTCCGAGGCCAGGCCCACCGAACGACCGCCTGAGCATCCCCATTATGCATGTTTGTGATGATTTGTGCGTTGTTTCCCAGGTGCAGCGAAATGCACGTGACGCTCGCTCGCCGTCACGTTATTAATATAACAGAACACGAAATGTAATTTGCTTCCCTCAATCTGACTTTGCCAACATAGTTGGACGATTTTTCGCCGGGAAAATCAAGAGCAAATATCCTACTGCGGGTTATCTTGATTGAAGCCGGTGTGGGGGGACGAGTGGTCTAGGGGTAAGATGCTCGTCTCACAATCGAAGGATTGTGGGTTCGAATCTCACCTGTCGCTACTCTTCGCCCGCGACCAATCGGCGTGAGAGACTGGCGACGCTATATGACTCAACGGTCGACGTGTCGTAACACCAATAACCAACCAACCAAGCCGGTGTGGTGTGTCTTGGTTGCTAAGGTTATCTGGCTAGCCTGTGAACAGCTGGGCGAGAGTGGCGCAAACTTGTAAAGCTGCTATTCTGTTCTATTGCAGGTCAAGTGAACGCAAACGGGGAGACAAAGAGGCAGCGGACGTCCTACACAAGGTATCAGACACTGGAGCTGGAGAAGGAGTTCCACTTCAACCGGTACCTGACGCGACGGCGGCGGATAGAGATCGCACACGCGCTCTGTCTGACCGAACGGCAGATCAAGATCTGGTTCCAGAACCGCCGGATGAAGTGGAAAAAGGAGCACAAGATGGCGAGCATGAACGCGTTGCCGCAGATGCCGCCGCACCTGGCCGGCATGGGCATGCCGCATCCACACCATGCAGCTGCTTTCCACCCGGGCATGTCGGAGCAGTTCTTCACAGGTGAGTTTCTCGGTGGAACTTGTGCCCACTTTGCCTGATGACTATACATACCGACCTGTATTGGCCGGATGAAACCGGCATATTTACGCGAGCTTTCTCTACCTCACTATCGCTGTCTTCTCATTCTACATTTGCCTGATCTGAAATGATATCATTAGTTAGTCAATGTAGTTGTTTGCTTAGACTTATAGTCAAGTTTTCATCGGAGAAGCCGTAGTTTGAGTGACCTTCACTATCACAAACGTGCCTGCATGGATTTTGACTTGTGCTAATCGTTTTCTTTTCTTTTGTTCAAGGCTTCTGGGGCGGCGGCTTCCAGGACAGTATGTACTATCCAAAGGACGCCCAGGCCCTGCAGCTTGCCTATAGCTTAGCGAATAAGTAGTAACGCAAGTACGTATGACTTACATCTGTCACTCTCACGTCCTCCGGTAGCAACGTCCTCCCTCAGTGAATAAGTAGTAGCGCAAGTACGTATGTCTTACATCTGTCACTCTCACATCCTCCAGTAGCGACGTCCTCACTTAGTGAATAAGTAGCAACGCAAGTACGTATGACTTACATCTGTCACTCTCACGTCCTCCGGTAGTGGTGCTGTAATATCTTGCCAGCATGAGTTTCTCATCGTTTTGTCGCTTCTGGTATATTTTTCAGGTAGCACTCCTCATCTATCTCAACCAGTTTCCTTTAACTTCCTGCATAGTGCTTCGCGATTTTGAGTTGAATAGAGCCGCATTGGACTCGTGCTATTGTTTTATGAAGAGAGTTCGGTGTTTCTTAAGACGTTTGAAGCTGCTACTAACTCATTACATATAAAGTTTTGCTGAGATGCTGAGAAAAGTGAGTATGTGTATGTTGATGGTTTTGCTTGACGTTCTGTGATATATTGAGGTATGATGGTGCCAGATGGTTTTTATCGTGTTAATTTTCCGGTCTTCTACCAAGGTGTGCTCAAACATGACTATGGTTTGTTCGATACGGTTCCCTTCGTGTACGTCTACGATTAAAGGGCAGGGAATGAACTACTTGCACGCTGTACAGTGCAAATGTTGCACATACTGGGCGAAGTAGTCGACATTTGTTTGCTTATTACAACTTTGTCTCATTTACCTGCTAATATTTAGATTTTCACTACTACGAATGCGCCATTTTACTTGGTGCATCATGCTGAAGTGTGTTATGGGAGCAAATGGGCATCTATGTGTTCAGTTAACAACGATGAATACGGGACAGGGCTACGAACACTACTAAATTGCGCAGGAACCCAAATATGACAGTTCGGAAAACATCTTATTCCTAAATCTGTGAAATTGCCCCTCCCCATGCAAATCAGCCGTGCGCGGTTGATTTCTTCTACCAATAGCACCCGTCCCCTGAAGTGTTGCTTCGAACTTTGATAACTACACTGATATCATTAACCCTAAGTTAAGTATTATTAAATGAAGTGAATCATATGCATTGTTGGCATGTCTGTGTGAAGGTGGGAGGGTCATGCCTGTGGGAGTGTCGGAGGGTCATGCCTGTGAGAGGGTGGGAGGGGCATGCCTGTGAGAGGGTGGGAGGGGCAGGCCTGTGAGAGGGTGGGAGGGGCAGGCCACTTTCAATTTGCATTCCCCAATGCCTGACTGACCCAAATCGGCAGCAGTGGAATCTATTTGTTTAAAGCGGCGGCGGTGGCGATTTGACTCAATATCTTTTTGAAGGAAAGATTGTTGAGATGTGAGGGTGAATAATGTCCGGTTTTCAATATAGGCAAAACAAATATTCGCGAGGGGGAAGGGGGGGGGGGGGGGGGGGGTAACTAAAACGATACCACGCTAAACACGAACATTTCATGGGAGGTCGGCCGAAAGTGTGGATGCCAGTATCTTTCCAATTAGACAGGATCCTTGATCTAAGGCGTTATGGATGACATCGATATTTGTTTTTTTTTCAGTTTCAACCATGAGGTTCTCGCTAATATTCAGTATTAGAAAGTGTAGGTATATCTATGCTTTCAACGCTACCGAGCTGTTGCAGAAAAAGATGAAGATAACTCCAGAGCATATCGTAGTATGCGTAGTATAGTAGTGCGCTGGTGCTGTCCGTGACAAATGGACCAGTGACAGGTGCGAAAATCCGCCCTCGTGTCGCAGATTTAATCCAATACCTTAACATACGGTGATGACATGCGTGCAATTCACCTTTGCAATTTTTATGCCCTTGCCCCGCACGGTTTTTAGGTCTAGCCTCGGATCATTTTTAATGGTCACCAGAGATCAATTTCTCTAATTCGCTGTTTTAACTAGTTTCCCCTCAATTGAAGTATGAAAACCTGTATATCGTTGAAGTCGAAAACATTCGTAAAATTCATATCTCGCATCGAGTTGCAAAATTCCACCGAAATCGTAGGCTTCACCTATTGATTATTGATGCAAGGTCACGTGATATTTTTTTACCCTGATGTCCCACTTTAATTTCACTTTGTATTTTCGCCAAACATGCCCAAGCATATGAGCTTTTATATAAGCAAATATAACTGTGGTAAAGTTAACCTTTGGCTCTGCACTGCTCGCTGTTCCTTCCTTCCTGCCGGGAACGTGCATGGCAGCCACAGCGGGATAACTCAAAACGCCCCATTTACGAGAGTAAGGTTTTTATTCCAAATTCATACTGGGCGGAAGTCACCACGCTACAGACCGAGGTGCAAGGGTGCAGCTCTACAGAGATCGTACACAGTTAGGCCTCACAAAAAATGTATAAAACCTATGGCACGGTTGTATTTGAGGGAATCAGCATGGGCGCAGACAGTATTTTCTTAAGGGGGCCCAACCCCCAAAATTTTTTTTTTTCGGAGGCCGCTTTCGGCGCGAACATTTCTGGTTTGGTGTGGTGTAAAGCTAAAAATGTATTGTTCAATTTAGTGTATTTATTTTTGTTAAGTGGGCTAGACCAACCATGTATTGACTGCGCCTCTGAATCATATTATCCTCATAATCCCCCCATGATGGAGGGAAGAAATAATTTGGGGTGGATTTCAGGCCCTCACCGAAGAAGTAGGAGTCCCCGCTCCTGGCCGCGCGAGGCATGAAATGCCACAGTGGACACTGAAAAAAAACACGCGCTTTACCCAGTAAGGAGATAAATTACTCGTATATAATATAGCCTGGGAACACACGCTATATTATATCAATCAATCAATCAACAAACATGCTTGTTGCAGTGCCTGAAATTACGCTACCTGTCCGCGGCAGGGGTATTGACCGCTACGCATCTGCATCTGTCAAGTTCTAGTTTAATATTAGAATGATATCCAGCACAAATTGTCGCAGAACTTACGCGCCAACTTTTCGATAGTTAAAATGCGGAGCTGTAGATATAGGGGCCGTGTCACCATTTGTTTTCAGCAAGCAGTACCGTTCTCTCAGGGGCATTCTCAGCCTTAATAGCCTGCTCGGGAGAGGGCCTCATACACTCTTCATGGTTTTGTCGTTTCGTTTGGCACTGGTACGTTTTTTGTATCACTGCTTGTTGCTATTCTTTTTATGACAGGCATTTATGGTAGCGTCCAGAGCTCCCTGGGCTTCCTGGCGAGGTGTATCGGTCTGTTATCAGGCTCCTGAGCCTCCACTAGGCTGGGCTTTCTGATCCCCGGCCTGTGACCTTTTAGGAACCTTCTAACCTCCTGATGGACAAGTATCTCCGACCAATTTCATGTTTTATATTTCATGCTAGGGTTTCCGCACAAGATGTCGGGTCCACCTTCCTCCGTGTCGTTAGGGTGATTTCTCTTACTCAATAGCCATGCCTGGCTAGTGGACCTCCGTCTGGCCTTCGGCCTCCGGTTAAACTTATGAATCTCTTGTCGGACGTTTGGATCTCTTGGTGAGCTACACGGGGCCTCACATCACACGTCGGTGATTGTGAAGTATCGTATATGGTAGAGTCATATCCCCTGAGATCCCCTGTCACAATCTTGCACGAGCTTGGAGGCCTTCTATTTGGCTTGCCTCCCCATCGGCCCAGGGCCTGCTGAGCTTTCAGCAGAGACGAAGATGTTTAATTTCTCTTTCCGTCGGATGCCAGGTGGAAATGCTTCCTCCTCGTCCTCTTAACCCGTTGCATCGTGCCTATTTAAATGAACGGGGAAAATGCAACGCTCTTACAAATTTTCTACTATCCACATCAATCGTCATTTTCAACGTTAATTTCAAGTTTAATCGAAATGCTTTTCATTTTATGATGGCGATTGACAACATTGGTTGTGGATTAGGCCCAAAGTGGTAACGTACTTCGAGGTCACAAGTTCCATGTTATTGTATTCAATTGCAAGGCGAAGCTGCTAATAGTGCCAGTTGTATCGACGAATAAGAGTGGAAGAGCGCTTGAACGCAGATGCGGTTGACAATGCACTGGCTTTCCGAATCAGAGTGCGTGAGGAACCACAACACTTTTTATGGCTTCCCGAGTCAGTACGTGGAGAGACGCACACGAATGCTATGACTTTCCGAATCATAGTGCGTGATAAACCACACACACACACACACACACACACACACACACACACACACACACACACACATTCTATAACTTCCTGGGCCAGAGCACATGGGGAGTCATGCACACATTCCATGGCCTTCCGAGTCAGAGCGCGTGGGGAGCCATATTCCATGGCCTTCCGAGTCAGAGCGCGTGGGGAGCCATATTCCATGGCCTTCCGAGTCAGAGCGCATGGGGAGCCATATTCCATGGCCTCCCGAGTCAGAGCGCGTGGGGAGCCATATTCCATGGCCTCCCGAGTCAGAGCGCGTGGGGAGCCAGCTACACACACATTCCATGGCTGTGGGAAGCGTTGGAACTGCTCTGGATCAGCCTCGCTACACTGGTGATTCTTCAACCTGGCGCCGCTACAAAGTTTACGCCGCCAGCAGGTCGCGGCTCATTTATAACTCCATTCGGAGATGTAATTCCGCTACAGAGAAATTAGACAGGTTCGACCCTTTTAAGTGCGCGCAGCCGGCTCATTCCACCGTCCGAAACTTTTACCGTGATTATATAAACTGTCAAAAAGACAGATTAACTGGCCCGCTTTTCGAATAAGACATGAGCGATTCCTGGTCGATAGAAAGATTGGTACATGCTCGCTCGTTTATCAAAGAGCCGTGAGAGGGCCGGCGAGATCGCTGGCCACCGGCCGGCAGCCGCGCGCTGGAATCCAGAGCGTCTCTCCCGGCCAGTTGTCACACGAATCCGCTGTCGTCAAAACCGCCCGTGTAGTGCGCCCCGATAAAGATGCTCTCTCCATTAGAGTGGTCTCAGTCCACTCACATGAATTGAATTCGAAACGAAATCCAGCGATGACCGCTTGCCGTTTGAGAGCTGCTCGGCGGGTCGCTGTCGGCAAGTGCTTGGAAGAGCCTCCGCACCCACCAGTAAGCTGCCCGAGCCGTTTTTATTTGCAATCGTGCAGCTTTGCAAGCCGGCCATGCTCCGCCCACGTGGCCGACGGCCGGGTGGCGAGAGGGAAGCCGGCCGCTGGAGCGCGCGCTCTCGCGCTGGCCGAGTCCGCGCCATCTTACACCTGGCCGCCGGCGGGCAAACGTCATAACTCGGACGAATCATCAATCATCGGCGGCCGGTCGGCGGACGATGATTGGCTGGCGGCGGCGGCGGGTGACGCCAAAACCGCGCGCGGCTGGGTGGTCGGCTGGGAGGGGCGGCGTCCGGCCGGCCGGCCGGCCGCCCGCTCCGGACGCCAGCTCCGGCCCAGACTCAAATGCTCGGCCTAATCCAGCCGTGCTGCTGGTGGGCGACGCATTCATGAAAAAGGTTGGGACATCATGGCTACCATGGAAAAATGTCCAGTTTGATGTCCAGCCCGTAGTCAGATACATATCAAATACGGTTGGACGCCACTGATTGAAGAGTCATGTTTGGCCCGTGGGGTGGGAACGTTCTTTTTCGCTTTGTAGGCTGACAGCATGCCCCTGAGACGCCATGGACGTCAGGAAGACTGACACAAATACGTGCGGCTCTGAGAAAACTGCAAATTTCCGCTGTGGCGTCTCGTTGCTGATGATGCTTGTTTCATGGCTGAATGTGGCACGACGGCGGCCTTGTTTTAATCTGGCCTCCTGTCGAATCCTGAGTCACACTCACTGCCGACTATTCGAAATCGAGAATTCCGATGATTATACCCATGCCATCCAGTCTTGGAATGCAGCTCGTACTTGCTATCAAGTCTTCCCGAACGCTTCTTCGAACAGAATCTTCCTCGTGAGTAAATTTTGTGCTCGCTTTCAACTGCAAATTGCTGATGACATCATTCGAATTATTGTGCGGTGCACTACTTGCATGCTTTTTATAGTATGCTTCACTTATTTAAAATGTCTTAATTTGCACAGTTATATTTGAAAACTTTATTAAGGTTTCAAGGGTTCATTTTGAAACATGTTGATCGCGTTCTAGGTGAAAAACGGAAAGATGCCATTATGAAACACACATCTCCGTGATAACAGGGTCAAAGGACACCCATGAACACCTATGATCTTCCCTATGCTACTGCTCTGTACACCCAAACAAGCGTTGACAGCCAAGGTATCACCCAGTATGTTCTCGAGGAGCCACTAAAGCAATTTTCCAAAGTCCTAGTGTCAAGCGAAGCATTTCTTATAAGAAATATGCTCGGGGAAACGTTTTTTTTTCGAGAGAGGGCCAGTTAACAATTCTGGGATATTTGGAATATTCAGTGGGGAGCAACAAAAAAGAGAAAGAACATCGTGGTAAAGCACACAGTTTTAAAAAAAGCAAGTCTCAAAGGTGGCCAGGTTTCTGGTAGTGTTCGGTGTGCCTATGCTGATCATCTCTCGCCCTATGTAAGCGCCTACACGTGTGTTGACCACAGTCTGTGCTTGCAGACTTCGGTTACGGATATAGTAAGCCGTTCTGAGACAACGCTTCCTGGTGGTCGGATCCGGGTTCGCCTTGGTTCGCCGCCAGCCAGACGTCCCTGCTGCTGTAGAGTCAACGCGACCTCGGTCAGGTCCCCGCCGCTGGTGTCGGCCAGCCAGACGTCCCTGCTGCTGTAGTCAGCGTGACCTCGGTCAGGTCTCCGCCGCTGGTGTCGGCCAGCCAGACGTCCCTGCTGCTGTAGTCAGCGTGACCTCGGTCAGGTCTCCGCCGCTGGTGTCGGCCAGCCAGACGTCCCTGCTGCTGTAGTCAGCGTGACCTCGGTCAGGTCTCCGCCGCTGGTGTCGGCCAGCCAGACGTCCCTGCTGCTGTAGTCAGCGTGACCTCGGTCAGGTCTCCGCCGCTGGTGTCGGCCAGCCAGACGTCCCTGCTGCTGTAGTCAGCGTGACCTCGGTCAGGTCTCCGCCGCTGGTGTCGGCCAGCCAGACGTCCCTGCTGCTGTAGTCAGCGTGACCTCGGTCAGGTCTCCGCCGCTGGTGTCGGCCAGCCAGACGTCCCTGCTGCTGTAGTCAGCGTGACCTCGGCCAGGTCTCCGCCGCTGGTGTCGGCCAGCCAGACGTCCCTGCTGCTGTAGTCAGCGTGACCTCGGTCAGGTCTCCGCCGCTGGTCCCTGCCCCGCCTCGACTGAGTCGCCGTTGAATGTCATGCTGCAATTCCTCCTGGACGGCACATCAAGGCTTTTTGTCGGCAATTTTTGATGAATGATTTGCGAAAATTTTTTTTTTTTTCAATCATCGCCCTGGAGCCAATCATCAACGCACGAACCCTGGCGTTGCGGCCGCGACGGACGATCCGACATCCGGCGTGGCCATCAATTTGACCCTTATTGGTGTGTGACGGCACGGCCGATTAAGGACATTCACATCATGACGACGACTATAAAAGCGCGGCCGGAGGGCAGTGCGGCGGCAGTGAGGTGAAATACGTCTTAATTGATCGGCTGACACCACGATTGATGACTGGCCGAATCGCCGCCCGAGCCTGAACAGCGCCGACGGAGCAGCCGGGCCCACCGATCTCAGTCGACGCTGCTGCGCCGACCCGTGTCCGCCGCGCCGGCTCTGTGTGGCGCTCAGTCCGCCGGCTCTGTGTGACGCTCAGTCCGCCGACTCTGTGTGACGCTCAGTCCGCTGGCTATGTGTGGCGCTCAGTCCGCCGGCTCTGTGTGACGCTCAGTCCGCCGACTCTGTGTGACGCTCAGTCCGCCGGCTCTGTGTGACGCTCAGTCCGCCGGCTCTGTGTGACGCTCAGTCCGCCGACTCTGTGTGGCGCTCAGTCCGCTGGCTATGTGTGGCACTCAGTCCGCCGTGCCGACTATGTGTGACACTCAGTCCGCCGGCTATGTGTGACGCTCAGTCCGCCGACTATGTGTGACACTCAGTCCGCCGTGCCGACTATGTGTGACACTCAGTCCGCCGGCTATGTGTGACGCTCAGTCCGCCGGCTATGTGTGACACTCAGTCCGCCGTGCCGACTATGTGTGACGCTCAGTCCGCCGGCTATGTGTGGCGCTCAGTCCGTGCCGACTATGTGTGACACTCAGTCCGCCGAGCTATGTGTGACGCTCAGTCCGCCGGCTATGTGTGACACTCAGTCCGCCGGCTATGTGTGACGCTCAGTCCGCCGACTATGTGTGACACTCAGTCCGCCGTGCCGACTATGTGTGACACTCAGTCCGCCGGCTATGTGTGACGCTCAGTCCGCCGGCTATGTGTGACACTCAGTCCGCCGGCTATGTGTGACGCTCAGTCCGCCGGCTATGTGTGACACTCAGTCCGCCGGCTATGTGTGACGCTCAGTCCGCCGGCTATGTGTGACACTCAGTCCGCCGGCTATGTGTGACACTCAGTCCGCCGGCTATGTGTGACGCTCAGTCAGCCGGCTATGTGTGACACTCAGTCCGCCGGCTATGTGTGACGCTCAGTCCGCCGGCTATGTGTGACGCTCAGTCAGCCGGCTATGTGTGACGCTCAGTCCGCCGACTATGTGTGACACTCAGTCCGCCGTGCCGGCTCTGTGTGACACTCAGTCCGCCGTGCCGGCTATGTGTGACACTCAGTTCGCCGTGCCGGCTCTGTGTGACACTCAGTCAGCCGGCTCTGTGTGACACTTGGTCGGCCGGCTCTGTGTGGCTAACTGTCCGTCAGTCCGGCTCTGTGTGACACTCAGTCCGCCGGCTATGTGTGACACTCAGTCCGCCGGCTATGTGTGACACTCAGTCCGCCGGCTATGTGTGACGCTCAGTCAGCCGGCTATGTGTGACACTTGGTCGGCCGGCTCTGTGTGACGCCGGCCGACCACTATGTGTGACACTCAGTCCGCCGTGCCGGCTATGTGTGGCACTCAGTCCGCCGGCTCTATGTGACACTCAGTCCGCCGGCTCTATGTGACACTCAGTCCGCCGGCTCTGTGTGACACTCAGTCCGCCGGCTATGTGTGGCACTCAGTCCGCCGTGCCGGCTCTGTGTGACACTCAGTCCGCCGGCTCTGTGTGACACTCAGTCCGCCGGCTCTGTGTGGCGCTCAGTCAGCCGGCTATGTGTGACGCTCAGTCCGCCGGCTATGTGTGACACTCAGTCCGCCGTGCCGGCTATGTGTGACACTCAGTCCGCCGTGCCGGCTCTGTGTGACACTCAGTCCGCCGGCTCTGTGTGACACTCAGTCAGCCGGCTATGTGTGGCACTCAGTCCGCCGGCTATGTGTGACGCTCAGTCCGCCGGCTATGTGTGACACTCAGTCCGCCGTGCCGGCTATGTGTGACACTCAGTCCGCCGTGCCGGCTCTGTGTGGCACTCAGTCCGCCGGCTCTGTGTGACACTCAGTCAGCCGGCTATGTGTGACGCTCAGTCCGCCGGCTATGTGTGACGCTCAGTCCGCCGGCTCTGTGTGGCACTCAGTCCGCCGGCTCTGTGTGACACTCAGTCCGCCGGCTCTGTGTGACA